>CAJQUW010012358.1:0-600000 GCA_907163375.1 Prostheceraeus crozeri
CAAACAGCTAAACTATATTTCTAACGCATACACTATTGAAACGTTATTTCTAACTTGTAAACGCTTGAAACTGTTATTTTGTATACAATCAGCTCTAAACTTGTATTTCTAACGTATACACCATTGAAACCTTTATTTTATAACTTGTAAAACTCTTGAAACTTTATTTTGATATAACAACAGCTAAAACTTATTTCTAACGTATTACAACATTGAAACTTTATTTTTAACTTGTAAACTCTTGAACTTTGTTTTTGATATACAAACAGCTAAAACTTTATTTCTAACGTACACACTATTGAAACTTTATTTTAACTTGAAACTGGTGTTGGATCTAGTGTTGGATGTGGTGTGAAAGAAGGCGCGAACGGAAAGAGAAAAGTGAGTGGAGAGTTTGAAGATGCCTTGATACTGAGGAAAAAAGAAGGAGAGAGAGTCATGGATGGGAATGTAAAAAAGAGAGTGATGGAGAATAGGAATGTAATGCGAATGAACGAAGATATGGGTGAGACCGGGGCGATGAAAATGTACGGAACCAATATTGGTGATGAATGAGATAGGATTGAAGATTTTAACGCGAGGAAAGGGAGAGGAACGAGAGAACGCGGAAGCATGGAAAAAGTTGGTTGAGAATTGAGAAAGGTGAGGAGAATGCAAAATAATTCTGGAAGAGCTCGGGAGAAGAAAGAAGAGGGAAGTAGATGAACGAGTGAAATGCATGGGAAAAACTGATGGGAAAAGAAAGAAAGCGGGGAAAGAGTGAAGGGAGAGGAAAAGCTGTGAAACTATGACATATTAGAGTGTGGACGAGAAGGAAGAAGAGGATTGAATGATGATGAAAGAAATTGGAGAAGTCATTTGTGAATGAAGTTGACAGGAAGAGAATGAGACTGAGATATGACGGAGAAGGAGACTATATCTTTCATTTCAAATAGTAGAACGCTTAGTCTACTTGCAAATCTTAATAACATTTCAAATGGGTGATGATGGTAGTGAAATAGTGTTAGATAAAATTAAGATAGCTTTACAATTCTGATACAGGGATAGCAATCGTCAGCGATCCTACGCTGGGTGGTTTTTTGAGAATATATAGGATGATTCAGTGTATATCGAGAGAGAGGCAATTTTGTTATCCTTTGTGCTGACCATACTATTAGTCTATTCACTTTGGAAAATGATATCCCAAGTACCTTCCTCCGAGCTCATCACATCTGATGGGTATTGATTGAATCGTCCATCCTTTTTATAATAACTACACCAATGTGATAATGGTTGTAAAATTTGATTTGCCATCCCAAATCCTTCTATAGGAGTATCCTTTTCATCACTCGCCTTCCACCTTGAGCAAGAGGAGTAGGAATGTTTCATAATTTAATGTTACGTACTCTTCAATAATGTCAAGTTGGTGGCGAATGTACGGACTCACGGGATCAGTATGTAATACCCCATACGGATTTGCTCAATATCTTCACATCAATGGAAGGGAGCATTCCCGTTTTCGCAGTACTATTACGCTGTGATCCTCAATAGACGCAAGACTTGTTTAAATTTAAGCTGTAGCGGTGTAAGGATTATGTACCTTGGTTGTTTCTTCCACTGGTCTCAGCTGTAGATGATCTGATTGTAGCGAACCTTGTAACGTCGTGCCACCATTTTGTCCTACTAGTGCAGCAGATGAGAAGATGCCTGAAAATAAAAAAGATTGTATTAAGTTTACGTTTCAAGGGAGGAGAGGGAGGAGAAGTAGCGACTTAACCATTTAGTTTGGATAATAGAACAGGGATGTCTAAGAGAGAGAGAATGTGCGTCCGCCCCGTATGTGTACCGATCTCAACGCACTGGAAACTGAATTCTCACTGTGGAAGGCTCTCTATTTATAAAGGAATGCTATGATTCTCATTAGACAAACAATCCTCATTGGAGAATAGCATCAAGTTGATTCCCACTCTCAACCGATGCTTCAATTCACACCCACCGCTACGCGCTACATCGTCTCCTTTCCATTCACGCTCTCGACTAAGCTCTATTGTATTCTTCGTTAGATAGGTGTGGTAAAACACGAGTGGACAAATGTGATGTCGTCGCGCCATTGATAATAATACTCCAACAGTAGCGGCCACCAATGCGCTTGAATACGCGCCTTGGATATTTCAGCAAAGTCTCATCAATCAATTTCCTACTTTGAGACACACACTGCATCAGAATACAATGTGGCAGACAACTCGTTGTGGGGGAGGGTGTGGGCATACACCACAATGGTTGAATGCTAGGTCGCTAAGCATATCATCATTCATCATGACGTAGGACAGCTCATATCACAAGAGCCGCATACGACATACTCCTTAGAGTCACCTAAACAAGTCCTCCACATGCTCTGGAAACTACCAAATGCGCCATCGGCTAAAGCGCTCCTCTACGTCGTCAAAAAATGTACATAGCAACATGCACTCCAACTCTCTCAACTCCTCAGTTGCCGTAGGCTATATCTCTACACCACCCACACACCCCTACAACCTCCTCATGTGTTACTTTCGTCTAGCAAAAGTCGTCATGGAAATTTCACACGACGGAGTATAAAGTTTGAGATGATACACTCCCAGTGTCAAACTAACTCATGAAGTAGCTTTGCTGTGATAACATCATATGTACATCTGTAAACATATGGTAATGTTAAAGTGAATCTAAAAACTTTCAGCTTATTAATTGTTCAATCGTCTGTCATCAACCTCATAAACTCTCGAACAGTATATAAATATTTATATTTAATACTACACTTAGTCTAACTTGTAAACTAGTAAATCTTAGCGATCTTATTTTTACAAACAGTTATACCTTTATGTGAAGGGAAATGACCGAATGACAATATACAAAGTTATCATTAACACGACGAGAAAAATGTATGTAGAAAGTGTCCCACCTAACAGCGTGAGTGAATATCTACAATACATTCGACGTGTGTAGGAAACACCAGCTCGAAATTCCCCACCAAATTTGAGTGGTACACCCCTAACTCCCACACGAACCATGCAGTGGCGTACATTGATAAAGTGAGGCTGCAGGAAAACGATTAAAGCAACTCAACTGTTTTTGTTATCTATGTGAAGCCAGACTCTGGACGATATTGACGATGAAGACCTTTTGAAATACATGCCATAATAAATGTTTATTTCGTATTATCTTTGCTTTCATACTGACTTACTTGAATGGGATTAAGTGGATGATTTAACCATGTATACTTTTTCATTGGAATTAGTAGCACGCTTAGTCTAACTTGTAAAATCCTTTAAAACATTTCATATGGACAGATGATGGTAGATGAAATAGTGTCAAATAAATTAAGATAGCTTACACTTCTGATACAGGGATAGCAATCGACTGCGATCCATGTGTAAAGAGCTTGTTAGACTACGGATGAGAGAAGTGTGTTATGTTGCGTGTGGCGCGTGAGTGTCCTCCCATTTCATTCCATTCATCAATTCGTCTCATTGATAGAGACAGGTAGAACTCATGGTTCTCATAACGTATGCAATGGAAAGTTTTAGGCAACCTTCGACAGTTGGCTAAATGTCGCCCTGGCGCGAATGCATACTACGTTGAGACAGAGGCAATCACTTGCAAACATTGACGCAGAGAGGTTTAACAAGATTGAACCCATTGCCGGAATGTCCCTTTCGGTAATACTAGCTACGGGGTTCATCACCGCCGCCCTTTACCAGGAACGCCCCGTTCGAAAGGAAGTATGACATACACCGAACTTCATTTTGTCAAATACGTTCAAGTTGACTGATAGCCAGGATTCAACGTAATGATAGTATTCGCCGTCCGAAGACTGCCCAGGCAATACCGCGAGGAGGTTCTATTCAGTCTTGCCACCATGGTGGCCCTTAAGAGAGCCGATGGGTTTCGTTTCTCAGTTGGTAAGACTCACTGGTTGTTATCGACGGCCTACCGCAACGGGGTGGTTCGCTTGCTCTTTGGATTCTTAAAGAAATGAAGTATGATATCACTTCAGATCAATGATCATGGTTTACTACAGATCTTCTCGTCCTCCTCATATAGGAAATGCCAGATCGGAGCACGTTATCAAGTAATTAAACACTCCACCCCTTCTTCACCGCAGAGTAGCATTCTCCCCTCCTTCCACGCTCGACAAGAGAATTTCTCTACTCTCACCCTTTCTAATAGGATTGCAGAACGACTAACCATCCCTTCGTTCCATCCACCACTCGCCTACGTTCACTCGTGGGTTTCAGTCTCCGACAAACTTAGCCATCTGCACACGAATCTCTCCACTTCCTCCTTCAACCTTCTACTCCTTCTCCCACTTTCCCTCTCTCTAGCAAACCCTCTCTGGCTTTTCGCCACTCAGAGCTGAGCCTCTCCTGCTTCCAACTCGCCATCCCGCTCGCATAATCTCTCTACACCTTCTTCAACGCTCCGCCACTGCTTTATCCCTCATTCTTTTTTCCTTTATGAGAAGCCTCCTCCGTTCAACCGCCCCTCTTCTTATTCTATCCCTTCGCGAACACCGCCCTGGACACGCCGCTGCACATTGTGTTCAATTCCACTCACATTACCTGTAGGCTCGCGTTCAGGTCGACGTTCCTTGATCAATGCGACTGTAGCTTCTCCCTCCTCTTCCTCACTATCGCTGCTGTCAACGTAAACTCTCGCTACTAACGTGAACACGCAATCGCTTCAATGCGATTGTAGCTCAGGACCTCTTTGAAGATGAACATCCGTTCTTGCTGCGATTGCTGATTGTAGCCTAAAGAACGAACTCATGTGAATAAACGCCTTTCTTCTACGCTTCTTCGCCTTTTTGACACTCCTGTTTGTGATGCCATTCCGCCACACCGCATCACGTAACGAACTAATTCGTCAGAGGGGACTCCGCAATAGAACACGAACCCCTATCTGTTTTCTTGTTAGTACATAGCTGCCGTTTTAGAAGGCGTCAGCTCGAATACCTTCCGGCATTGACACAGTGTTTGAAACTTGGTCCTTCAATATTATTGTATTTCGGCATTTCTGAAGCGAAAAACGGAAAACAATGATTTTTTACTATCTTCGTGAGGAATGATGGAGAATTTGTGTGTAGTGAGATGGCACTCGATCCCGTCCGACACCCGAAGGCCTTGTACTGATCACTCAGGAAGTGAGAGATCTTCCCCGATACCCGCTATTTTACAGCTGAAGACATCATTGTCACTGCCGACCGAAGTGGTAACAGCAACGCCGAGTCAAAGGTAGTGAACAGTAGCTGGGATCTAACGCCCTCAAAGCTGCCTTAGACTTAGTTAAAATTTGAAACCATTGATAGCAGATTTTGAACTGAGCAATACTTTGAAAAAACCTTGAGGAAACATCCCAAGTTTATATGTGCTTTGATCACTTGATAGCAAGCCGTAGAGTGCTTGAAATTCATCCAGCGGTTTTGCACATGGAGATGTTTAGTAGAAGGCCACCCATGACAAGATAGCTAAGACTCAACCGATTGCGACAAAGTGCTATTGAGAGCTGTGTCAAAATCCCAACAAGAGTTTGCCCCATCGGTTACGGTGCTCAAATATGACAACATTCCCTTGCCGACACTTATCACTACGGCATCGTCCGCCGTCCCGAAGGAACACCCGGTCAGTGGAATATTACAGCAAAAACTCTCCGTGTCTGCTCCGCTTTTCAGTGAAAAGCGCTTATTAGCATGAGAAACTGGCTCAGACATCATTAAAAAGCTTTCATTGACTTCAGCAGGGTCAAAAACCCAGAAAACCCCAAAACTATGAATTTAAAATTTTCAACTTTTTAGCACTACTTAATGAAATTTTTATAAGTAGTCTATCACTTAGGGCAGGTCAATAGCGACCGAACCTTTTTTGAATCAAGTCAAACGGACTTGTAGAAGCAAAGTTACAAGCCTTTAAAGTTTTGGAGTCTTTTATGGCCTGGAGACGAAGGCCATCTCCTGGCGATCCTCTAAGTCCTGACGGCCGTAGCTGATATCATCATGATAATTTCCTAATCCGGTTTTTACAGAAACTTGGAATTGGGGAATGTCCGAAGCTAATCATAAGACTTCAGAGAGATACGCACCTACCTCTGAAAATCGTTCTCCTCTAAATGACAAGTCTCTCACGGTCGGTTCCCAGCTTATATAGTGGTGGCGATCAGCTGAATGACCGTAATACCCATCATCCAAACACTAAAAATCCCGTCTATCTCCGGTTCTAGTGCTCCGATTGAGCTGGAAATACACCATTTCCATGTAGAATTTGACGCTGAATCCGAATCTGGCCTCCGTTTTCCCATCCGATGCTTCGTTTTGGCTCTACAGTAGGCAGCCATCGCAAAAATTCTAACTCTGTCGTTTTTTCCGAAAAATGTTGAAAATTTTTCTCGCCGATTGACTTGAAACTCTCCGATTGACATGAAACTCACCATACAGATAAAGAATTTCACGCTGATTCCAAATCTGAAATCCGTTTTCCCATCCGATGCTTCGTTTTGAAGCTACAGCCCAAAACGTCCCAAATTCTAACTCTGTCGTTTTTCGCCAATGTCCCAAAATCTTAAATGGCTCTCACATCTAAACGAAGACAGATAGGAACAAGCCGATTCTTTCACTGAATTTGTCTCACTCTTAGCTTTCAAACGAGCTATCGCACGACAAAATCCGTCCACTGGAAGCCAAAATCGAAGCAAGCTGTCCAGAGGGGGGGGACGTCAGTGAAATTTCAGAATTTGATGAAAAATGTTTTGGTGACGGTCCCAGGTCGAAATTCCACACTTTGGAAAATTTTCAAAATTTTACCCATACAAAGTCACTCTGACACTTAGGATTTTTTCAGGTAAGCGAGCTCACAAAAAAAAACCCCAAACACACAACAACCAAAAAAAAAAACACCTCCAAGAAAAAAAAAAAACAAAAAAACCCGAAAAAACACCCGCAAACCAACCAAACCCAAAAAAACCCACCCCACAACACAAAAAAAAACCCCAAAAAAACAAAAAAACAAACCAAAAACAAAAAACCACAACACCAAAACCAAGAAAAAAAACAAACAAAACCAAAAAAAAACAACAAAACCACACAAGACAAAAGAAACCCAAAACCAACCTCCCAAAAAGAAAACGAAACAAAAAAATCAAGACACAACAAAAAAAAAGCAAAAAAGAAAAAAACCGAAAAAAAAAACCCAACCCAAACAAACCCAAAACAAATAACAAAAAAAGAAACAACACAAAACAAAAAACAAACAAAAAACAACAAAAACCCCAAAAAAGAAAACCAAAACACCCACAACAACAAAGAACAAAAAAAAAAAACACCAAAAAACAATAACACACCAAAAAAACAAAACAAACACAAACAAAAAAACAAAAAAACAAAAAAACAAACACAACAAAAAAACAAACAAACAAAAAACAACAAAAAACAAAAAAAAAACAAAAAAAAAAACAAACAAAAAACAACAACAAAAAAACAAACAAAACAAACAAAAAAACAAAAAAACAAACAAAACAACAAAAAAACAAAAAACCAAACAAAACAAAAAAACACAAACAAAAAAAACAAAAAACAAAAAAACAAACAAACACAAACAAAAAAACAAAAAACAAAACAAAAAAAAACAAAACACAAAAAAAACAACAACAAAACAAAAACAAAAAAAAAAACAAAAAAACAAACAAACAAAAAACAACACAAAAAAAAAACACAAAAAACAAAAAAAAACAAAAAAAAAAAACCAAAAAAACAAAAAACAAAACAAACAAAAACCACAAACAAAAAACAAACAAAAACAAAAAAAAAAACAAACAAACACACTCACAACACAAACCAAATCCACCACACCCCACACACACACCAACACCCAACAGACATACGACACACCCACCCAACCCCACCAACCACCCACCCCGACCCGCCCCAACCCCCCCGCACCTACCCACGCTCACCCCCACCCCCACACACCCCCAACAAAAACACCACACACCCCTCCCCACCACAACAACCACACCACCCAACACACCCACAACAACCCACCACACCCACCAGACATACCAAACCACCAACACACCCACACCAAAACCAACAAAACCAGCACAACCAACAAAACACAAAAGCACAACACAAAATCAACACAACAACCCCACCAAAAACCACAAAAATACAAAACACCAACAACAACCCAAACCAACCAAAAACATAAACACACACCACTAAAAAAACCACCCAAAACAGCAAACAACACAAAACAAACAGCACAAACAACCATAACACCACACAACATAACCCACACACCAAACACAACAACTAACACAAACACCCAATCAACCACCAAAACAAACACAACACAAAAAAAACAAAAAACCACCAAACCCAAAACACCATACCCAACAAAAACACCAAACCACAAAACACAACCAAAAACAACCACCACACCAAAATAACCATCACACAACCAAACACAAGAACACAAACCAACACAAAAAACACACCCAACACCACAAAAAACCACCACCAAACAACAACCAACAACAAACCATACAACACAACCCCAAACAACAAACCAACAACAAAGACAAAAAGCAAACAAACACCACAAACACAGACACCAACACCACAACCACACCACAACACAACCAAATCAACAACCACACCCAACAAAACCAACAAACCAAACTAACCACATTCACAAACAACAAATAAGCAAGACACAAACTACCACAAACCCACCACAAACCCACAACACACATTCAACCCCCACAACCCGCATAACACACCGCCCACACAAAAACAAACCAACCACCCACCCACAACCCACAACCCCAACACATACCACCCCAACCCCACACCCACCCCGATTCTTTCACTGAACTTGTCTCACTCTTAGCTTTCAAACGAGCTATCGCACGACAAAATCCATCCACTGGAAGCCAAAATCGAAGCAAGCTGTCCAGAGGGGGGGGGAGGTCAGTGAAATTTCAGAATTTGATGAAAAATGTTTTGGTGACGGTCCCAGGTCGAAATTCCACACTTTGGAAAATTTTCAAAATTTTACCCATACAAAGTCACTCTGACACTTAGGATTTTTTCAGGTAAGCGAGCTCCGACCTAAAATCTTGTAACCGCTCTAACTTTTGAACGAAGACAGATAGGAACAAGCCGATTCTTTCACTGAACTTGTCTCACTCTTAGCTTTCAAACGAGCTATCGCACGACAAAATCCATCCACTGGAAGCCAAAATCGAAGCAAGCTGTCCAGAGGGGGGGGGGGGAGGTCAGTGAAATTTCAGAATTTGATGAAAAATGTTTTGGTGACGGTCCCAGGTCGAAATTCCACACTTTGGAAAATTTTCAAAATTTTACCCATACAAAGTCACTCTGACACTTAGGATTTTTTCAGGTAAGCGAGCTCCGACCTAAAATCTTGTAACCGCTCTAACTTTTGAACGAAGACAGATAGGAACAAGCCGATTCTTTCACTGAACTTGTCTCACTCTTAGCTTTCAAACGAGCTATCGCACGACAAAATCCATCCACTGGAAGCCAAAATCGAAGCAAGCTGTCCAGAGGGGGGGGGAGGTCAGTGAAATTTCAGAATTTGATGAAAAATGTTTTGGTGACGGTCCCAGGTCGAAATTCCACACTTTGGAAAATTTTCAAAATTTTACCCATACAAAGTCACTCTGACACTTAGGATTTTTTCAGGTAAGCGAGCTCCGACCTAAAATCTTGTAACCGCTCTAACTTTTGAACGAAGACAGATAGGAACAAGCCGATTCTTTCACTGAACTTGTCTCACTCTTAGCTTTCAAACGAGCTATCGCACGACAAAATCCGTCCACTAGAAGCCAAAATCGAAGCAAGCTGTCCAGAGGGGGGGGGGACGTCAGTGAAAATTTTTTCTCTCCGATTTCGCTGGAAACATCCTTCCTAACCCAAAATTTCACGTAGATTCCGAATCTGGCCTCCGTTTTCTCATCCGATGCTTCGTTTGGACGCTACACACCAAAACGTCCCAAATTCTAACTCTGTCGTTTTTCGAAAAATGTTGAAAATTTTTACTCACCGATTGCCTTGAAACTCACCCTACCGATGCAGAATTTCACGCTGAACACGAATCCGACCTCCGTTTTCTCATCCGACCACTCCTTCCACTCGAAACAACCCATTTTACAACCCAACATTCAGCACGAAAAACATCACACACTATAGCCTCAACACTAATCCTGGCGGTCGCCCAAGTCCACCACGACACTCAGACCCAAAGCACCACGGCGGCCGACCACGACACTCTGCCGTTCCAGAGGGGGGGGGAGGGGGAGGGGAGGGGGAGGGGAGGGGGGGGAGTCAGCGATGGCGGCCATCTTGCGCGGTCCAGAAGTGGAGTTTTGCTTACTACTGTTATGCTTTAAATTTTGTTTTCACAGTTTACATCAATAAATGAGAAAAACAGATGGTCATACAAATATGTTTGTTTCACGTTACCCATGAATATTCTTGAGGTTATTGGAGTGTATGTTTTATGATGTATGTTTGCATGCTTTAGAGTTAAGAACGAGATTCAAGGTTAACCATGACCTACATTTTTGTTGTGACTTCAATGAAGCACTAAGTCCAACATTATGAAGCTAACCTTTGGTTTTCTTGGATCTGGAACACTTTGATCTTGCTTTCCATGAATAACCAAACCTTGAAGTCCATGGTTTTCATTTTCAAATGTAGATGCCGGATTCGCACTGTTGTTTATATTTCCATTTATCTGAGCTTGACCTTGTCCCTGAAATTAAAATAATTATGGGGTTGGATAAGGAAATTGCCCCATGTCCACGAAACGGTGATTTTCGCTGTGCTTAATCATTCGAAAGTGATAATTGCAAGCTTTTGATACGAATTCGTGTAGAAATTTAGATAGTTTCAGAAATCGGAATATGCATTTTATAAGGTAGCTTTTCACTAAAACCTGGTAGTAATTCACAATTTAGAAGTTCATTAACCATATTTGGATGATATTTTTAATAACTCATTCAATCCATACACTGGATTGCTGCATTCTTTTTGAACATAGGTATGCATTTAGGTTAAGAATTTGACAAACACAGTAATGATATTATTAGTTCTCTTCCTTCAATCGATTTTGTTCTTCATAAATCGATGATTAAAAGCCGGCAACATGAATATCATTTTCTGTCTGCCAATCTCACAAAGTCAGTATGCCTGAAACAGACCTCTCACAAATCTCATCATTCTTTTAGTGACATTATTACATAAATTCTAGCGCTAGTAACCAGTTTGCATTACTGCCACTTTATGATAATTCTGGTTTAACTGTTCATGACTTGACTATTCAGCAAGGCGCTTGATGAACTGTCTGGGGCATCAGTTGGACACTCGAAGTAGAGAGGATTATCAGTAGATTCACAATGATGAACTTGCTACTGTATATAACACATGAATGGTTGCGTAGAGAACTTGACTTTATTCATAATTTAATTTTGAAAAAATAAAAAGACCGTCGCATAGTCGAAACTTATGACCAGAAACAGCAAAGCACATTAATTGCCTTCAAGGTTATCTAATGGGCTATTCAAATCCACTTAACTTTTACGGATAAATTCAACTCTCGGGTTGCCGTGGTCTTGGCCTACGATTGGCAGTTCAAATTGGCGAAAAATCTTAACCTCCAAGTGAAGACAAATATTTAGCCTGCAAGTCAGGAGCTATGTTTGGAAATAAAATCATGAACCAAACGTTTCACTGGGACAAGTCATGAGCATTGAAATGGTGTGGTAGTCGGACATTACTTCGATGGTTTTTCGGAAACCAAAGCTCAGAATTATAGAGCATCCACGTTTTTTGGTTCCCACAAGCCATCAAAAAAATGAATATTGGGCGCGCACTAAAAGCGATCACACCCTTGCATGCGTACATCAAACAGTTGTCCATAACAAATGATTACATTTTGCAACATTATTTAAATGCCTATCTGTGGTACTATTCCATGCAATTTATAGTTTTCGAAACCATGTAATGAACTAAGAAATAACTATGTTTCAATTAAAATAAGTTTTTTTAATTTTAAGTTGTTTAAATTTTCTTAAACATTTCTTGGTATAAGAAATTTATCAACGTTAATTTTGCAATGAAAATACGCAGTTTTTGGAACAACTTCAATACTTTTTGGCAGAAATCATCATTAAAAACTATCTAAAGAAGATACTAAATGTGCCACAGGTTGCGGGCGTAACACTTAGGTGTAATCGACACCAACAAAAACTTACTTAGAACACTTTATAATGTGATAGAAGATCATACTCGATAAGTCTTCTTTTATCAACCTTAGTGTCTCTGCATCGACCACAGACATTGTGCAAATATCAAAGTCGTAAAGAATTCGAAGTTTTAAATACTAATAAAGCATTTTGAAATCATCTAACTTAACCAGGCACTGCTTTACTTTTGAGGCCACATTAAAATCACTGAATATTACCAAAAATAGGTTAAGTTACCGGCCATTTATTTCTAAGTTGTTAGACACTGAATCCTTGAGATTTATTATATCATGCTGGACGTGCAGGTTGGATACCTACCAAGTTATTGACTACACTACAAACATGACTACAATGTTTTCACTCAAACCACTAGATTTTCTGTTTATGAATCGATTGGGAGGTTGCTTATCAAAAGTGCTTGTCAAGTCCTCTACTAAGTACATACGTATGGCATCTGTATGTGCGACTGTGCGTGTAGCACGCGTATACAAATAGTAACGGTTGGTTAGATGTGAATGCAATTCGACATATCAATATATTTGTCTAGAGGCCATTTGTTGCTTAACCAAACCACCAACGTGTTGCCACCAAACATCCCGAATAAAAAACCTAGGTAGGATCTGTCAAAATTAGGCATCTAAATTGAAGCTTTGAAAAGCATTGAATCGTGAGAACCAGTAAAACATGATCTAGGCTCAAAGATAAAAAACGAATATTTCTAATTTCACAAGTGAGCGAAATCCATTGTGAGAAAAAGCATTTAATTTTTATTTTAGCCAAGCTTGATTACCCTGATCCCTTGGATAAATTAAGCTTATATTTAAAGGCATGCTCCTCTTGTCAAACCAGGAATATCAAAAATATTGAACTATCAAATAACGCATTTGGAGATCATATTTATGTATAATCGCCTCTTTTCACATAGCCAAAATTCAATTTTCTGGTTACCCCAGCTTGTATATGATGGCAGACTTTTGCATTCTAATTGACTGAGAGTCACTAAGATGTATTGTATAAGTCACCTTGGATATAAATTACATGTAAAGAAATGCCTGCTTTAAGGTCAATAGAGGTGTCAATGTCGAAATTAAAAAATAGTCATAGCCGACAACAAATTCGACAAAAATTTGAAACTTAATATTTGTGTACAGAGTAGCTGCTGGATTTGATAATATACATTGTTCTTCAATTCTTCAATAGGCACATTCATTCTTTTTTGCCGGATGAAAAATTATTTTCATTAAGACAAACTCTATTCTTTTTACATTGATATTTCAATCGCTATGCAATCGATTACTTGCTAATCACATTTTGAGTAACATAACACGGTCGCATAATGAAGGCAATTGACATAAACTTGTCTGACATTTGACTCTTTCCTAAACGACACCATTCGTTGATTTTGGATCCGTTTGGATCCGGATGATGGTCCAGCATCCGGAGAGAGTTTCTGCAGGAAACGAGGCCAACAATGATACTTTCACAGTCTACTCCCACTACGAATCTGCGTGTACTACCTGGTTCCTCTTCTGGTCAGATAGGATCAAAGAGAAATACATGTTAATCCAATGTGACGCAGATTGAAGCTTTTGGGAAAAAATGAAATTTTCCATGCTTTCTCAGATTAAGGGAAAAGTACTGAGCCTAGAGTCATAGTTTTTACATGGAAAGTCTTCACGTCATTCATTTTCCATGATGTTCATGTGTTATTGTCATGTTTCTGATCGGCAACGTATGCGAGAATGTGGTTAAATGTGAATTAGATTGCTCAAAATGATTGTGTTCGCCGACATAGAAGACTTGCCAAATCTGCATGTGTCTAGCTACAAAGACGAAGGTTCAAGAATATGATGGGACTTGACCTGAAAACATTCCATGTAAAAAATGATGACTCTAGGCTTAGTATTTTTCGATTAATCTCAGAAAACATAGAAAATTTCATTTCAGTCAAAAACATCAGTCTGCATCCCATTGGATTAACATGTGTTTTCTTTGATCGTGTCTGCAAGAAGAGGAACCAGTTAGAACTCGGCATGCGCGCAGATTCGTAGTAGGCATAGGATGTACATCACTCTGTGAAAGTCTCACTTTCGGCCTCGTTCCCTGCACAAACTCGTTCTGGCTGCCGAACTATTCAGCAAGTGTGAAAAAAAATATATTATGTTGTTTCCCAAGTAACCTGGCTGTTGATCAAATTTATCAAAATCTCAACAGATGTGGTCAGTCGTGGTCAGGCTCTAATCAATGACATTGGAAAGATTCCTTGGCTATTGGACATAATTTTCTTTTCTTAGGAAAGAGCCAAATTCTAGTGATGGATTGATTTATATTTTCTAATGTTCGATTCATTTCAGCTATTATCTATAGCTATCTTCAGGAAATGATTTTATGACATGAAAAATATTTAAAAATTCACATCTGCATACAAGCGATACAAAATTACAAATAATACAAAACTATGTACAAAATTTTTGGGGACGGTATGGAAGAGTGGGAGCTATGCGGCGGGTAGGAAAAGATTACATAGTACCATTAGCATTGTGTTAAATGACCTGACATAGAAAAAGGAAAATGTGATGTGAATTAAGAAATCTGATTACCATAGAAGGTATGTGAAAAAAACATCTAAGTCAACGAAAGAGGAAATCTCTATAACTGTCTAACTCGTGTTTGGATTAATAGAAGGTTTCATTTTATTTATGTAAAATGCCTCACGTAATCGGAGATTGGAGGGATCTTTATCAGAGGATAGAATCGCTGTTGTTATTGTTTGTGGGGAGTCATTACAATGTTTCATGTGTTTATATAACCGATGAGTTGTTATTAGTCAGATGTTCTCGACAGCGTATATGCAAACATCTTACTGTGATGCCGATGTAGGTGTTTTTGCATTTTTTACATAAAATTTGATAAACGACGCATTTTCGGAAACACAGACTGTTGTTTTTGCTGGGACAGTTTTCAAGTGTACAGTTTTGTTCAGGTACTAAGTAATCTTTTCCTACCTGCCGCATAGCTCCCACTCTTCCATACCGTCCCCAAAAATTTTGTACATAGTTTTGTATTATTTGTAATTTTGTATCGCTTGTATGCAGATGTGAATTTTTAAATCTTTTTCATGTCATAAAATCATTTCCTGAAGATAGCTATAGATAATAGCTGAAATGAATCGAACATTAGAAAATATAAATCAATCCATCACTAGAATTTGGCTCTTTCCAAAGAAAAGAAAACTAATCAATGACGCTAGAGCCAAAGCCCGTGAAACATAACCTCTAACTGCAAGGATGCAGTTTAAAGCGATTACAGAATGCAATCCGTCTTTCACCTGCCTTCGACAAAACTGCTTCTCACTGGCTAACTGATGGTTCGGTGGCTTTGTGGTTAGAGGGTCTGCCAGCATGTCTTCTAGCTCCAACTTCCCTGGTTCGAACCAGCCGATGCTGATGCAACCCAACAGGCTGATACATATATCACGTTGGGCAGTCTACATGTGATGAGATATGTTTTTATAAATACTGTGTTCCACATATTCCGCATTCGGTACATATTTTCTCTCTTTTGGAATATTCGATTGATATGCAAAGATTTGGAGTTTTTCATCATTGACAGATTGCAAATCAAAAGTGCTGGAAATTTCAGTTTTATCATGGATGTATTCATAGGCAAACAAAGCTGACACAGTCGGGAAGGATGTTAAGTTTTATGATTAGGACTTTGATATGAGTTGGACGTAGGATTGGCAGGGAAATAATAAATTATTTAGGAGAGAAAATTAATGTCAACTTATTGACACAGGACAACAAAAAAGGACGGAAATGTTCATTGGTGAAATACTGAGAACTTACCTGGAACACTGGCGCAAGATACTAAAATAACAGAATATGATGAAGATATGACAGACGAAACGAAACATAAACAACTAATTCGGACTAAATTAACCTTTCACCGAATAATTAGATGATGTCGTCATTAATTGTTGTTAAGGAATTTCCGTATTCACGAGACAAGTCTATAAATCTCTCAACGGCAATCTAGATGAAACCATAACGCTGATATGATCATGTTCACTCGAACATCGTGATCCAAATTTCCTAGAATTCTTTTACCCTCACTCGAATTTTCTCTTGACTTCCCAGTAAAAAGATCGGATGAAATACCCGAAAGTGGTTCTTTCCAATCAAATCTCTAAAACTTCAGACGGATAGATATTTGGGCAGCTTATTTCATCAATAAAAAATATAGGCGCAGATTTAACATTATAAAACAAAAGGCAAACAAACCTCCAATTTCTCAACAAATCATTTGCAGTCCGCATTGAAACCAAGAGAACTTAACCGTCTTCGATTACCGTGCCTCCAATTTGAAGGAAATGGATTTCCACCACGTGTAGAAAAACAAGTTTTATCGAAGACAGCAGCAATACATTTTTTATTCATTGTCCCCCCTCTATCCAAGGTACGAAGCCATACCAACAAACTGGGGGTTGGGAAACCTTCACACGCACATGTACACTCGCAGCTTTCAACAGGTTAAGGTCAGTTGGGCTGAGAGCGGTGATACCTCCCGAAGCGGATAGAATCGAACCCTGTACTTTCTGCAGCTCCGCAACAAATCATGACCCTCAACCTAATCCTACCACTATCACGTACATGTATGTCGTCAGTAGCGACAGATACACTTATAGACGTAGAACAGGTCCCGTGATTATGGAATTCCTGCAGTAATGAAAAAAGACGCGCTACTGCTTTTCTGCTATGGCATCTACGACTACTTACAGGTACGGATGTTAAAAACGGCGATGAAAGCAAGCAATCTTCTATGATAAGAGGATGTTTCTCATTTTCGCAAATATACACTAACTAGTAATTGAACAATTCATCCGAAATTTCCAAGATGCCTCAGGCACTCTGGCTTGCGAAAAAGCATGAAAACATCAGACACAACGATTGATGTTATTCAATATGTATTTCCCTATTTTACAAATAGACACAGATTTTAAGAGATGTGGAAATTGTATACATCATTGTAGGCCTAAGGAACTACTAATACGGCAAAGAAAGAACAAAGAAATAAATTAACCGGTAAAAATGTGAAATGTGTTTTCAAAAAGAAACATTTGAACGCCCAGTCTGCGTAATAAATTTTATCAGTGCGATAAGTAATGCCTTAGAAAAGTCATTGCTTATTATCAAAATAATCAGTAATCAAATAAGTTTGAATGGAAAGCATTCTGCATGATTACTGGTCAACGAGCTTCCGAAAACTACAGTATCAAATTTCATTCAAGACTGAAATAGTTAGTTCATTTTGAACGATCTATTATGGCTACCTCTGCCATCTATCTAATTGAAATTGTGGACCAAAGGTATAATTGCTTAATTAGCATTCGATAATTCGTTTCAGGCCATATTTTCGCGGCAACATGCGTGCTTTTATCAATATACACTTTTCTAAACGTATAAAAATGCTATTTTGAACTCAAATAGAAGACTTTATATATTATAAACGTCAGCAGACGGCAAAGGTACAAAGCTATACGATATTTCGAAGCATAAACATGTGAATTTTGTAATTTCGAATTCAAATTTCGAGCAATACATTTTGAGAGTGAACTTAAGGGGTCAACACCAAGCGTTGCCCATTGAATGCGTTTACAAAAGCAGCACTCGCTTAACAGTTCCGCACAGCTTTTGGTGAATGAGGATCAGTCGAACGAATCTTTCCACTGGCATTAGCTTTGCCATTTATCCCATCTACCCGCCGTTTGACCTAGCATTTAGCGTCATTCCATTCTAATTTAAACAAATCATGACAGCATGAAAAAGACGAAAGGCGACAACAAAACTGATTGCTGTGTTGAACACTTGAAAATACTGTTGTATGCAATACTTTTAACAAGAATATTTAAATTTCATTATAGAAGCCTACTAAGAGACCAGGTTTCACTTTACTAAGCATACTCTTCAGATATTCATTTGTTTGTGATATCTTAATTTATTTCCATTTAAAAGGACAGTGCACAATTAGAGCAGAATTTGCTTGCTTTCATTGTTTTAGCGCAGCCTACCTGATGATGTTGCAGGAGATTTGCTGCCTCTTCTCCAACAAGGGAGAGAGGCTGCAACAAAAGCAAATATTACATGATCACTCGACGCCGCCAAAATCATGCATGAAGACAGTGTAGTGCAATAATATATCACATCAACTAATTCACAAAATTGCAGAGGCCAATGAACAACATACTCGTATTTTTTAATTTCATGCATTTGGAAAACACTGATTCTCCAAGTATTGGTTTTCCTTTTTCTAATTAGGAGCATTACATCATTATATTTCACTATTTTTCCTCCACAAAATTATTAAATGGCCTAAGTGCTTCTAGCATCATTGCATGTTTGGAAGCTTCATTATGTGCAAATCGTAGTCCATGGAAATGGAGCCACATACTGATTTGACGCAGCGAACATTTATTTAATGAGAAGCAGTCCGGACTGCTCTCCTACTTTCCATCGAAGATTTATTTGAGAGTTTATAATGATTGCAAATTTCGTAGATTGAAACAACAAGCGCTATGTATTACGAAAATTAATTGATTGATGAAGTGACGAAGGTAGCAACTATTTTATGCAAGTCTTGTGCACTCAAAAAATGTATTCTGTGTTCATAAACTGCATAGGTGCATTCTTTATTCACGAGAGCGTGCGTTTCATAGTGACTTCTACAGAAAATGCATCTTTGTTAACTGATAATTTCCTAAAAGCTGAAACTTTAAAACGTGTGGGGCACAGAATTAAATATTTTGTTTATCTGCTTCGGTTTGCTAGAAGTGTGATTAATACGGAATCCACGGCACATCGAGGAACCTATTAAGTGGGCAAAAGAGGATTCCTAATACCCTACAGAGATAGGAAAAAAAGTCGTGCGTCGCTTGCGGATTAATGTGAGTTCCAGCAAAGTGCTTCGACTACCAAAATTCCTTCAGATTCGAAGAATTCAGATCATTGCACACACGTTTCTGCATATTATTGTCCCTTCGATCATTATCAAAAAAAGTAGCAGGCATACGAAAATTAGTTCACTTGATGATTCCACCATCCTCTCCTCGGCATTTCTCACTGTATAGTGTATACACTGAATCGAATGTTAGCCAAGACAGCGATGTGTGTTTTGGTATGTGCGAGGTCAGTGGCGGCTCGTGCAGTCCTGCTCATGTGGGGCGCAATACAAACGTCTTCATCTTAGCCCATCATCTACTACTGTCTCTGCTATATTTCATGTGCGCCTATGTAAATGCCTGTTTATGACATGATAAGCCTCACTGCAAATATGCTACTGTGGTCCTTCATAATGACATTATTTTCGGAAGCCTACTTAAAAACAAAATCATCGCTCGAACACTTCCAAGTTAAGTAAAGAAAGAAAAAATTTGAATTTGATAACAGAAACCGGCATCAAATGTAGAAACGACTTCATTTATCATTTTCATTTATTCAAAGATAAAGCAATTCATTAAAAGATATGCAATCTGATTCATTTTCAGTCGACACAGTGAGACACAGTTATGATTGAAAGTGCTTCACCAGTCCAAGGCTTGTATACACGCATCAGAATAACATAAGTTTGACCAGAATCTGACTTCCCAACGCACGCGCGGCGTTACCTAATCAGAATGTACGAAAGCGAGCCAGAGGGACTTTTTGAGAGCGCCCCATCCATGCATTGTTTACGCGTGCGAAGCTGCTAAAAATCTTCGATGTATGCAGATGTATGATCAGCAAAATATGTATGAATCAAGGCGCACAGACTGTGCGCCCCATCCGGTAGAAGAGAGGGAGAGTGACGTCTGAATGAGTCACTGAACCACGCTTCGAATGTGTTTAGCAATACAGGTTGAACCATTGATAGTTCAATTCAGTCTATCAGATCAGTTGCGTTTCAGCGCAATGTTCTGTGTAATTTTCTTTGATGTAAATAATTTTTAATGGAGGGCTGCGCCCCAGGCGCCCATATGGACGGGCCGCCACTGTGCGAGGTGATATCACAGCAGGCACGCATCTCTCACTGGCTCTGGTGTCATCTGCTGACAGCTTATTGTTTGCCATTTCCAATAGCAAGCGATACACGAATTATCCATTCGAGAAGGAGCAAGTTGTCTAATTCTGTGATGTGCCATCTCGATATGAAGGTTACATATAACCCTTCCTTTCTAGGAAACCGAAGCGCGCGCAGACGAATCTAATTCTGTGGTGTGGGGAGTTAGTTCACCTATCCTACAGTACCAAATCCTCTGTTAGTTAACAATAAAACGGTTCTAATTGTAAGATGCATTGCTATAGTAGCTAAGTTTTTAAATGTTTGCCACTACTGAAACACATCAACTTACCTCTTTCCGCTTTGGTTCGTCCGCAGCGTTGCGTTGAGATGTCTGTCGTCGAAGATTGCCGGATTTCGGCCGCGATGAGTTGTTCGGGCCGGAAGGAGGATTTGCGACCGGATTCTGATTGTTGTAACTAATACGAGGCAGAGAAGGCGTGCTGCTGCTGCGATTGCTGCTGAAGAAGTGTTGGGGAGCAATGGGGAAAGATGGGTCGGGTCAAACGAAAGCAAAGAAGAAATGATGCTTTCAAAATGAAGAAGACAGCAGGCACAGCAGTTTCGATCGAAAAACAAAGAAACATAATACTTTCTATTTCTGCAGCATGATTATCTATCTATCAATACTACTCATTAATTGGCGTAGTAACATGCTGAACATGAAAAGATGTAGGTGATTCAAATATAAATTTCCTGATCCTCTATTTCATCAAGTATGCATTGCGAACACACTATACAAAATTGTGTAACAGGCTATTCATTGTATAAATCACTGACTTGCATTTTTGTTGCATTGAAATCGAGAAAATTGGTTGATCCACAGGCAGACATGACATTGCGAAAACACAACAAGGTCTGAATTCCACAACGATTATTATATTCACTAATATTGGCTGATTATTTTTTTAAGAAAAGCTTAATTCTAAGCTTATAAAAAGTCGTATAAAAAGTCAATAAGATTCGCCAGCCATTAACTAACATCTACAGAAAAAAAATGAAAATATATGTTAGTAGCTTAAGTTGTCTTCCAAAGTAGTAGAATAGCTGCGTTTACATGTTAACTGTAGGAAAATAATTTCACTTCAACTTAAAGTGACGTAGACAAACATGTTGCATTGTTCCTTTATCAATAATGCCAAACGGTTAGTGTAGCGAAACTGCTGTTTACAACTGCAGTGGCCCTGTGGTGTACTCTACGTCCGAAAGACCTGGTTTCAAACCTTGGTCGGATCAAACATAATACTTTCAAGATATACTCCAATAAACTCTCAACACAAGAGAATGAGAGTGGGATAAATACAACTCGCATACATGGAAGACAGGCGATCGAGTAATGTGTTTCCAACTAGCAAAATAAATTTATTATTTAATTTCATCCATTTTTAAAGTTTATAATGACAAATGACAGGCAGCACTATAGATGAACTGCAGAATTTAAAATCAACTCCGTGACATCAGACAAACAAATATGGAATGAAATATTGTCATATGATCATAGGTGATCACTTGGGCCTATGTATACCAAAGTGTGAACTTTGACAAAATATCTTCTTGAAATCGCTATTCTCCGTTTTTCATTATTTGCTGCATTAAAGTCTTCCACCAAGGTTAAGATGATATAAATACTGAATTACAAAAATTGTCGTTTTACGATATTCTACTGCTCACTCAATGACCTAAAACAGGAATATCTACATAAAAGTCGCATCTCATCAAAAACAAATTGCAAGCGTTCATGCGTTCACGAAGCTCACGTTACAGCTCATGCCACATGCATAGTTAGTCAAGTCCATGCATTGCACTCATATTTGTATCGTTCTTAACTCTATCTGTAGACATGTAACTTGGGACGAAAATTTAGTTGGAAACATATCGGAAATCCGCACCAATTTCAGTCTAGAGAGGTTATCAGGCACTCTTATTGACTTTTTCAGGAGGGAGGCTAGTTCTGATATAGTATAGTATCCACTTTTAGAGGACATAAATGAATAGATTCCGAGGATGCATTAGCGTCCGCGGAATTCTGCATTTGTGTCCGATAGAATTGCATATTATTGGTATTCTAACCCAATGAAGATGAAATCTTATGGCGATGTCTACAAACAACAATTTCTATGATAAACAATGATTCTTAAATCACAGTCTATGTTCTTGACACGGATATCTGAAAAGGCTTACTCTAAAATTCTGACTTCTGCATAACTATGAAGATTTGACCTTCCAGACAATAACACAGTTTTGAACTCAATGCAATGTAATTCAGCGGACATTAATGCCAACTACGGCATTAGTGTCCGCTGATGTATAAATTGACATGATTTTCATCTTCATTGGGTTAGAATTTTCGATAGCTTTAGGCTATGCTAAACATAATGCTGTAACTTATATCGATACAGCTTATGCAGCATAGGCACATGCTTTCACTCGGACTAGGATACATATATAATTGGTTAAAATATAGACAAAGATTGCAGCCACTTTAAAGTGATCAAAGACTCGAGAATTATATTCACAATTATCTCGCTCCAATACCGTTCCTCAAAATGTTCCTTGTGACCGTTGTCACTATGAAATGAAATTCTAAAAAGCAAACGTTCCAATATCTAATGATTTTGCTAACTTATTTCAATATAATCATGTCTGCTTAATTTTCACTTAAGGCACATTCTCGCATAGTTTGAAGTTTGCATTAAGACGATTCAAACTGCCGGGGAGAGAGAAGTTGTAGGTTTCTAAGTGATAAAGTTCCAAAAGTCGCTAAAAACTTTAATTGTAGATGATCGCTCTCCTATTGTGCTGATAAGTCTGAAAGCTTCACAGTAGAAACTACACATCATGGGGTTTTGTTAAATGATAAGTTTGTCTTCCTTCGACTTCTCAAAGGTATGTTATAAGTAATCAATTCACTAACTGCATCATTCGATAGCTAGGAGTAAGGACAGTGGAAGATCCAGCGACTACAATGTGTTCAATTGCAGCATCAATCGATAGCTTGAAACAAAGACTTGAAGATATGAAGACTGCTAACTGAAGTAAATATTTGAATCACAGAATTAGATTGTTTAATCGTATCACTTTGCTAGAAGTGCAAACTGATTCAAACAGATGGCACATGCAGGAACTTAATAAGTGGGCAAAAAGAAATTTTTAATACCTTGCAGAGATAGGAAGAATAGTCGTGCGTCGCTTGCGGATTGCTCTGAATTCCTTTAAAATGCTCTGATCACCACGACTCCTTCAGATTCGAAGAATTCAGATCATTGCGCAAAAGTTTTCTCGATAATGTTGGGCCCTCCGATCATTTTAAAAAAAGTTAGCAGGCGCATGAAAAAACGTTCACAAACTTCTCTGTAGAACTTGACATCGACTGTGTCTCTTTGCTCTGACTGCTATCCGGTTGATAGCAGTCACTGAACTTTGCACAATTTGGCGTGTTTAATGTTGAACTGGTTGCTCATTGTTCGATTGCTATGGTAATTAGTCAGGAGATTGTGCCATTTCATTTACGTTACATGTTCCAATGCTTCCCTTCTAGTCAAACAGAACAAGGGACGACCTGTCTAATTCTGTGATTTGAATCCTGAATGAAATAATACGGAATCGTGATTCAAAAAGTTTATCACTTAGAGACAGAGAAATCTACATTCTTTGAATGTTTTGATCTGGGACGAAACTACTACACAGATTCTCGTGTCGCACTTGTTAGATGTTATTTATTATCCTTCGAACAATAGTGCTTCTGCTGCAATGCGCAAGTGTAACACCGAGCATGACAGACGCAGTAATTCTAGCACTCCAGCGGCGCTATTAAATCTCATGCGAAAATTCGAGGAAACCGTGTCAGGCTATATATGTATGTACTATAGGCTATATATATGTACTGTACAGGACAAGGAGCAGTCGCCCATCAGACGAGGGTTATAGACCGGCTGCCGTTGCTGAAGCTGCGGAGGAAATCTCAGCGACTAACGATTGGAGTGTCATCGGTTGGGATGGTGGCAGAATCGATTCATCGAGTTCAGTGAAAGAAGCTTCAATACCAAAAGTACTGAATATCGATCCACCATCAGAAATACCAGAAGACTTCGAAAAAGGAACACAATTTGCTGAATGGTTCATTAATAATCAGCTTGGCAATTTGGAGAACGTAATTTGGACGGACGTGGCGTGTTTTCACTTTGATGGAACGATCTACACTAGTGCCTGTGTACGTAGTCCCAGCAATCCACACTATCACGCAGAAAAGCCAATTCAATCTCCCAAATTATACGTTTGGACCGGATTCAGTGGTAAACTTATGATTCCTCCATATTTCTTTGAATCCGGTACAATTGACGGTGATAGATACCCACACATGCTGGTGACTCACGTGATTCCAATCTTGAAGGCTCACAGATGTTCGACGAGCACGCTCGAACAGGACTGTGCTCCGCCCCATATCAACAGCAACGTAAAGAAAAGACCATCTTCACAACAGATCTAGAAATCATTCGCTTTTTCCCTACTTCTGGCCTCCGCGATCTCCAGACTTGACATCAGTTGACTTTTGGTACTGCGGAAATTTAAAGCGCTTGGTGTATGCCGAGGACAACCGCTGACAATAGCCAACCTGAAAGACAGGATCATTCGTGGGGCGGAGACCATCTCAACAGATGTTGTACGGTAAGCACTTGAATCACTTATCGATCGCCTCGAAATGATTCAAGAATGTCATGGGGGACACATTGAGTGATGGTGAGTGTAAAGGATCATTCATGAGCTCTATTTTTGCGTATAATTTATTGTTCTGGGTAACAATAATTAGTTTTCATTTTTATTATTGATTAAAAAAGCTTCAAATTTATGATAATGCTCATCCCTCTATTTCCTGAAATTCAAATTTATTATAATCAATAACAGTCAAAATCACACCTTTGAGAAGTCGAAGGAAGACAAACTTATTATTTGACAAAACCTCATGATGTGTAGTTTCTACTGCGAAACTTTCAGACTAATCAGCACAATAGGAGAGCGATTATCTACAATAAAAGTTTTTAGCGACTTTTGGGACACGCTGTAAATCGCGACGGACTTTTGTCGTCCTGTGTCTTCTGAGGTGTATAGCATAGCGCATACAAAAGATGATCGAATCGGTTTCTCGTCAACCACCAAGTGAGGGCTTGTGATGTTGACATTTCCACTGAGATAGAATGTTGCCTCATCACTGAAGCTGCTTGAAACTTCCAATGTTCCCCTTCTTTGAGAACTTTACTTTCAGGCAACAAGAGCAAATCCGACTTCTTGCTTAACCTTTCTTTGCAAATTGATGGAATCATCTTCGAAAGCTGTAGTGACCTCTACCCTCTTGACATCTGAATGTCTCCCTTGTACATTATTGAATTCCATAGAAATGAATTCATCTCACGAGTTAATATAGTGACTAGTCGCAAAGGTTCATCATAAACCATAAAATAAATAGTGAGACCATAAAAAAAAATAGTTGACCATAAATAGTGAGTTCTTTAAACGTAGCCGACGTAGCTGTGAGAACCCACGGTTAACCACATATCACTAACTCTGAGGCCTCAGCCACACTGTGAGCTTTTCCAAGCGTTTCCGAGCAAAGCATTTTGCAGCAAATACAAAGTCATCATTACAGCAGTTGTAGACTGCCACACAGCGAGCAAAGCAAACTAGAGCGATTAATAGCTTACGGACATGCGTTTGCTCGAGACGCTCGAGTTTGCTTTGCTTTCAGTGTGGCTGAGGCCTAACTCCTACATCAAAGACGGAGAGAAAACTGTTACATAGCAGTTGACGTAAACTAAGCTGCATGCAACGTAGAGATGTCAGACAACAGCACGAAATGGATCATGACAACCTCCAGACACGTCTCTAACTGTTTGATCACGAATTATGACTGAACGAGTTCGAGCTGGGCTAAGCTGAGGCCATGACGACTGATGCAATGTCAAATATTGACTCAACGATATTTAGAGGTTTAGCATCCTTCAATTGAGACAACTATCACTGACGAATTGAAATGTTAAAACTTTCGTGTTCAAGCATGAATGAAGGAGATGCTAAAGAACTATACTTGAATTATTGAGGCGACGCTCCCTGTCTGTGTTTGCACAGTCGCGAATGGCAACCACAATGGTAATGGCGAAGACGTCTATACTCCTTAGTAGAGTAACAATATTTCCGTCACCAAATAACTGCTGGCGTGAGCGATCTTCTTTCTTTACGGAATGACTTAGAACAATGCAGTTAAGGATCGTATTCACGGCTATTCAATCGTCAAGTACATCTCATGTTTAACTTATCTGAGGTCAAACCGACGCACTGACAGTGCTCATTAAAGAGGAAAAACAATGCCAGATTGCAAAGTAGAAGATCAGAACGCACATTTGGGGAATTTTCAGTCGCGATGAAATCCAAGCCCGGTCCGTGCTCCTCTCGTCAGGCATTTCAAGGCCGATCCTGGTCCGTTTCGCCATTCACATGCCAATTATTAAATTATAATGGTTCGATTTTCCTAAATATCCCTGGTTTCATGCTTTCATACTGATAATGTATGCATGATGAAATCCGCAATTTCAATGATGAGATATAATTTATTCTACCAAATTTCCATTATTAGACCTGTATGTATTTCCCTGCTTCGAATCTCACAACATTGATACTTGAATTATGGATTAGTATCCACGGTCCGGAATTGACCGTCTTCAATCAAACATTATAGCTCGACTCTGTCTGAGTGAACATGCAACAGGAATTTTTGATTTTTTGTCGAATTTCGAAAAGGAAACCTAATTGGTGTCAATTTTAAGTGGTGCTAAAGAGAGTGGCATTTAGACATGATACTGCAAGACGTGTAACAGCGCTACACACATCTTCTTAACATCCCTATAAAAAATGTAATGTGCAGTAATGTCAATTTCCACATTAAGTATGAAATTAATTCAACTGTTTGCAGACTAAGATGGTAGAATGAAAATCAAATTACAAACATTTAGTAACATCCTCAAAAATCGAAAAATGCATTCCATAGAATGTCATGAATGATCAGTAGCCAAGTTTACATCCATTGACATCAACACAACTCACTATTTTGTATGCAGCCAGCAACGAGCAATTTTGAACTAAGCAAATAACATACATTATATTTGGAGTAAATTTGTATCAATTACTAAACTACTGCAGATCAGCTTAGGCAGAATGTCAATAGTCAGTTGAATAATGCATTATTCACAATTCATTACATACCCTGAGTAAATTGTTATGTCAAAGACTTTTCAGTTTCTGATCAAGTTTGAACTTAGGGCTCGATTAAATTCACTAAATGAGCTGTTGAAGTCATGACTATTGTGGAATTAATGGCTGATGCGAAAACAAGTAAATTCAATTACCTCAACCTATATGAAGACCTATGAAAGTTACTTCAAATAGCAAATCGAATCGTTTAATGATCAGATAATAACATGTTCTGTGAACAATGGCAATTGATCATGTCGGATGCCTGAAATCGTCAAGTGGCTAATGATTAGTGAATTGACCACACAAATGTTCATGCTTCGCATTCATCTTTCGTGTAATACGCTAGCATTTTCATCACATCATCGTGATCATGTACTTTTCTTTGTGTAGTTTTCATTAAAACTATAAAACTACCATCTCGATAATTATTTGCAGTTGAGAACCAACGTTCATTCTCAAATTTCATACAAAATTATAATGGAAGCGTAATTTCTGTTGTGATCACCAATATAATCGAGCATTACGAAACTATAATATCTATAAATCCCAACTACACTGGCAGAACTCCGAAAAAGAGAGGGGGTGCTCAGTAAAACAAAAAGGCTGCCTAGTTACATCTAAATTGCATCTAATGATTTTGAAATTGTGAATTTTAAACTCTGTACCAGAAAAATAAAACCTTGAGAGTAAATAATGCTATCGTGCATCAAGCAATCTCATATGATTTAAAACATAAAATTCCGGGGCCGGTAGGCATATGTTTCACCCTCTAACGAAAATCCAGCCCCTAAACACATTCCTCACGAAAATAACATCTTCATATATCATGAAGCACTGTTGGGCGAAACGCAGAGTTTACGGCTGCTAAGGAATTTAATGCTTATATTGTTCCAAGTTCGAGAACGTAATTCTATCCACATTGTAGTTATCATTCGTGTCATTTACATGTCTTATGTAGTTTTGATGAGTTAATAACAAACACACCATCACGAATCGGAAAATCAGTTATTTTCTTATCACACAAAGGGAAAATAAAACTCACGTTAGACAATGAAAGTCAGAAGAACTTCTATACGCACTGCCTGCTCGCAACGAACTGGATAAACGGAACATGCAGACTATAAACACGAAATATCAACAAAGTCTTTCTGAAGGGTAACACTTGACGGAAAAAAGATGTACCATAAAAAAATGCCATGCCAAGATTCTCATCGAAGCATTTATGTCTGATAGAAATTTTGTAGATGAAGAGCACGCAGAATATTGACTCCTGTAAAGCAGTCTTTCTCGTGGCATAAATTCTTCATATCAAGTTTATTATCATCAAACTGATGATACTTTTGCATTTATGCGCAAAAATATGAGAGAATGTGACTTCTTAATCTACTTTTCAATGTTATTCATTCACATAAATTTTACATCTGCTTTTTCATATGCATGCATGAGCTTTCACAATTTTGAGTCTATTATCCACAAAGGAGGTTTATTTCGTTCTCTATTCGTACACTTTGTATTTCTTCTATGGACATGTTTGAGATGGAATTGAGCAGCGTCCTAATTTGAGGTCTAATGTCTATCCTGAGCACTTCATCGATCGTATATATCACTATAATTAAAAGCATTTCTGTTGCCATTGTAGAAAGGAAGGATGAATATATCAACTTGACTTGATGACAAATCTAGTATTTTTCATTTCCAAACTGATCAATGAATTGCTGGCCATTCTTCTTGCAGCAGTAAAACCAATCATGAATTTGAGGACTAACAGCATCCGCCTTGTTTTTCCTATAGAGGCTATCTGACAGTGGCCATCTGCTATTTTTTTGTTGTGGCTGTGGTACAAAATACATTTGCGACTTCTATAGTTCAACCTAAATTGGTATGGGCCGCGATCCCTGACACGAAGTATGG
This sequence comes from Prostheceraeus crozeri, assembly GCA_907163375.1. Lineage (NCBI taxonomy): Eukaryota > Metazoa > Platyhelminthes > Polycladida > Euryleptidae > Prostheceraeus > Prostheceraeus crozeri. Next base: position 29,527 of record CAJQUW010012358.1, read on the forward strand.
GGCTCGATCTCGCGAACATGCACCAAAGTGGTTCATAAATGGTCGCTCAGGAATGTCTCGCTCCAAAATGACTTTGAGCATGTGCTCAGTTGTTTCAATGTTCCGAACGATCCTTTTTCGGCTACAATTTTCTTTTGGTTGAACGAGATTATATTACTATCAGATTCAGTCTTTTTCGTTTTTACTTTACCCTGACATACTTCAGGCACAAGGCCATACTGCCAAATAGGATGCGACAGCCTTCATGCATTGACAGTCCTCACCAGGTTAGGATCAACCACCTCCATTGACAGCAGGGAAACTTTCCCATGGTGAACAGACTCGAACCCCAGATCTTCTGCTCTTGTGTGACGACGCGTGGCTCTTTACCAACTGAGCTATCCAACTACGGTTCTATGTTGTTTTTAAACTAAAGCCATACTTGAACTTGAACATGTTGCAAGCTGTGCCTTGGTAGGCTTAATCATTAGATAGATATAAATAAACTGCAAGGTTGCATGGATTGTTGCTGCAATTAAAAGAAGCCTCTTTATTTTCGAGCTTCTTTACCATACATAGACATTAATCATTCAATGAAAGATATAAAACAATGGCATATAGCTTGATGCCAATAATGAGGAGAATAAAAATGTTAAAGTGAGGGAAGACAGGTCTCTTGTCATCATTCCGGTAAGCTATTGTACATCCTAAGCCTATTTCAATCGCTACTATAAACCACAGAAAGAATGTTGAAGCAATAACTGGGTGATTGAATAATAATCGTGTCAGCTGATATGGCAGGTAAGGAATGTGTTGACTTGTGTTTACATGACATCGCAAATCTTTTTAATTATGACTTTTCACGCCTACCAATAATTGAGCTGAAAACTCAAATAAATGAAAATTAAGATTCCGGTCACAGAATAAGAGGCCTGGTTCCATCGCTCTTTCAGATACTCACAGTTTGCTAAACTTACGGTTTTTGCATTTTTAGACATTCGAAGCACTTTCACAAAATGTGGTAGTAAAGAAATGTGCCAGCAATAACATTATGTATTTTGTCTTCGCTTGCCGTGGTCATCGTGAGACTCACACAGCAGCGACTGCATTTATTGATCTGCTATCTGAACTGTCTTAAGCATTTGCTTCACTTAGTTTCAGTCGAAAATTGTCAGGTTGTTTTATATATTTTTCTTTTTTAAATTCAGCACTTTGTGATGACCTCTCAAACTTCATGTGCGATTCTCTTTCCAAAGAGAAGGTTTATTATCAGATGGTTCATAAAAAGCTATCTCCGTTTTTTGCTTATTATTGTTGAAGTCACTAAATTTTCATTTTGTTACAATGAAAGAAGCAATGGACCAGCAACTTCGTGCGACTTTTCGTTACATATGATTGATCAATCCGCGTCAACTGATGCAGTAATTAACCGTTTTATGTCGCAGCGAGTTAACAATTTCGATATCCGGTCCTTAATCACGATTAATTCGCACCATTTAAGCCGGGACACCATCACTACACTAATTTCAACTGGACAAGAAGCCGGACCAACGTCTCACTGAGAAAACTCATTACAAAATGTCATCAGATTTCTTTTGAAGTAGCTATTACATCGGATCAATCAGACTATTCTACAATATCTGACAGTAAAACCTCTCAAGACAGTCTCATTTCTCTCTTATCAAAAAATTGCAAGAAAACTTTGAATATAAGACTTACTTTACTATTCATAATCGCATAGGATATATGAGACGCATAAATATATTCTCATATTCTCACAAATGCCTAAAGCGAGTATATTTGGTATAGTTGATATGATACTGAATAAGATTGACGTTCAAGTGGTCATCATAAAGCATTTTAACCGGCAAATCACGCAGAATAGACTCATTAAATGATATCAGTGGTTATCTTGTTTGGTAGAACCACCTAGTAACCGACAAAACCTTTTGAAATGAAATTGAATTGAAGTAATTTCGTGTGCTTGAAGTAGCAATAAAGCGAAGGCATCAAATTTCATAAGAGATATTCTCAGTTAACTCATGAGCGAGAATAAAACTGAGCCAACAGATGAATACTATGTCCTCCAGCGTTCGTGTGCAAATGTCACAGAACTTTGGCTTTTGTTATCAATCCTTTTTAAAAACTGCTTTCCTTAACATGCCATTTGGCTTGTAAGTTCACGACAAGTTCACCAGCATCAAAACTATGTTTGATGAGCATCAAGATTGAGACAATAGAATGTGGTATTCGGAAGTGTATGCTGCTACGTCAGCTTGATTATAGGCAGATACTGACAGCAGTAGAAACTGAATCATCAATTCGATTTTGTCAATTTTGATATTTTGGTCATATCCCATTATGATCAGCATAATACGTCTTGGTGATACCTACTTTATTATTCATACAAAATTTGATATACATGTATAATCCCCACAGAAACATCAGAGAAAAGTTAGACGCTATGGCCAAGAGTCAAAGTAGGCGGCTTCATCTCCTTAACCTTCCACCACCTTACTTTGCAGGCAATTATCGCTATGTCAGAAGTATCCGTTGATGATTAGTTGATGATTACACTTCACAATGGCTATCAAGTCATTCCACTCTCAGCTAACTGCGCATGCAATTATCAACATAATTTCCTTCAGGGAAAACTACTTCTTTTTTGATGCTGCTTAGGGATTGTACGAGTGAAATAATTATGTTGTGATGCATATTGAGAGCTTTCATAAGTATTATGTGAGTTTGAAGACATGAAGTCAAGACGATCCCTTCTAATTGTGCCGTGGGGATGCATGTTGTTAACTAATAGAACGAACATCATGGATTTGACTAAGTGCTTATCATTTAATCAGAGAAAACATAGAAGATCTCATTTGTGCCGAAAGTGACTTTATTTAAATTTTATCAAAGAATTGAAATGGTTTAACAGAAATTTAAAGTCATTTAACTGTCATTTAAAGTTTACATTATTTAACTGATTTCTGATATCTGATAATCTTCATTCTTTAGATATCATCGTTATTCAAAAGACAAAAAAAGAGTGTTTTGCTATGATCCAGAATAACTGATTTTTTTTTAGTACTTACAAAGGCGTGGAACACTGTTATGAACGACAGACAATTTTTGATGCGTTTCACCTGTTACTCGCTCACTACCAGGGGCTATAATGAAAAGCCTTTACTCAATCACATGCTGGTTTCTGCTTTGGTCATCGGTATGCACATGGGCCAGTTTATCGGTCTGTGAAAGGAAACTTTCTAGACCGAATATGTGCAAAAATAAGGATTTGAAGTCTTGTCAGATTGCAAATTTTAAATTTCATGAAATTTCGGTCAAAAAAGCTTGATTTATAGCGCACTAAAAATATTTTTTAGTGTAAAGTAACAACGAATAAAGGTTACTTGGGTGATTCAAGGCCTAGAATCTGGCTTAGAATAGGCCTACAAATCATTACATAAATGGTTTTTTATCAATAGATGTGAGGTTGTGATTTGATTGATGGTCATTATCAGTTGAAAAGTTTGAGAAATTCTTCGACTTCTAATAGGGCGAATGAGGTGAGTCTGTCGTCATATGATTTTTGGTCAATAATGATGGGATATCATAAAATTGAATTACTAAGCTATGATGAACATGTTGAAAATGATGGTTTAACGTCACTACTCCCCCCTATGCTGTGGACTTGGACTGTGCTGACTCAGTCAGACTTTAATCTGGTGCGTTGTGATCTTTTAGTCCAAATACACTTCCTGACGACTTCCAATGACACTTTCGGGGCTCGATCTCTGGACCGAAAGATCGCTAGGCCAAGCACTTAACCACTGTGCCAGGAGACCGCATGTAGGCATTTTTTTCCACTTGCCTATTTATTTGTGACTGTGGATTTTTACAGTCGAAAGTGGCTGAATTGTTCGCATTTGATAATAGCAGAATTATTTTACTTGGCTTTCCCGAGGTTTTCCATATTAATTGATGGGCTTTGAAGGTATGCAGATAATTCTTCAAATACACACGTATTGGAATCTACATGGGGATGCCCACGTGCATCCTAATTTCCACGACAGATTGTCATTCAACTTGTCAATAAATACAAAGATACAATGGATTAAATAGTCAGTATACGACTGACACCGAATCGCGACCCTACAGTTTCAAGTAACACCTCAGCCAAACGTCATAGTTGTCATAGGCAACGTTCTGAGACGATCCTGTCATTTAGAGCAGATTATATCAGACGCCAGTGTTGTGGGCCATCTAATGACAAGATAATTGGTCGCTGGGTCGGACACCAATCAGTATTGAGAGATCAGTCTACATTTTCGAGACAGATTATCGCCGTTTGAAGATGTAGGGGGTGAAAGGCAAGGGCCTAGTCTTCGATGCGCTCAATAAGCCGATTGTATTTCAATAACAATGTACGGAGCTGCCACGACACGGCGGCTGGCTCATCAGAGAGACACGTTTGGGTTCAGGCTATGCACACACGCTTGACTGAACACCGTCTAGTTGATCGTGTTACCTGCATCGTTAACAATACAAATTCGTTTTCCCATTCACACTATAACGATGAATGTCTTAAAGATAAGCCGTCTTTTTTAAGTATCATGCCGTTTAATTCCAATGCATATTTGATTTTGGTGTACGGTTGAATATCAATGAATGTTTCGTACGAATGCATTCTTTGTTAAAATAGTAAAATGAATGAATCTGCATGACAGAAGTCTACCATATGATGCGTATGAGACTACCGTTATATTAAGCGCATCATCTTCGGTTACGACTATCACAATGACAACGAGGTAAACTCTCCACAGCTTGGTGGGTGCTTACGGATGAGGTAGATATAGTTTGAAGTCCGCTATTTAATCATCTTTTAATTTAAGTCTATATACAAATTGTTCGAAACTGGCAAGAAAACACAGAAACGCAAAAGCAAAACTAGGAAGATAAAATAAAAAGCTTGCGCTTTTAGAAATGAATTTTCTGAATCCCTTTCTGGGGACGCGAAGATTTACCATTCATATCATGGATGGTTGCAGAAGATCACAAAAGCTGATACGTCGCGTCTCCAGTGTAATCAGTCTTGATTATACTTCAGCAGAAAACATAATTCATTTTTAATTTAAACTTTTACTAAAGTAGAAGTCTAAGTTGTTACTTACATCCTAGTGGCAACCAAAGAATGCCTGTGTAAATTATTTAACAAAATAATTGCTAGCAACGTAAAATTCAAACCTGTTTCTATTATATCGCCCGCCATCTTTGCCTTCAATGTAAGATTGTCGGAAATGTTGAAACAATATGTCGCACCCTCAAACCTGGGGCCCAACCGACAATAAACGAGGAGTAACAGAGTAAGAGTATATCATGAAGCGCTTAGTATTGCATGTGGTATACTCGTAGTTTAGTGTATGTGTGATTGCTTTCAATCAATTCACGTAGAAGTCAACGATATTCATGACTTACATGTAGTACAAAAATTCTATCAAAGGTTGAAAGGCTTGGCAGCCGCAAAAGCCATAGTGACGAGTCCTCGTAGGTCGAAGCGCGGTGTCTATGGCTGTCAAGGAAGTTTTGTGTTCAAACTGTTCATTCTGAGGATATCTTTCTATTCTATGCCCCGGTGAATTGGCCCTCTGCAATCTTTATGATAATCGGATTTTAATCACGAAAAATACCTTAGATGTGCCAAGTGAAAATTAAACGTTAGAATTAATGCATTAATTTGTGGATAGATGATCACAAATACTCCATTTCCCTAAATTGATTCGAAATGCTTTATTTTTGTGATATCTAGACGTCATTTCATAAAAGTAGTCATCTACTAAGCATTGTATTCATCTTAGTTAAATCTTAAGCAAGAAGGCGTCAAGCTTCCTCCATCACACCAGGTAGTGAACGAACAATGCAGACAGCGTGGAAAATAAACAGAAAAGATCGTTACCCAATCGGTGGTACATCAAGGTATGTGTTGAGCCTGTGTGCAAAAAATACAAGCCAATAACACAATGCCTCAAGCAACATCAACTACTGCTGCATATACTGAAAGAAGACAAGAACTAAGAAGCTGGAAATAAAGCAAAATCAAACAGAAACTAGAATAAAGTGTTAACAAAGAATTGAATGGGTTGGGAGGAGAGGGATAGAAGGAATAGGTAAAGGGGTAAAGAGGGTCATACAAAATACATGACGTATAAAATGTAGTCTACTCTGGTCATGCAGCAACAAAACATGATAAAATACTAAGTTGACATCAGTGAAGTCAGCTTTTCCTGCCAGAATGCGGAAACTACACATGAGACCTACTTAGTTTAAAGTAGAAGTCATTAAAAAGTATTGAAACATAGGCACACTGGGCAAATCAGAAATGTCACTGACAAACTTTGTAAATGAATATTACTCAAAGTCAATGGATAACCCAACTCATACATCGATACACTTATATATACGGCAAATTGTCCGTCTCCCATGGTGTCTTTAAATGGTTTTCTTTAAATTCTGCAGGTCGTCGACAGAATATGATACAGCAAACTCAGTTTTTAACGTGATTGAAGGGACTGTAAACATTTGATCGTTATAACTGATGTCTGTTATTGCCGTTGTATTCAATATTGACGAATTTTTAAGTTAGAAAGTAAATAAAACAGGTGTCGCGGTAGTTTGAGACAACAAGTAATAACGTTATACACTCGCACAAGCTGTTGCAAGCACCTGCGTAAGTGCTTTCACAGTTGAATTTAATATAGGCCTAGCGGCCTAGCCTTGTGGACTGCACAATGCATGAAATACGTATATTTCTATTTATTATGCCTGCCTCGCCCAAGCTTTTAAAATCTTTTTACGTGACACGAGAATCATAGGGGCATAACTGGTGGTTTAGTGTGATCGAGATACGAATAGTTATTTCACACTTATTCTTTGTAACATCGCATATAAGCATTTCTATCGACATCATCATGTTCAAATTAAAGTAATGACAAAAATTACGATTATCTGACTTTTAAACAATTATTTTTCAGGTTCACAGTATGCGATGGTAATCTTGAAGCCATTTCAGCGAATGGTCTGCATGAAAACAATAAAATCAAAGTCTACAAAAGTGTTAAAAATGACAAAAACTTAACTATTTATAAAAACAAAAATCTTGAACCATCGTGTGTAGCCCTTTGACTATTTATAAAAATGCAAGAAAATCACATTTTCATCTATGACGTCTTCGCTTTTTCCATTGAATAAACAGATGGTTTGATGATGCCACAGCACTTACGATTCGATTTACGCTTTGTTACATAATAGGTGTGAGTACTATCTTGAATCAAGCTTCAGCTGCGACCTTGAGTATCAGAAGAACCTAAACTGGTTACTGGAGAGGTGCAAAATTGCATGCACAATATTTAGTAATTAGAGAATTACATCACGAAATATCAGTGACAAAGGAATTATTGTCTTATTATGGAAGGACAAAAAAAACCAGCATGAATTCGCTAAACTCTCTTCATCACACCATCAAAAATCATACATATTCTTTTTTGGAAAATTATTATCACACGAAATTGCATCAACATCTTAATGACATACAATAACACGATACATGTTTAATCAGAACAGGAAATCAATTATCACTGTCATCAATAAATGCACACGCATAAGTATTCAAAACAAGCTGCTTTGACATGACTTTATGTTTCTAACGTTTTACGGTTTAATGATGACCGGCACATAAGAGGTCCATAATTTCATAAGGCAACGAATAAGGCCACTTATGGTTCAAAGCGCAATGAAGCGATTCAGTGAACTCTTCGTCCAAGTTCTTTCTCTTACATCTTGTCATGACCTTATGATTTCATCGCATCTTATCATAACATTCAGTGAGCCTGTTTCAACAAGATTTCAAGGCGCTTTTCTTAATATAGTCATAGATGATAATATGAATCGGAAATGCGTAGATAATTTACAAAACAACATTTTTTCAGTTTTGATGCGATATCCACATTTTGGAAAGAAATAAAAACGAAAATTTTCCCAACGCTTCCCTCATAGTATATTGAGCATTCTCAAGGGTACACAGATAAAAATTAACGACTGGATCACATACATGAGCTGACTACAAAATTTGAAAATCATAGAGTGGAAACTAGGCTAAAAGGACTAAAGTAAATCCTACATTTGCATGATCCATTTTTGTAGTCAGCTCATGTATGTAATCCAGTCGTTTTTTTTATCTGTGTACCCTTGAGAATGCTCAATAGACTATAAGCGAAATGTTGGGAAAATTTTCGTTTATATTTCTTTCCAAAATTGCGTCTCAAAAATGTTTTATCGATATCTACATTATCATATAAAATATTTATCATAAAATGTAATAATTCAATCATAAGGACCACAACATTTGCCTTGTAGCAATGGTACTCAGGAAACTCTGGTTTATAAAAATTCCCCCCATGAATAGAATATTATTGCTCAGTGACATTTCTGATTTAAAATACGCTAAATTCCTGCCTACAACGTGAATAGAGGACAAAATGGGATCATGATCAGGTTGATGTCATTTAAAACTTCAGAATTTTTCAAAATGTCTACAGTCATCTGCATACCGTGTAGGAAATCATGCTACTGAAGGGATAGGCAAACAGCAAAATATGTCAAATGCACAGATCACACTAAAATAAGACATCTAGTCTTTAGATCACATTCATTGGTATCTCAGCTTCATGACCTCCTATTCTATGTCTTTGCCTAACCTTATGAAAACCGATAATGAATAATTAAGAAACAACCTGACAGACACAATCTTAATTATCTAATCTAAAAAGCTGTAGTAACATCACAAGATTTCTCACTTTTTCAGCTTCCCATTCATTCGATATTGCTGTTTGACATCCTCTGAAAGAAAATCGCATTCTTCATTCACAAATCTACTCAGTCTCAAAATATGCGTTAAGGCACTCGAATTTTCAGCTACAAGTGCAGTATATAAAGGGGTACGTGTCTTCTAGTCTGTACGTCTATCACACACCACTTTCAGTTAAGAATAATTAATAAAGTAGTATGATAATAACAAGTAGAAAAACAAACTGCATTGGCTATTTGTACAAGAATACACGTATTAATCAACCGCTTAACTATTCCTTTTTCCCTTCAATTTTGATATGAAAGGAATCAATAAACGCCAATTAAATTACCATGCAAAAATGCCTTCCCAATGGGATCCGAACACACGTTCCCTCTGGCTATATAAACCACTTGCTATATCACTGAGCTACAGATGGATCGTCGCATAGATTGACGAATCCAAAAAATAATGAAACGAAATTAATATCGAATTCAGATATACGACGATGACTGTTGTGAATTTAATCTCGATCGAATATCAGGCTTTTCAACAGCAGAATAATCACAAAGTCATTCTTATGATTAAAAGTAACACGATGACTGAAAAGTTATAGTGTCTTAAAATTATCTATAAAAGATAAAACGCGTGTGAGTTGTCCTTTACAGTAAGAGATAGCCGTTCGAAGATGACGTCTTGAGCTTTAATTTTGCATTATGAATATCATTAATCGAGACCAATTATCTGACTCTTTGGAATTATTTTCCTCATTCAAATAATTCTGTCTATGCTCTTCTGTTTCCCATTTGAATAATGTTGTTCCACGAAAAATTGAACCGTATACATACAAAATTTGATCGATAAAAACTTAGTCTTTAATTTCAAAATTGTTGATCTCAAAAAAATCAAAACTACAATTTACTTTCTTATCATTGAAATGAAAAAAACTTCATAAAAGAAACATCTAACAGTTCAGCATATAATGAGTTCAGCATTGAATACAATATTCATTACTCTATAGCATCACATCAAAGAAAAACACTAAATCTAAGTTTATAAGAGGCAATAGCTTGAAAGAATCAGGAATTGAAAGGATTATTATGATCAAGCTATTAGCAAATATCAAATGTGAGTAAAAAATATTAAAACGGCTTAGATGTCAGTGGTCAGTAATCAGGCCTGCTGATTGGACGACATTTTCCGTCTTATTCCCACTAGAGTTGGAAAGGGTTAAGTGGGTTACAAAATCACGTGGGTCAAGTTTCGTTGACGTCGCCTGTTCTAGCTAAAGACACACTTTTTAGAACACATTGTATTTTACGACGAAGAACGATAAATAAACAGCATTCTTTCAATGTAATTGCACAGCTAGATGGGTTAAAGATCATTACATGTATATGCATACATTTGATCAATACATGGCTGAACCACGAGTACCGACAGCCTTGTGAGTGGACCCTCAGTCTGGCGGTGGACAAATGCATTGTTGACTGTCCAGCCATTTCCGCTACAAGCGACGTGCATTTTCAACAGCGGGATTAGTCGCAAACAATAGACGGTGTACTCTGGGTCCTGAGCAGCTTGATAAACAGCTTTTTTCATTTCTATTAGATCGACCAATGGCCTACAGGCATTTGACAGTAATCACTAAACATCCAATATAATGCAAACTTCTTTGTAATTCCTTTAGGCTGGTGTCTTCCTCTCCAGCAAATTTTCGTTTTGCACAGAATATTGCACTTTAAGAGAATTACTTGTAAGATGAATTTCATGCTAATTTCGTGTTAGTTGCAGGCAGCTTGGATCTCGTGTCCGTATCGTGTCGTGTTGATGCAGTGCAAGTCGTGTTTTATGTAGTGTTAGCCTTTCAGCTGAAAACATTCGTGACGTGTTGAGGGCAAATTTCCGACGACAGCAGACATCTAAGTCTGCAGACTGACTTTTTCATTCCGCTGACGTTATTCTGCTGGTATTTCCACTATATTTTCGAAGTCTGGTGGTGCAATTCCATTACAGGCGACACTCATCTAATTCCTTGCCTGTTCACCTTCCATGCACATTGTACATTGCATTATAGCTCATGAACCATTTTGTGATCGCCAAGTCAATCAATAAGCGGTCCATATTCGGATCGCCAACCACAACTGTGTCCACTTGCTGTATTTCCATTATAGCTGTTAATTGTCATCTAAAGATTTCAGCTGAAAATGTGGTCTTATTGATGGGAAAGTTCATTCATTATCAGCGGCAGCGGAAAACAGTTATAATTGATATTTGTGATAAAATCGTGAAGCCGCAAATCCTGAGAAAATCGTCATCGGACTGAGCACTAATGGAAAATAGTTTAAATCGCCGAACAAAATACAGTGCAATTCCTCTTGACATCCAAAACTGATAATAAAGCATAACTGTAAAAGTGATTGCTGCTGATGGGAATACAAGTGTTCTCCAATTAAAGTGGTAAACAATAATAGAGTTATAATTTAGAGGGAAAAGTCAATATGGTATGCACAGGATTATCCTGCGTCATGCACAGTTGAGAAAGGTGTGTATAACATTAAATTTGAATAGTGACTAACACCTTGACAACAAAGATCTGTCGTAGTATTTTGAGTATCTAAAGAGAATGACAACTATTAGGTCAATAAAAGACACCAACACCCTTCTTTCTATGACCGCACTCGCCCGACCCAGGAATCGAACCGAAGTCCGCGGTGGAGACGAGCTCGCACCTTCTTGACTGGGCCACGCTGGCGGTACAAAAGCAATGCGAGTGAAGGCAGTAGTCATCTCCTAAATATATCGACAGCTTGCTGTCCTATTATTATTTACAAAATGCTACAAGGATTTATGTTGTAGCGAGACAACATATCAGCATGTCATTCGACTACGTCACAAGAAAGAAATGATTAAGAGAATTGAAAACCTGTACTTTCTGACAACAAAAGGTCTGACGAAGTACATTGAATATCTAAACAGAAAGACAATTATGATTGAATATAACCTTTTTCCAAAACTTCCACCCGCCTGGATTCCGATTGACGAAAGAAAAAGAGGAAAAAATTTCGAACTTGTGTATGATTAAGGCCCAACGCCGAAAGACTGCACGTTCATGCTTTTTTTCATGAACTACTAGAAGAAAATTATTGTCAACGTACTATGACTCTATGATACTATGACTCTTTTCCATCAATAAAAATGCACTAAAAGAGTCAAGCAATCGACATTGCATTTTATACTACCTTTTGATTTTCCTGAAAATTAGAATAAAAATCATCATTATTCAGAGACACCAAAACCATAAATGAATTAGTAATCAGGGTTCGTGCATAGAAAACTGGTCGACCAAATTATTGCAGCAATAGGAGCAATAATAAAAGTAATATTTCTTCGTTTACAATATTCGCATTTTTGCGAGACTCAAAACTCTATTATCTTCCTGATTATTGACAGACCTCTTGGGCACTACAGGCAACCACATTCATGTGAGCATTATTTGCTATCTAGAGATAAAATGTCATTGCTTGTTTCTCATTTATGAGTGTTGTGTTTCTGTTACAGCAGGAAAAGAGGTAATATATTTTCCATTGTTTGGTGCATGATTGCGCCATAAATATTATATCGCATTGACAAGACATTAAAGTCAAACTACATTTTCAGCATTTGAGATACAAATGCCTTTTGCCAAGCAAAATCAAATGACATTGTTGTCTTTTTCCCAGAGGAAATTGAAAATAATGAAAAGCTATGACATGGAAACTAAATATTATGTGAAAAGTATTGAAAATGCCAAAACAATTATGTTTCTGTACCCATCTCTTCACTGATATTGAAACCAAATGCAATGATTCATTTAGAACAATGTCAGAGACAAGGCAAATTAACTACAAAGGTAAGTTGTAACATCAACGTAAGTCATGAAATTAAGATGTCTCATGAGTTCTGAGAATTTGCATTGGCTGTGCATATTAAGTAGTAAAAGATCGTTGGAAAAATGAGTTGCATTTATTCTATAAAAATATTCGAAAATATGTCTGCTCATTATATTTCGGCTGATAAATCATAACCATTTCAGGATGACTGAAACATTTTATTCATGATAAATATAAACTTTGACTAAATTATTGTAGGAAAAATCAAGATATCTTCGGTTATTTACACATTGAATACAAAGACGCTTTTGGTTATCGAATCGATTCAACTGGTCCCCATCCTGTGGAAGACAATGTACAAGCAATTACAGACGCACCACCGCCAAGGAAGTCAAGGAGCTTTGTAGTTATGTGCGTCTCTTGAATTTCTACTCGAGGTTCCTACCGAGTCTGTCAACGGTGGCAGGCAACTGAAAGTTCTACTTGGCAAATAAAAGTGGAAATGGAACGACTGTGAGCAGCAAGCATTCCTCGCTACCAAAGAACCTACCTTTCAAGGTCCTGACACACTACGATCAATCAAAGCCGATATATTTGCCTGAGCGTACAGAATTGGCATCGTCATGTCACACAGAAATGGAGCTGAAATGCGTCCAATGTGCGAACTATGATATAAAGGCATTGGCTTTCCATTCATAACAGGAACCTACATGTACATTGCACATGTACTTAAATCGGTCGCCTCCATCCACTAGGAATCCTAATCTGCTAGATAATACTCAGTGATTTTTGACTAGCTATTTCACACATATTTGCGTACAACTTACAACATATCATTAATCATGAGGCCTCAAATTTCACCATAGCTAAAGTACGACACTCAGAATTCAAAAATATTGTCTAATTTTGTCTAACAGCACATGTGAGACAGTTTGTTCAAATACATTCAATATCAACTAGATCGCAATTCCGGTATCCCGAAATTCCATAAATTTTGTCAACTTCAAAAGTTTTTAACTTGTCCCAAAAGGCATAATGTTAGGTTGAATTTGAAATAGCCGATGCTGTTGATGTTAAAATTGTAAAATTGTGAGTATGATTTTAACATCAACAGCATCGGCTCTTTTCAATTTAATCATTGTCAACTTTAACAAATAATGGACCTACCTTCACTGACGTGTGCATTGGTGTCTTCATCCCCCTTTAAACTCATGCTAATGTACTAATAATGTATATCCAAAGATGAAGTTGATCAGATGTCCGGTCTAAAAGTTAAAGCAGTTTAAGAGCAAAAATTGCATTTTCCATAAATACATGAAATTATATGTTTGTTAAGCCTCTTCTTGTCTCGCTCGTGAGAGATACCGAAGCAAATAACTACACAGTTACAATAACTTCCAGTGTCTGAGTTATGGAACTTAATTGCACCTAAAAAGCTTGTCTTTTAATCCATGAAACAGCTGTTTTGGGGAATTCCCTAAGCATAAAATAAGCTGAAACAGTTTAAGAATCAAATGAAGTGCCTTTCTTAAATTTATGCGCTTGCATTTGCACTTTTTGATTAAAAACAGATATTATTGCACATGTTCACCATAGTAATTGTTATTGAAATGGATGAAACCAGACATCTGATCGACTTCATCTTTGGATATATTGCGATTGAGGGCATGATGATCATCTCATCTACTCGTGTCATCGATTAAATGACAATATCAGAAACGTCAAAATCGTGAGAAATTCAGTTCGACGCTAAAAATTGACAAATAGTCAATATTCAGAAGTTATTTGAATTTAGAGTTCAACCCTATTTTACCCGGTAGGGGAGGGAGAGATCCTGGAATTTTGACATAGCTCAAAAACTCTATTTCCAAATTTTTGTGACCTTTAGTTTCTAAATACTTCTGACAACCAATTCAAAATTTGTCGATCTGACCCATGGGAACATCGAAGATTTTCTTTTTCTTGAAGGTCAAGAGTTTTATGAATTTCTTACAAAATTAAGTATCCTTGTCAATTCTAATTACTTACAGACCATTGTCAAAGTGCTTATGAAGTTAAAATGAATGTATTCATCCACAAATACATTTATGTAATTATTATGTGGATGATAGCAATAACCCCTAAAGACTACTCAAGATAGCTTTATAATTAACACTGTCAGATTTAAGCTATAAAGAGGATCCCAAGTCGAAAAATGAGCAGGTTGTCATGCCTCACAATAAATTTGATGCATTACTTCATTTGGATGAGCAATTACTGCATCATTTCTGCACGATTTAGAACTAAAATAGTAGGAGATTACACGTAATTCACATGTATTTTCAAAAATCTCTATTTGAGTTGTATTCAGTCCTGCTTAGCTATTTCTGTGGAATCAAAGATGCTCTCAACATTGTCTTCAGACGTCTTCATGTGATAGCTGATCAAAACATATCGTTTTTCAGAGTCATCTGCCATCAACTTAATGCTCAAAATATCTTTTTTTCAAAAGTGTAATTCAAATTTTAAGTCTATGACCGAGAGTTTGCAATAATTGATGCCAACATTGGAAATTTTAGATTGATTGAATCACATGAACATGAAAAAGCTTTTCAAAGCTCAAGAAATCAACCGGGTAAAATGGAGTTAAAGCCAGGTATCCCGGAGATTCCGAGATTTCGTTTTTCGAAATCAAAAATCCAGCATAATCCAATGGCTCACGGAAAGTGATCACTATTATCGGCACTTCAATAGACGTCGTTCAAAAACAACATTTTAATTTTTTCCACATTTGATATTAAAATATTCTCCCTATAATTTTACCTGTACTACCCTTGCAAATTAGGAATTTTTCGAACGTGTCAATTTCTATAATTTTGCTGGTGAATTCCATCAATTAATTCCTTCTCAATTAACTGGAGAGGCTTTCAAATTTATTTTTCAAATAATTCATCTTGAGCAGAAGTGTCGATTGGTGATTTTGAATAATCAGAGAGTGGAAAACATCGGGCGAAATTTATTGAAGAAAACTGATTAATTAAACAAACCTCGAAATGTTTCGATTGATCTTTACGAGAGGGACCCATTGTGATCAATTCTGATCACCACTTCAAGCAACAATATTCAGTACAACAGGAAACCTGCTTCTATTTGTTACATTTTCATATGGTCATGATTATTAAGAAAGAACATCTCATCATTACCATAGTGGAAAGTGAAGTAAATAAATGAAGAAAGTGTTCTGAATAAGAGGGGGCCAGACTCTGAATTCAGTATCGAGTACGCTTGAACATTTACAGCAGCCGATTTTGCCTTAGCTGTGCTAGATTGGTACTCTTACCATGCAATTTCTTTGTAATTTTGGGGTAGCGTTGAAATTTTATGTAGTAGTACGATTCGTATTCCATGATTATTGTCTCCAAATCGACATTGTCACATACTTCAAATTTGTTAAAATCGAGATTCGTCTCCTTCGATAAAGAGTTGGCTGATTGGCAAAATCTGGAATACGATTGATTCATCAGTTAGAAACAATGATACTAACTACACATGATTAAATTTTGTAACGAATGCTAATTTTCCATTTTCTTTTTTCAAATGTTCAAACATGCTCATTTTATTCGAGCAAAATTCAACGGATATAAGCAATGCAATGCATCTGGCTTTTAGTGCGTCTTTCGGTTGGCAAAACCACGAAAGAAGTCTAGTCAGCTGGAAATAAAACCGATTCATCGAAATGCTTGCGCGAGGCAACTACCACCAAGGTGGGGCAAGCATTAGCTTTTGCAGAAGTCTATCACATGATACACTTGGCTTGTGGGTTTGATGTTACTGCGAAATGTTCATCAGCTTCCAGATGTAATCTGCTCTTTGCCATCGATCCGTTTTTCAGGTTTTTATGAATAAATGAAAGTTTTACTGTGATAATGTTAATCAAGCTATACCTTGGTTGAAAAGCTGACAACGAAAAAATAATAAGACAAGTTTCAATTCACTTACCCTTCTTCATTGAGATAGTGCATAACTAATAGCAGCAAATTCTTTCTTCGAGTATCTGTTCGAACTTCATCCTGCAAGAAAAATTGCCATTTCAAACCAAAAAGCAGTAAAGTAGCTACATGAATTAATGTGTTTTATTGAACTAATACTCAAAACTATGAAGCTGAATCGTGAAAATGAACTAGATTAAATAATGAGTTTGGGACAAATTCAGCACCGCACAACAAAAGTCATAGACCAAGAGCAGCAGTGGAGTGCAAACTCGCACGTAGCAAGAGAAGATACAATTTTTATTGTATGATTAATTACGAACTCTATAAATTTTGCACACTATCCATCATTAGTATACACACAAATATACAAAAATAAGTTTTCATAGCATCGTTATCAGGGAGTCAATAGAAAATAATGTGTGGAAATTTCTTTGAAAAAGTTTGCCTTGCTTTTTAAATAAATTGTCACATAGAATTGAAGAGGCCTTGGCTGTTCATTTACAAGCAATCTGCATCTGATTATGGCCTAAGAGGATAATAATAATTGTCGCATGACTAGCACACGTTTCGACCGAAAAACATTAAGTGCCTAAAATAATTATCAAACTTTATAGCATTATCACTTTTTTCATATGTACTGAATCATCTGCATTTTATTTGAAGTTGATGACATCAATAGATTTGACTTCATAATCAGGGCAGTTGGTGGCTAATCGATCCTCTTCCTGTTGATGTTCTGATTGATCGATTCAAAATAGGAGCAGACAACCAATACAACAAGGCCTGCACGACATCACAAATAGGCAATATATCGAAGACATTCATGTGATATCTTTATTAACAACAATGTAGAGTTAACATTTAAGAACAACATATAAAAGATACAAAAGCAAAAAGACATCCGGACAGTTAAGAAAAAGGGAAGCTTGAAGTTAAGGGAAGATATCGCTTTTAGACAGGTCAGAGGTCAAAAATAGTGTTCAGTGCATGACCTTTTGGGAGGCAACCTAGGAGGCTGTTTGCGTTGCCGATTTGAACGGCGACGCTCAGGGATTGCTGGAGGTAAGTAGCCGCCCTTCTCTCGCCAGTCGATGCAGTCCAAGTTCGCCAGTCCAACAGATCTTATAAAGTTTGCAGCACTTTCACCATAGGCCCCCATAGACTCTATGCAAATCGGGGTGAAAATAAAGCGGTCTCCAATTTCGTCATATTTGTTGAGTTTGCGAGTTTCAGCGATATTCCCAACGGCTCCTGATGTCTTTGAGGCGGCTGCGATGTAGGAATCAGCAAGTGTGTGGCTACAGGTAAAGTCCCACACAAGGGCCCGGCCTCTTTCCCAATTCAAAAGGGTTATCCCATCGGGCCTCTTGTTGTCACTGGTTCAGTGGAATTCGGCACACCTGCAGAAACTAACGCTCTTGAGATCAGGTTGTTCACTGAAGCATGTCGAAAATAGCGACCAGACGACTTCTTACATACAAGCGCGTGTTGACCGAAAATGTCTAGCTGATCACCACAAATGCATCGCTGTGCAGAACAAACAGGGGTACCAAGCCGTAAAGCGCATGCAATAGTGAACTGATCGTCGTTCATTTGAAGTCCCAAAGATCGTATGGGGTATGCATTCAGCCATTGACCAGCCTCTTTGGTCGATACTGATAACAATCTAGCTTTTCCGTAATCATTTTCAATTGAAATCAACTTTCCAAGGCAAACTTCACTCATGGGATTCATGTGATTATTCCTTACATTTTCCTATGGTGTACAGTAGAACCTCCATATTACGGACACCGTCGGGACTGCGCCTTAGTGTCCGCATTTTAGAGGTGTCCGCAATATGGAGTTACCGGTGATGATACGAACATTATTCGGGACTGAGCTTAACTGTCCATAATACGGAGGTGTCCGCTGTATAGAATGTCCGCAATAGGAGGTTCCACTGTATTTCATAGCAATGCATGATGCTATATAATGTTACTACAGGTTCAACCAGACAAATATGCTTCTTGAATGATTATGCTTCCGGAATTTATTACATGATTGCTCGAATTCAGACAGGATGCGATGTTTAGAACTCAAAAAAACTGTAGATCCCAATTCTTTACATCTCAAATTCCACATCAAATAGAGTCAAAGTTAAATCAGCTTACTGAAACTCTGCTCTGAACATCCTAATCAGCTTGATGATGCGTCAAAAATAGCAGGTATTTCTTCCAATGAGATCATCGCTCATTTCCGAAGATGAGTTTCATGTGCAATTAACAACACTGCATCTAACACGTTCATTACACGTTCTGGGATGGAATCTTAAGTATGTAATATGAATAAATAGATATAAGTGAGAAATGCATCTTCCTAATATCAAAATAGCTCTGCATTGTATCCTAGCAAACATTAGTATCTGGTTTTGCAGCTTTCTTTAAACGAAAATTTTTGAAATTTTGTAATATTCGCGACGAGAAATCCTGTTTACCTAAACTACGATTCACTTGTCTGACAATGATCTATGAGCATAAATCGAAATATATCGCAAAAAAGGGAAGCTTTTAATTTTGATCGAAATTTCATCATACCTGGTTCTTCCCAAAGCACAACTGCAGGCGAATAATTTTGCTTCATCCGTCGCCGGAGTTGCTGACTGCCCACACACATACAATTTCCTTCATGATGCGTCCACAGTGATGCTCTTGTTTAGCAGTAATTAGACCTAAATGAGATCTAAAGTAATCTATTATTCATTTTATAATTCAAACTTCGTGAAATACTTGTACTTCTGAATACATGTGTCATGCATGTCTTGTTTAAAGAAGTGACTATTCGCGCAACAATCGTGCAGTAATGTATCTCGAAGATAGGGGAACATGTTGATGTGAAACTATTGGCACTGTCAGACTTTCAAGCCACATTAACTCACATTGTCAATGTGAGGATTATATTCAGGTCTGATCGCATCTGGTGCATCGTGTCTGTCGGTGACCATTTCTTCTATATTTGACCGGTTGCTTCCTAATCAAATTGACTATCCTTGACGAATATCACCAATTTGTACATTTACAATACTTTCAATACAACTTTTCATTAAAATCTTTCTACATTTAGTTGACGATTGTTTCAATTCACCAACAAGGGTGATCGACAGCTGAGACGTCTAGGATTTTATCGTATCCCTGTTACGATGCATGAGTATTTAATAGAAAATTGGCGGAAGTGCATTGTGCTCGCACGTCATTGGAAGAAAGGCTCGGTTCGACACCATTTGTTCCAGCCATGATTTCTCGGTTTCGCTTTGCTTAAGATGTCAATACTAGTGCTGTGTGCACAGGTGAACCGGGGGTGATAACCGGTGCACCGAAAATTTCTCAGAAGTTACAATCAAGCACTTATTCGTGAAAGTGAAATACAATTTGCTTCGCTACCTGTGTAGATTATTCTCCTGATAGTTAATTTAAGATTCAAGATCTTGAGGAAAGAGCCACTGCTATCCTTTATAATACATTCTCATATTTTCCAAAATTCAGTGCAAATTTATAGAGTACTAGGCAAATTCAAAAAGTGTCAACGAATTTGAAGCAGACTTACAAAGAGCTACCTACATATTTTGAAAAACTTTCAACTGCCTGTCATCATGCTTAACGCGAACGTCTCTATGATAGTTTAATTAATTGAAGTCTCCGATGGAATTCCTTACAGCTAGATGAAAGCAGAAATCGCATACAACAAAAAAATTAAATGACCTAGTTACTTGGTCAGTGAGAGACGAAAGGTCGGGTTTTTAACTGATCGTTATAAAATCATACACAGTATTCCAACACTCGAAACATGGGGGAAAAGGGACGATAAATCGTGGAGAGAGTCTTTTAGTTTCATATAGAAGAGGAAAGGCTTCTTTTTTTAATTATTTTTTCAAAATAATTCAACACATCAGGTTATAGAAAGATTCGAATCCATGTCACCGCCATCTATAAATTCGTATACAAGAAAGTAGACATTTCGTCATTACTCGTCTTCAAGCAGTCTCTGTGATGAAACAATGCTACCGGATACTGAAACGTGAACATTTTTGTGTGGATCGCTATTGTACATTTTATTATTCAATATATTTCACGTTTCAATCAAATGCAGATTAAGAAATTTTGTAGGAAAACAGAAGTATATCCGAATCACCGAAAATATCACTCCCTTACCAGTGAAGTAACGAGTTTTACTCAGCTGAAATAGCATTATCACATTGGGTAGACTTCAGTCATGAATTTTGTTCAGGATTTTCTCCGTCAAAATTATCTAAACAAGGGATTCAGGAAGCTAAAAAGTGCAATCCGGTATTGAACCGCTATTTTTCAACATATAATAAGATAATAATTACTACTACTTCTATTACTACTGTAAGAGTTATTACTTTTGTTTTAACGTGTCATTTAATTACTCGATTCTCTCATGACCTTATATGAAATTTCGCGAGTTGATCGCATTTTTATTATCGGCTGAACCTAGAAATCTTGCGTTCGCGGTAACATTGATATTTGATGGTAAGTTGATATAGCTATGCGATCCTGGACTGTATATAGAATCTAAGCGTTAGTGGTTTTGTAACAGACTATGTATGTGTCATAGTAAGCCAGTAATTTCTGTGATTATTGATGATATAGCTTTTTTGACTTTTGAGAAGCTGTTACTAAGCAATTTTGTGATCTGACAGTTTCGGTTTGTACGTATTGTAAACTGGTGACTTAAGTGGTCGTAAGTGTATTTTGATATATTGCTTCAATATACTTAAGTGAGTTTGGGCCAGAAATTCGTTCTTACAAGCTATCCGGGCGTATAACAATCGATATGAAGGCAATGAAGAAAGTGAGTAATTATACAGGGGAAGATGAGGTTGAGCGTTGGATTGATAAGTTTGAGGTGGCGGTGGACATTGATGGGTTAAAAGAAAAGGAAGCTCAATTGCTGACGATGTATCTTGAGGGTCCAGCATATGATACGTGGAAAAATCTGTCTGAATCAGACAGGAAGGACGCCACTGCCATTAAAGCTGCTCTAAGAAATGCGTTTGGGTTGCGAAGGGTAGATGCGTGGCGATCGGCATTGTCAAAAAGAGTGCACATAGGGGATTCAATTGATGCAGTAGGGGATAACATTCGGAAACTCATGACAATTTCATGTGCAGGTGGTGACCCATTCGAGTACATATCAGGTATAGTGTTGCTGGAATCTTTGCCAAGAAACATTCGTAAACAGGTGGTCTTATTTCTGGGGAACAATCTTACGTACACGATGGTATTGAGTGTTGCTAAAAGAATCACCCCATCTGTGACTCCATCCGCTTCGGAAATAACTGCTTGTAGTGGCGTGTATGCACCATCTGAGAATAGAAGGGTCGGCAGTCACGCTGAAAAAGCGCTCAGATGCTACTGTTGTCAACGCATAGGTCATCTTCAGAAGGACTGTAGAATCACTTGTCATAAATGTGGACAGCGTGGTCACATGAAGCACAATTGCTCTGCGGTATCTTTAAACGTCGAACAGGGGGCAACGTCCTCTCCGATTGCCCCCGGTTCTCAGAAGCCTTTACGCAACCAATTGCTATTGCCACAACAGCAACAAACACCAGAGCTATAATTGTTCCTGGTAAAGTTGACAACAAAGACTGCATAGTGATGATCGACTGTGGCTGTAGTATGTCAATGGTTTCTTGGCGATTTGTAGGAAACCGCAAAATGACAGCCGAAACATTCTCTCTAGAAATAATGGACTGTAGGTTCGTTAATACCAAAGGTTGTGTTAAGTTGCCCAACGTTACTGTTGGTGAAAGTGAGTACAATGTTGGACCAGTCGATGCAAATGTGCTGCCAAGATTGCCGCTTGATGTTGACTTGATCGTGGGACTAGATGTCATCGGCCGAGTTGGTCTGTGGATTCCACCTAATTTTGATGGTGATAGTAGGAAAGTGAAACTTGGACTTTCCACTGCGATGATGCAGTGCATTGACATGCCGCTCGTAAAAAGCAACGGTATTGCGTCAGCTAGTTTGCGTCAAGATGACATTATTGATGACATTGACTTTCGTGCTTCTTTTGATGGGACTTGGACAGTGAGTTGGAAATGGAAAAGTGCTCCTCCACCAGATAACAGTCGAAGATGTAATTATAAGGTGAAAGATGATGATCTGGAGTTGTTCGATCGGGAAATTGAGGCATGGATCTCCGACGGTGTGCTTGTTCCTTGGGACAGAGCAAGAGATGGCGACATTAAGAATGCATTGCCTCTCATGAGCGTTAGGCAAGAGAAGGGAGATACTGTGAAGGTGTGACCTGTGCTTGATTTCCGCTATTTGAATGACTTTATTGTTAGTCACACTGGATCTGCTACACCTTTATGCCAGGACCGTTTGAGAGAGTGGAGGAGGCTGGGACCAAGTTGCTCCGTTGTTGACCTCAAAAAAGCTTATCTTCAAGTCAGGATCGACCAATCATTGTGGCCGTATCAAGCAGTTCGTTGGAAGGGCAAGACTTTCGTCTTGACCAGGTTGGGATTCGGATTGAACATCGCTCCGAAGGTGATGACGAAGATTGTCGAAAATGTTCTGGGGCGTGACAGAAACGTTGAGGCAGCGGCTACGAGTTACATTGATGACATATATGTGAACGAAACCGTGACAAGTGTCGAGAAGGTCGTGTCTCAATTGAAGGAGTTTGGTTTAGTCACGAAACCTGCTGAGCGACTGGGGACTGAGAGTGTGAGGGTACTGGGTTTGAAGGTTGATAAGAATCTACGATGGACTCGAGACAGCCAGTTGCCGGAAGTAGCAAAAGAAATGATGACGAGACGGCAAGTGCATAAGGTTTTGGGGGAATGGTTAGGACACTTCCCGGTTTGTGGTTGGTTGCGGGTCACTTGCGCGTTTCTACAACGTACAACGGCAGAAGAAAGTATCGGATGGGATGAAAACGTGAGCAAAGAGACGATGGACAAAGTTGTGCAAGTGAATGAAAGACTACGTTCAGGCGACGACCCAGTTGCTGGTCGATGGTTGGCTCCTGAAAATGGTGCTTTGACAGTGTGGACTGACGCCAGTAATCTGGCTTTGGGAGTTGTGGTTACGATCGATTCGCAAGTCGTAGAAGACGCAGCATGGCTACGAAAGAAGAATGACACGTCGCACATCAATATCAGCGAGCTCGATGCTGCCATCAAGGGAATCAAACATCGCACTAAAGTGGAAGGTCAAGACGTTCGTGCTCAAAACGGATTCGTCAACCGTCAGTGGGTGGTTGAGGTCGGCTTTTAGTGACACACATAATGTCCATACTCATGCCCTGTCTGAACTGCTTATTCGCCGTCGTATTGATATTTTGCGGGAGCTCAGAAAACAAGAAGAATTGAAGGTTGAAGTTCAACTCGTGAGGTCGGAGGAAAACATAGCCGATAAGCTGACGCGTGTCCCCAAATCTTGGTTGTCTTCCAAGGACGTTAAGCCTATCATGAATGCCTGTTCTGCGGGTAATGTTGGGAACAACAAATCCATTGATGAATCGATTCTAAATATTCATCGTCAACATCACTTAGTGTACACAGAACGATGACATTAGCTAAATTGAAGCATGGAGAAGTCATAACAAGAGACAGAGTAGCTGCAGTTTTATCGAAATGCGATGAGTGTTCGAGAATTGGTCCATCTGTCAATCCTCATTATCGAAAAGGGTTTTTGTCATCGAATGAAGTGTGGAAGAAGTTGTCTACTGATATGACTCATGTTGGGAACAGGCTATACTTAACAGTTATAGATATGGGTTCAAGGTACTGCATTTGGAAACAACTCACAAGTGGATCATCAAGTGAAGTCTGTACGCATTTCAATGAAATTTTTGCTGAATTCGGACCCCCTGCAGTAATCCTGTCTGATAATGGTGCAGTGTACAGAAGTGTTGATTTTAAAAACTTGATGAGTGAATGGGGTGTTGTCCAAGAATACTGTTGTGCGTACAGACCTCGTGGAAATGGCATCAGTGAAAGGAATCACAAGACCATAAAAACAATGATCGCTCGTTCGAGAAATTCAGTTCATCAGTGTGTTTTTTGGTACAATTCTACCAGCAGTTTTGGTCACGTTCCTCCATTTACATTGTTGTTTCATGTTCGGAGTCGAATGCCAAGCGTTAGTGGAGAGCGACCGCTTATGTGTGAGGATGTCAGTGAGTGGAAAAGGCCTTCTGAAGTGCAATCGAATGTGGAGTATAACGAGAGAAATCCTTTTGTTGTTGGTGACAAGGTTTATGTTAGAAGTGATGGTAAATGTGATTCTGCTTGGACCGGACCGCACAGAGTAACTTCAATCAAATCTTTGGTATCACTCGAAATAGACAACGATGGTATTGTGAGACACATCTCTCATCTGCGACGCGTCCCTTCAAAAACTGCAACTTATGGTGAACTATCTGATAATTCGGACTCCTTCTCTTCTGATGAAAATGACAATCATTCTTACTCAAGCCTCAGTGATTGTAGTGATAATTCTGTACAAGATGCAATTCAAGGAATTACTGACGCCAATGTGACGGTGCCTACTCAACCTCGCAGAAGTGAACGTACAAGACGAAGACCAAACCACCTATCAGACTTTCTGATTCGTTGAACTGTTCATGTGTCCAAGTATCCTGCCAATGATTTACAAATCATGGGGGGATGTAAGAGTTATTACTTTTGTTTTAACGTGTCATTTAATTACTCGATTCTCTCATGACCTTATATGAAATTTCGCGAGTTGATCGCATTTTTATTATCGGCTGAACCTAGAAATCTTGCGTTCGCGGTAACATTGATATTTGATGGTAAGTTGATATAGCTATGCGATCCTGGACTGTATATAGAATCTAAGCGTTAGTGGTTTTGTAACAGACTATGTATGTGTCATAGTAAGCCAGTAATTTCTGTGATTATTGATGATATAGCTTTTTTGACTTTTGAGAAGCTGTTACTAAGCAATTTTGTGATCTGACAGTTTCGGTTTGTACGTATTGTAAACTGGTGACTTAAGTGGTCGTAAGTGTATTTTGATATATTGCTTCAATATACTTAAGTGAGTTTGGGCCAGAAATTCGTTCTTACAACTACATACTCTGCAAGCAAAAAATGCATGCTTATGCAGAAATAATGAGTAATTTCAGCAACCATATTTCATCTCTTACAAGACTTTATCTGTGAAAACTAGTAATATATTTTTCACCTACAAAATCCAATATCAAGATATTTATTTTTTATACAAGCCGTCGCACTGACGACATGACCAGCGAATATGAGAATGTGGGCCTGGTTTCCATCATTAGCTTGTTGTTTGTTATTCTACTTTGTTATCCGAAGGATTAACTATTATATGAATGTCATGAAGACCAGACTGCGGTTTAAAAAATGTTTTCTCGTCAATCTCAATTATATTGCGGAATCCTATCATAATCAATACAAAGTCGCACTTTTTATGTGATCCTTTAAGCCCATAAAAATGATTTTTACTTACTGCCTCTCTGGCTTGGTTAGCTGATCTAATTTTCTGATAGCTCAGCTCTGCCATAGTCGCAAGTTCGAAAAATGCGCGGACTTGGTATGTACAATTCTGGATAGCAGCAGCAAAATTAGAGGTAATTTAAACAAAATGAGCCAATGGCGAGACCGGAGGATGTCTGAAGCAAAAAATTAAAAACAGGATGTTTGTGCGATTCATGAAGAACTTGTTGTGCTTAATTTCACAATGAAGTGGGAAATCGTACTTATTGATGATCTTTCAGTTTGCTGTCGTTACTCAGGTGCAATTTCACATGAAATTTGAAGCTATGGGATAGTTACAGTTTGTTTTCTGCTGCATTGCACTATTGCAGGCATCAATCCGCATGTCGGTCATGATGAGAATACTGAATTTCTTCAATCTTCATTTAAAAAGATCTCTCCGATCCGAAATTATTGATGTGCCATACCATGCAACAAGTCACCTATGAAGAGTATTGATGATGATATATTTTTGATGTCGAATGTTTGTTTTTGCATTTTTGAGATACGATAGGATAATTAATTTCTACTACTTGGTTGAGGAGACCACCAAATCTATTTGTTGACTATACGCTGCATCTACAATCTCCTACAATGTATGCTACAATCTCCTACAATGCTTCGCTTAAATTCCCCAATCTTGGTGTCGATCACGATCATAATTCCATGCTGATTGGAAAGTGTTTATTTGAAATGATTCCAATAGATTTATCAACAAAAGAATTTAAATTATTATATCATGAACTGACATGCATGATGGCATGTGATTGCAGGGTTAATGTCATGATTGGTAAGTGCAAACTATGACATCAGGCCTCAAGCGTTTCAAAGCTCGTCATAAATGTGTCTCAAAGAAATCGGCTATGCTGTTGAGCATACGAATTATTTTTGCCAACTATGCTTCGCTTCGCTTTAAAAGGGATCTGTGCTGCATTCCCAGTCATCGACGCTACTTTTTTTTGTAGTCAATTATATGCAGTTTCATATTATGATAGCTAGTATCCACATTGGTGGACGAAAAATTTTTGCTGTACAATTTTGGACAGTTTGTTCATTTAATGCAATTTATTCATGCAATTAACTGTTCACAATAATTTCTGAGTTGAATTTGCTAATAATATTTTTTTGAAATCCCAGAATAGAATGTGTCGCAATGTGTGTTCAGATAAAAATTGGAACAAAGAGATTTTGTATCTCAACCGGAACCGTGAGAAATTTCCAGTTGAATGTTTGAATGTCAAACATCAACACATAGGTATATGTCAATCGACCTGTATTTTTAGACAGTCACTGGAGTGTGCGCAATTTGTCGAGAAATCTCCGAGTGATATTATCGTGCACAGAAACGTTTCTTACTATCCTGGTTTGGAACGACTAAAATAGGTGAAATTTATTGGAAGAGTCGATTTCTTCGATTAGATCATTCACACGTATTATTTTAATTTTCTGACTCTCCAGCGGATTCTAAAGTAAACAGAATTCTGCGTTGTTTTTGTACACAAGGAAATAGGAGCATCATCTCAAAGTTTTATGGTAAACTCATAACCCGAATGGTATGGATGGATTAACCATGTTAGAAGTTCGTTCAGAATTAAAATCAGAGCTACGAGTAAGATCAGTTGGATGATGATCATGCGGTAGCTGCAAGTAGTGCGGTTAATTGATGAAACACGAAGCTCACTTGGCCAGAATTGCAGTCATATTCAGTTTGAAAAAGGATCAGCTCCTATCACGAAAGTACTTTCACTGTCACATGCCAGAAAGAGAACATTTGCTCCACGATCCTTACAACTACAATTGCATTTGTCAAAATGCCGATCACATTTATCATACCTTTATCAAAATTTGTCAAAATGGCATGAGGTAATGGTACAAGTTCATGATCAAATTAACGTTCATAGCATGAGTACGGCAAAATGTTGACCTCGGTTCCTGCCTCAATCAGTACAATGAAAAACTTTCAGTATCAGCTTGTAAATTTAACGCAGCATGTGCTTTGCGTACAGTACCGAGTTGTACCGGATCATCTGCAGAAAATGTGTTACATTTCAAAGCAGGGATGCGGAGTCCTATCATTTTTGCTGGAGCCGGATACCTATCAAATGATGCGACTCCGGACTCCGGCCTATAACTAGACCCGAAATATAATAGGCCTATAAACAGATTATTTATCCTCATGCGTAGCTTTCACTGTCTTTATGTCAACTTTTTCCGTCAAATAAAAGTACAGAAACATTGTTGTATGCAAAGCTTGTAATAGTTGAGGGAATGAACCGTGATAGTGAAAAAAGTCTTCTTTCACTGATTTAATAGAGAAGGCAAGACTTCCTGGCCTCAATCACACGTACGCACCATGGGTCACATCAGAAGCAAAAATGAAATACTAATTTGTTTGAGAACATTCCCTATTACCCTCACGTTAATCGTGTGTGATGGCTTCTCAAAAGCGCATATTAATATCGAAGGTGTACTCATATTTTTTGAGGAAGGATGAGGGATTTTCCTGGAGAAAAACCGAGTGAAGCACACATCAACAAGATGGGAGGAGCCGAGTCTCAAGCATGCAACTTGAAGCGACATTTGATAAACTTGCATTGGAAAATTATTGATAATTGTCACAGCAATGTACACTAAAATAGGTTCAGGTAAGCCTCTAATGATCTATTATGTAGGTTACCAGTTATTTTAAAAAGACTGGACTATATATACTTGCCACTGGGAGTCGGGTCGAAGTCCTATCAAAAGCCGGAGTACTATAAACCCCCGGAGTCGGAGTCGGGGTCCTATCAAAATGATAGGACTCTGCATCCCTGTTTCAAAGTAGTTATATTGACAGAAAAGCGCTTCTGTGAATTAGTATTATTCCCAGATATTAGTAGAAGTGCAAACAGAAGACAAATGTCAGACTTTCCTGCATGAATTGCATGTCGCATTTTTAGCCGGGCAGTTCATATCGGATGCAAGATGGTCGTTTGAGCCGCAACGCAACATTTTCGTTCAGTGTAAGTTCCCGTACTCGGTTTGATAAACGGCTTCTTCTTTGTATGGGAAATAACCGCAGCACACACAGTTAACTTAATGTTCAGACAATTGCAAATGTGGAGACACTCATTCAGAGTTTTAGGTCTGTGGATACAAAGTTCGGAACCCATTTTTGTCGACAGAGAAATTTAGCAATTAGCATTACTTCACGTATGTTTTTAGAGTCAAATTTTTCGTTTAGCATTCGCACTTTAAAAGCATGCTCCTCAAATGAACCTGCAAATGTAGTGCTGAAAATTCAAGACGATTTAGATGCTTGTCTTGTGAAGAATGTCTTGCATAAATTCAACTGTGTCATTCGTAAATCATGTCATTTTGAAAAGCCCTTACAACATACATCATGCAAAAAATCATATTTAAGAAAAAAAATGCATAAGAAATATAATACGACACCGAGATCTTTCTTCTGGTCTTTTCAAGATGGACCCAGATACCAAAGTGAATTACCAATATAGTTGAAAACTGATGACAAGAGTATATGATCACGGTAGTGATAGCTGCAACACGAATTCTTTCTTTGATGTACTCACTGAGAATCAGATTGCCTACAAAAAAGTTTACGTTGTGGAGGAGTTGCCATTTTAACTTGAAAAGGCGTTGAAGATACCATTTAGTAATAAAAATATTAAAATAAATAAACACATTATTTAGCAAGTAATGCCTATCACAGACCGAAAATCATTTGTAAACGTGTAGAAGTAGGCTCGAAAAATCTTTCTCGTCGCCAATGTGTTGTGCCCTTCATTTATAGCAGATAATAGAAAATACCAGATTGAGATCTATCCAGGAATTGTGTTAAGTCATAAAATTGGCTAGTACAAAAGGTAGTAAGGTAAACACATTGCAGTAAGCCTTGCATCTCAGAGAAATCTAACACTTGTAATTGCCTCTTGTTTACTACTGTGGTAACCTAATTCATCTGATTTAAATAAAATTGCATTATTTACACAGATAAGCAAACCTACGCCAGAATGTATTGAAACATGCTGAAATCATAAAATGATTTCTGAGCAAAGTCACATTGCTTCCTCCATGCTACGGAGTGTGCCAGATTACATTTGTGCTAGATGCATTTGTGCCCATTGCGACAGTCTAACAGTCTAAAGAGGAGAGTGTCAGTGGGCGGCATTTCGCTAAAATGACAGTCCAAAGCGTCGACTTTTGATCATACATGCAAAGTCAATGATTTTAAAATCTGAGGCTTCAGGAACATCATGTGAACGTTTTTGCTTGAGCATTTACGTCTGTTCTACACTATGGAATACTATCTGTTCTATTCTAAATTGGCAAAGTACAGTGTAGCCAAGATATTTTCGAGAAATATGTATGAAATAGTGAGAAAATTACAGAGCAGTGTCTTGTTATTCTATTGATCATGTACATTACCGATATTCTAAGCATGCATTTATTACAAAAATGCATTTATAACAAAGCGAATAGATATTCACACAGTTATTTCATAATGATGAAGTTCATAATTTTTCAATTTCAGTGAAAACATTTTTCACGAAATCGTAGTTCATATACATTGACGGCTTTTGAGGAGCTGTTGGTGAAATGAACGAAACATAGAAAAAGTAGAGACGCTAAAACAATGATCGAACGTTAGGTGGCAAAGGTGGGAGCCGAAGTAACATTGACTGATCGAGTAAAGCCAGATATTTAGTGATCAAGATGCCCCTGATTGTGGCGCTTATCAACATCTGATCTTACGTCAAAAGTTTAATTTTCATGTTTCTTGTCGATTTCAAGCATCTCTCAAGGAATCGTCTTGAAAGGTAGTGATGGAGCCAATGTTTACATATCGCATCATGCTCCGTTATTCTTTCATGCCTGTCATGCTTGACCTATCAATGTTGCTTACAACTTACTGCGGTGTGATTGCTACCATCTTATATACGTGTAAAGGACCTAATTTTCGCTTGCCATATCATACTAATAAGAATTGCTGGAAGTGTTTCTTTAAATTTTGATAATCTTGTCTATAGTCTCAGTTGAAGAGACAAGCAGAAGATTGCAATAATTGTATAGATAAGAGTTATATTCCTTTTCATAGAAACTCCTGCCATCTTCCTCCAAAAGCAAGTGACAATGTGGAAACTTAAATTAATTGTTTTGATGGCGAATTGAAATCTGTTTTAGAAATTGAATCCAAAAAATATAAATAATCAAAAATTTATAAAAATATGCAGAACCAATGTAATGAAGTCGATAACTTCTTAAAATTAAATGCGCGAAATGTATTGCGTATGATAATAGATCGCGACAACAAAAATTTAGAAATTCTTTCCGATAGTAAAGCCTATTTAACTATTAAATAAAGACAACAGAAAAGCAGACAAATAAAAGTAAATTAATAAAGCAAGTAATAGAAAGTAGCTATGAATGTAGCTATGCATTATGAATGGCATCTTCCAAAACGCCTCCCTGTTTGTGCACCACGTAGTGAACTCAAAAACATATTCTGTGACAAAATGTATTAATTCTCAAAAGGCTAGTCAATTCTTCTTCTTAACTATTGGGTTGCTGGTTATGTAATTGTTAGTTGGCTTTTGCTCTCAATCAATTTTGGATTATCATCACCTTTGGAATGAGGGTTGGTCTCATAATTTTCGCTGCTCAGGATTGCCACACATTGAACTCAATCGATTTTTGCGATTGAAAAGGTTTTGTTGTGGTGATCCATTTTAGTCTTCAAGATTTGATCAAATTCTGTCTATGCAAGTAATCCATTTCAAGAGAGTATTGAGTTCTTGAATTCAAGAATTACATGTAATTTCAATGCTTTTGAAAGAGTGGTATTGGAATCTATTAAGTTTATTCAATTTTCCTCGTTCGGTTATTCTCAGTTAAAATTCAGACCTCATTCGAGTTCTTTGTTGGTACCAGTTTTCCTACTGGACTTTCCCACCTCCGAATTGGACTCCAATGATATATTAGCTAAATGTGTGATGTCTGTCGATATAAAAAGAGTTTTCGATCAACAGAAACACGAATATTTGCTTAGAACCCTGATTCGCATCGAACTCGTTTGCATGTGGTTTCTTCTAGTAAACATCAATCATATTCAAAAGAACACAACTTAAGCTGGACACTACCCTTAGTTTCTCAGGTAATTTGAATTCTAGTGTTCCGCGGATCGTCACTATGATCATTATACCCTATTTTCTCGAATACACGCCGCACTCGAAAACAACCAGCAAATGAATTGAAAAAAGAATCACAGTACCCGCTCTCAAATAGAACTCACCTAAATGTATGAATTAAGAAGTATTCAAGAGTTTTATTTTCAGATTACGGCCTTAGGAGCACTACATGCAAGTCAGACGTTTTTACATTGTCTAACATTGGCTGTTAATGTTGTTCAACGGTTGGCCTAGCTGCAAGTACTTGATCTTTACATGATCGACATGACACATACGAGCGCATATCTTACTTATTTTCTTTCCTTTATTTTCTGTCGGTGCTGCCTTCTGTCATGCCAGCATATGGGATAAATGTTGAAATTGTGGATTCATTAGCATTTCTTGGGTTGACGATTCAAAATGATCTAACATGGAATCCACATGTGAAGTAGCTTTCAAAGTTAGCCAACCAACTCTATGTAATTATGCTCTACGCAATTATGGCCTAACCTATCAATCAAAGAATTACACCAACTATATAACTGTTATTCGATCAGTCTTAGAATATGATAGCCCAGTTTTCGTCGGATTGAATAAAAAGTTTCCCACCATTATTGTGAAAATATATAAACGAGTTCACAGAATTATAAATTATATATACCGTATATATATATATATATATATATATATATATATATATATATATATATATATATATATATATATATATATATATATATACAACAAATATTGAAAGGGAAACACAGCAATTGGAATTATATATAATAGAATAATGAATGAAAACACTTCAAACTATTAATTCGCACGAGCGCTTTCTGGAATATATTTCCTTCTTCAGGTGCATAACAAATTGTTATTTGTTATGCACCTGAAGAAGGAAATATATTCCAGAAAGCTCTCGTGCGAATTAATAGTTTGAAGTGTTTTCATTCATTATTCTATTATATATATATATATATATATATATACATATAGGAATGAAGAAAATGTCAACGTCGTGCAGAAAATTTAACATTCAGAACGATGATATGATAACAGCAAAAAACTGTTTAAATTTGCAGAGTAAAACAACTCACATTTGCATGACACATTGCCTTTACGTCACAGCCGTTCCGGCACTTTGTCTATCCCATATTGCAGATGTGAAAAAGCCCGCAATTCATATGTACCATTTAGGGTGCATCTTCATTATTAAATAACATAATCTGATGAACTGATTGAAATTATTTGAAATTATTGTTGTGTTCTTGGCTTTGTGGAGATTTGAACTTGTATACTTGTATTACTTTGTGATTCTTATTTAAATCAATAAAATCTAACTTGACTTGACGAGAACACTGCCTAGAAAAGATTGGAAACAGACCTGTCCTCTTATCATCTGAATGGGCAGACTGTTAAATATGATCTTTTCAATATATAAGTGATAAACATAATTTTGAACAGAACGACTTACTCGCCAATTCATTACACATGAGGAGAGGAGAAGCGTTGTTTGTCTTTCTAGTAAGTATTTTTAAAATTTTTAGACATTTTAGGATATAAAACTTCTCTTTTAAATCATACTTTGTACCTATTGAAAATTAACTAGTCATTAGCTTGTTTTTTTAACTTTGTTACCTTGACGCACTTTGCTACGTTGAATTATTTAAGAAACATGTTTTCATCATGATATTCCGTGTGAATAGCAGTTCCAATCGAAAAGATAAGAAGTGGCAGAATCTGTAATAGCTCATCTCATCCTCATGGAAGATCGATATAAAACGATCACTAAAAACAAAAGTCTGTACCACATCGTCACTCAGCTTCTACTTTTTGCAAGTATATGTCCTTGCATGTGCATCCGCGTGTCATATGGCCACCTTGTTATCCACATAGTTTCATTCAAAGATTTTCAAACATGTCTATGGTGTCATTTATGTTCCCCCTTTTACGGGATTCTCCTGCCGGCATTCCTGATATCTTGAACTCAGAACTTACTCATGTAAATGCTTATGCAATGAAAATTTACTTCTCTTGATTGTCTAGAAAGCAAGCGTTTCATATTGCGCAAAAGGAGATGAAGTATTTGCGGATTCTTTGCGTGATATTAACAAACTTTCGTGTATCGCCATGATTTCTGGAGTGACTTCCAGTAGGACTTGTTTATTTTAAATTTTTGGAGATATGTCCCCATGGTTCTAAATGCTTCCGTGTACAGCTGTTGAATCGAATAATTCAATTTTAGCTCCATCATCAGTTGAAAAATTGGAACAGACTTGAACGATAGCTGTCATTTCACTCAATGCAGCGAATCATCATCAAGCCTAGTTCACATCTCTCAACATCAACACATCTCCCTATTTGAGCATGGAGCAATGTCCGGAGTAAATAGATGGGAGATACGCAACCAGCATGTTAAGATGAGTTCATGTAAATTTTTTATTGACTTAATCATTGTAATTACGATAATTATTGATGCACTAACTTAAACGATATATCAGTAGTGTGCTTAGAGAAGCATTTGATGAATACCCGTAGAAATTAACTTAATATGATAATTGCGCATCTCAGAGTTACTTCGGATATGGCTGCATGATTAAATAGGGAAATGTGTTGATGTTGAGAGATGTCAACTGGGCCTGCTAATAATTCCTGATTTTGGATGAATTGGCAGCTATTCAGGTATGTTCCCATTCTTCAACTGAGAATGCACCTCAACGAAGTGGTCCCTCCGCTAACGATCACCCCCCCTACAGTCAGTGAACAGTTCCCTACAGCGACCACTCCCCTTCAATGAGTTCAGACATGGTATTTTTAATTATATTGTACGTTAATGTGATATCCTCGTTGACCTATCCATGTCAAGATGTGATCTCACTTAGAAAAGAAGCAAAGTAAAATTCAGATGCTGAGCAATATTATCAATAGCGCTGTTCTCCTTCCCTACCATATTTCTTACTTCTACGTATGTCTCATCCTTTTTGGTGCGTCTATGCTATTTTTGGCTCATCGGAAATGATAAAGTATGATAATAAAATTCAGTTACCTAGCAAAAAGTCGGATATATATTTGCATGCTTAGATTAACACTTCGACATGGAGAAATCAGAATATAGTGCAATCAAGACATTTTGACCGAATTGAAAATTATTGACTGGATTGAATCTAAAAGTCCTGTAGCTCAAATTAAGTTTGTTTTTGGGCATATCTTGATGTACTGAATGTATGACAACCATGAAAGTAAACAAAAATGTTATCAACCTGTCTACCTGCACGTCTTAAGTTTGCATGTTTGTGAACGCTTGAAGTAGCTGTCACTTAAATTCATGATCATCATGATAACCGATGAATCACAGCTGATTTAATGGCAGTTAGAACGAATACCGTCACCACTGTAGATGATTTAATATCTCAATATGCTCAGATAATCGTCAGTTGATCGCTATTTTCCACCAAAAAAATCGTTTCCGTGTATCGATGATCAGACGTGGGAAGATTTTAATAATTGGCTTTTTTTGAAGTATTTACGTACATTTGACAATTTTTTTAATAAATGAAAGCGCGTATCTAGCCGAATTCATAATCTTCATTGCCCTAGAGGTCTGTCGCCGGTCTTCTCAACATAACATGCCCGGTAGAAAGAATGTAAATGGGTGATAACAAATGAGAAGTGCAACTGCATGTTTAAATGGAAATAGCCTTACCGCGGTAGATAAAAAAACCAATGAACACCTCACGTTGCTTGCACAAATTTGGCTCGGAGCATCGAATGTGAAAGGCTTCACAAATGCGTAATGACCTGTCATTTCTTACGTGAAAGGCAATGGAAAACTTATAACTTACATGTAGATATCTACGATCGCAATTGCAATTAAATACTCGAGAAGCTATGGCAGAACGTCAACTGTTACCATTGATGAGCCAATTAGGAATGTGTTCTTTAAATAGAACGGCGAGACCTCTACTCGTCCTACCGTAATAGATTAACCCGTAGTCGCATAGAAATCGGTAGACGACGGAAGACTAGCAGGAATCAGGCAGTTGATCTTTAGGAGGGCGCACTGGAATGCGGCTGGTTTGGTATAGAAAGATGACAGCGGCCGCAGGGTAATCAACTTCACAAATTTTATAATATTGTTATATTTAAAATCCAATGCTACGCCCCAATGATGATGGTGGAGATTGCAATAGTGTTCAGAAGTCTAAGTTTGAGATGCAGTGTGATGTGTCGATCCTTCTACAGTTTACTGAGTTTCCCCAAAGCTGCGTACCCCATACCCACTCTTTCCTTTATGGTACGTAAGGAGTCTCTATTTGTTGTGAAGAGAACACCGAGGTACTTGAAGCTATTGATCTATCCATGTATCAGCCTTTTTTGTATTTTTTGAGTTTATTTCAGTGTTAAATTACTCGCAATATCGTTACGTCAGTTCATAATTTCTTACTGTAGTTGTTACTGTAGTCTTACTGTAGTGTTGTTGAAATAACTACTTACTACATAGGCTAAACTAGAAAAACGCTACTTTAATGTCATTGAGGTCAATCATAAACACCCTCTATCAACAGTAGGAAAAATGTCGGTTGTGATCAAATTAGATCACCATGGGACAAAATCAAATTTAGACTTACATTATTTTCACTCACGCAGTGTTACCGAGAGAAAATGGGAAACGTCTGAGTATACGAGTGCGTCAAGTAGGACTGTGATCATTCTGATGAACAATTCAGTGACAAAATTTTGGAAGCCTTGTTCTGTGTATTTCGGACGATGGGATGGTAATTGACTACTATGAAACAAATGCTTTTATAATTCGGCTCTAATCATAAGTAAATATTATTGAGCCTAAGACAATGAAATCACTAAGAATGGAATTAAATCCATTCTAAGACAAAGAATGCAATTAAATCAGTGCAATTAACGTTGCAAGTTCCTCAGAAGTGTCAGTGTGAGGCATCGATCCAAATCAAACTTCTACTGGTAGCTGTTTATTATTAGCATGTTAATAAAGAAGCAGAAACTCAAGCGCAAAACTTGTTGAAGGCAATCGAAATGAAATGAATTTATTTACACTTCCTAACCTCGAACTTAAATTATGACAAGTAATCGTAGATTGTGTTGTAACCACAGAATTAGATTCATCTGCTCGCGCTTCGGTTTATAGAATGAAAGTATCGTACCTGTCCTTAACCTCAAAATGGCACTTCACAAAATTAGACAACTTGTTCTTTCTCGAATGGATAATTCGTATATCGCTTTCTATTTGGAAATGGCAGACATTAAGCTTTCAGCCGATTTTG
This sequence comes from Prostheceraeus crozeri, assembly GCA_907163375.1. NCBI lineage: Eukaryota > Metazoa > Platyhelminthes > Polycladida > Euryleptidae > Prostheceraeus > Prostheceraeus crozeri. Next base: position 67,184 of record CAJQUW010012358.1, read on the forward strand.
AAAACCAAAGCCAGTGAGTGAGTGACGTGCGTGCTGTGATATTATTTCGCACACACCAAAACACACATCGTTGTCTGGCTATCTTTCAGTGTATGCAGTGCACTAAGCAGTGAGGAATGCTGAGAAGAGGAGGGTGAGATCATCCGGTGAACTAAGTTTCGTGCGCCTGGTTTTTCTTGAATAATGATCGGAAGGGCCAAAATTATGGAGAAAATTTGTGCGCAATGATCTGAATTCTTCGAATCAGATGGAATCGCGGCAATCGAAGCACTTTGATAGAATTCACAGCAATCCTCAAGCGACGCACGACTTTTTTCCTATCTCTGTAAGGCATTAGGAATTCCTTTTACGGAATGTACCATCGTTTTAAATTAGTCTTCACTTCTAGTAAACTGAAAAAATAAAACAAACTAATTCTGTGGCTATAACTCAATGCTAACAGAAATTCAGCAAGAATGGTAATTCTTGGAAAACTCAATGTGCAAGAAAATAGCTTTATTGCGGAAGTCGAATGTTTTTTTATTAAGGCTGCACAAATTTTCGACCTATGCCTCCGTCAGGTACATGTACACTGAATGTGACTGGCTAGAGTTTGCCAGTTAGATTCAGTGTACATGCACTTGACGAAGGCTTCGGCCGAAAATTTGTGCAGTCTTAATGAAAAGAACATTAGAGTTTCGCAACATAGCTCTTTCCTTGCTATAAATAACTCGATGGCTAACATCATCAATAAACTCTATGCACATTTAGGACGCAAAGAAGTTTGGTATATATTTTTCCTTAACCCACAGCATACCGCTCAATACTTAGCAGAAATATTCGCACACTTCTCTATACCAGGAATACTGCTGTTGCGGCGATCTGCCCTCCAATCGCAGCTGCCCCTGTGAGAAATTTAAAGAAAAGTTGACTAGAGCAATGTGCTTCTTTTCTTAGATTCAAAACAGCTCACATAGACGGATCAATTAGCGATTCAAAGAATTGTGGTATTCGAAAAAGAAACGTCTTTTCAAAGCTATTTAGAAATTATGTTATACAAAACACGTCTTCAAACGGTTTGTGGATCAGAGAACAGCATCAATCTTTGTCAGCTAGACTCTACTTTTCACCTTCTTGACGACGATTGATGTTGTTCTCTGATCTGAAACAATTGAAACCGATTGAAGATATTTTCTCTTTGACATCATCATATAGATTTATAAAGAGGTTTATCTTTTTCAGATACTAGAGTCTTGTACAGTGCGTTCGACGATGTGTGAAACCATTACTAAGCTCTTCCCTTCATGGTGCCATGTTAGACTGTCTTAATAGTTACTGTTCCAGCAATTTATAAAATGTGAGTTTAGATATATTGCAGACATTACTTCCAGAAAAGCTATAGATTCTAGAATTTGTAGTTATGTTGTCTATTTTGATAATAACAATAATGTTGAACTGTGTCAAATGAAGCAAGTTATCATATGCGAAAAGAGACGAAACTAACAATGTAACTTAGACAACAGGGCTCTCATGCGGGAGTTGAGGGTGTGAATAGCGTAGTTACATTTTTGTATATTTGGATGCAAATAAGATGGAATGGAGTATTTACTTTCCATAAGTTGGTCAAGTAAAGCTAACATCCTCTGTAAATATCACAAGTCGACAGTTGATAGACATGGTTGACAATGAGGTCTTCAGATACAAAGCCTCGCTTCATGAATTACGTAAATGGCCTTGTAACAATGAGAGAGTCATTTTGGATCTCTGCATAGTCCAGCATGACTGATTCTCAGTATGCATTGTGTTAATAAAATCATGTGAATGATTACTTCCTTATCATCATGAGTTCATTAAGAAGACATAAAAATCGATGTTCGTTGAATGATTGATGTATTTGTTTCAATTATTGTGATGCCATAAAATGTATGACATTGAACTATCGATGTTTCATCTACTCATAAACCACATGCTAATTGCAGTCAGTGAGTGATCTATTCTCATTTTACCTTATGCTATTCCCCACTTTTTGTCCATTTCACTTGATAATGGTTGTCGCATCACCCGAAACACCGTAACTTTGACTTTTGTCTCTATATATTTTTAATAAATGACTTCTAATTCGGTGTGGCACTTTCATTAATATGTTGGTCTCATTATTGCCAGTTCTGCACTTTGACGACTGAAATATCTTATTTCATACATATTTCAATGCTTTCTCTATTGCGTCAACTTAGGCGAGTGGTTAACATGTTAAGTCGTAATTTATCATTAACAAGTCATTTCCTGCTTCTCCTAGTCATATGCCAGTAGAAAGACGGTTTTCTTTTAGTCTAATTCTTAGGTTTCAACATTGAATCATGTTGGCTGCTTTTGACAGGAGGTTATTTATTGCGATTGTAAAAGTTATTAATCTCCGATGATTATGTTTCACTGAGACGAAGCGTCGGATTTTATCTAGTTTCTTGTTTTTATTTTAATTTTTCATCCTGCAATAAAGATCAGGGAGCTGAGTAAGTTGGTTTACAATCACAGTCAGCATTGAATATGTGAAAAATGAATGTTGTATGCGAAACGGTGTCATACTTTCATCTCAGCCTTGTCTGAGGTAGAATTAAAACGATGGAAAACTTAAGTAGACATGCATCATAAGTTAGATGGAACGGAGATCAGCTTCTTAGACCCATCAGAGGACGCTGAATAATGCTCCAATGAGCCATTTCGAGTGAAGGAATGTTGCATTGTTAGATGAGCATTGTTGCACGAGATAATAGAGATGAAATGTATTTACTGAAACGAGGTATACATTTTCGCTGTGTCCGGTGTGCATTTCGCCGAACTGATGGAAACATCACCTTCTCCAGATTAAAGGTAATTCCTCAGTTTGTAAGAGGAAACTCCAAACATAAAAGATTTAGAACTTTTAACAATAATTTATTCTGATTAGACTTCCCGAATATTTATTCGACTTGATTCACACTTGTATCCTAGAAAGGGAGCATTTAGAATATCCTTCAATTTTTCTGCTACTCATGAAATTTGTCACTTCATATTGACTTATTGATGATTCCTTTCAATCTGCTTTAAAAAGAATTTATTTTCAAAAAAAAATAATTATGTGTAATATTATTGACAAATAAATTCGCCAAATTCATTTTGAGAAAATAAAAACTGATAATTGCTCAATGGATTTCGTCCACTCGTATTCAAGTGCATCGTATTCAAATACGTCGGACTGAATTTACAATACAACAAACATGAAATCGCATACTTCTACAAATAAATCTATGAACAAATTTGAGATCATACAGGCATGTCATTAATCAGACTGAGTTTAATTTTTCTCGAGAATACTGACCTACGCGACAGTTTATGTTTGCAAGAAGATTTTATGTCCTCCCTTTGCCTACCTCTCTGATTTGCTTTTTTTTACATCTGTGGGTTAATTTCTCATTTGTCATTAGTTAATAACACTGATGCTCATTAGATGATGAGTTCGCATGCTCTCAATTTTGTTCATATATTTATTTCTGTGTAAGCACATGAAAACTGAAGTCTGGTGTCGCATAAGTACTCGTGCTAGTATTATTGGACATTGATGCAGCACTGTAATTGATACTACTATTATTGATACAGAAATTTAACTGAACTAGGGAACTTTGAAAATTATGTATTTCTAACCAACTAATTTCATTTCTGCATTGATCGTGGTCTGCAACTTCCGGCAGATAATGATGAATCATGAGATTAACGGTCTCTTGCAGCTCTCGTCGCACTGGTCGTGAGCATTCTTACGTCCGAGGTTGGGGCGCTAAACTACAATGGATGCTTCCGAGTGAATGAGACGGCCATAACGCTTGCGGGTGGACCGACTAATCTTAATGAGACACAATGTCTGTTACAATGTCAAAGAATGAAGTAAGTTGAACTTAGGATTGATATATAGGTAATTATCTATAACCTGAGTAAGATCAATTCATTATGAAATGAATGAAAATAAAATTGCGCTGACATTTGTCTTCGATAGAAATCAAGGCTTTGAATTTGCATAATGCGAACTGAATTATTTGAATCTTCAGCTCCCCATAGTATTGTGTACCTAAATTGTTAGGTCTGCGGACATTTTTAAATTATATTTGTGATGATTTCCTTCGTTTCATAGGATGATTATGTATAATTGATGGTTCCACTGTTTAGGACAGATGGATTTGTAGCTCAATAGGAGTCCCGTGTAGGTAGGTTTACGATAAGGACTCCTATTGAACTACAAATCCATCTGTCCTAAACAGTGGAAAGTAGGTCTGATAACAGGTATGTTACATCGAGCTTTTAAAGTATCCAGTTGTTGAGAATGAATGTTGAATGAGTGTTGTTTATGAATTTTCATGCTTGGACGATCCAAGTATCCAATACATTGGCAAAACTAAACGCCGACTTCAACAGCGGATTGATGAACATAAAAAGAGTCCGACAACAATTAATGAGCATTTGCACAACTGTAGTAGATGTAACTCAGAAATTGATCAACAATTTAAAATAATGTACAAAGGTAACACAGATTATGAGATCAGCATTGCTGAGGCTCTTAAAATCAAAGACAGACAGCCAAAAATTAATCGCAGTGCTGAGTACAACGGTGTTTCCTACTTATTAAAGATATTCAATTAAAGTGCTTTGTTAACTTAATTTGTTTCATTTGTTTTCACATGCCGTATTGATTGATTTTGCCCGTCTAATGTCCCGTTACCAGAATTGAATTTATCTCATTGCAGCCAACGCTGTGCAAAGTATCATACAATGATTATATCTGTCTGAATCCAGTAAATGAAAAATCCAATGCTAGTAGATCATCAATTTTTACTCACTTTCGTTTGCTATTTCACGTCTATAGGTAATGTAAAGAATTGGATTAAAGGGATTTGTTTTTCAAATATGGACAGTTAGTTGCTGCTACCAATTCATAAGCCGCTTATCATCCCAATCTCGGTTAATGGATTTCTAAGTTCTTAATATACATGCGTTTTTAGTTTTTTCTCTGATTGAACAATCATTATCATCAATTATTATTGATTCTTTTGAATAAGAATAGCGTGGAGAACATCATGCGAAATTTATTGAAGAAAATTGAAGTCAAATCAATTGAAACCTCGACATGTTTCGGCTGGGCTTGCGAGAGGGACCCAGAAAGTGATTTGGACACGGCATGTACATCAACGTGAATAGCATTCATGAGAATGGAGACAGACACAGGCTATGTCACTGTTGTAAACTGTAATTGCGATCGCACAGACCTACCGTCTAGATTTACAGTAATACGTCGCTGTCGTAATGAACGCATCATGCGCATTTCAGACGCTCTTTATCAGGCGTGATTGTCCATCTCTATGTAAACTGAAGACACACGTGGCTGACCTTACCTGGCTCTGTCATAGTAGGTGTGGTCTCACGTGTGACATAGCCTATGTCTGTCTCTCTTCCCATGAATGTTATTGACGTTGATGTACATGCCGTGTCCAAATCACTTGCTGGGTCCAGACCGGCCGAAACATGTCGAGGTTTTAATTAATTTGCCTTAATTCAATTCTTTCAATGAATTTCGCCTGATGTTCTCCGCACTATTCTTATTCAAAATGATCAATCGGCACAGCTGCTTCTACTTCATCATTGATTCAACTGTTGTTTAATTTGATTCTTTGAAAGATAATTAGAGACCAGCTTGACACTGGTTCAGATTATAAACTGTGCTATATTCTGTTTAACTTATGTTTACTTGTGTTAAGATGCTGGTTTTTTAGTATACTGTGCATTGCACAATGACTTTGATTCTGTAATTAGGTGTACTGTACTGTAAAATTGTGGAGCATATACTGAACTTATGTGGTCAAGTTTTGAGATCTACTTGTATGACGTTTCTTCGAAGAAGGCAGACTATCTTTGAAATTAAATGTCTTATCTTACAACTGAATGACGCAGGCACTATTTTTCCGGGAAGACATAAACTGTACTTCGGTCCATGGTTCGGTGCACCATTGTGGCCAAAGTCTTGTGTGTCATGAAAATCAAGCTTTATGCCAATGATGGACAGCTGATCGCGGATATGAGGATTGTTGGATGGTCGGTAAGTAGGACGTCCCTTCATGACGGACAGCAACTTGTTATTGTCTACTTGTATAGCGAGTTGATTGGCATGGAGCCGCTCAAGATGGCCAGAAGTCTATTCCAGAGGAAGCACGACTATGTAGGGTTGCCAGCTCATTCATGTAGTAGCACCAGCTCTGTTGCCTTGAGGAGGAGTGTTCACCCTGCGTCCGGGAGACTTTGGTTCAAATCTTGGTCCGGTCAAACCTAAGATTTCTAAAACAGGTACGCTTAGCACAAGAAAAATGAGAGTGGGATAAATAACAACTCGGCCACATAGAAGGCTCTGTGCGTAATGTGCTTCTGAGTATAAACAACGTTAATTAATTAATTTGTTTTATATATTTTAATAAGACATTTCATAGCAATGTCTCAGCTTCGCATTTATTCAGCATTAACAACTTTGCACGGAGCACAATCAATTTTATTCTGAGATTTAGATGTGACATATACAATGTTTTTCAACAGTTTATTTTTCCGATAGTAATTAATTGTGAATCCACCGTTTCACAACTCATCCTGTAATTAAAGTACTCGTAGGTCTAGAGAATACCTGTAACAGTTCCCACATGTAGCCTGTTTATATTTCCTTCCATTTGGCTATTATGGGCAGAAATACTACATCAACGACAGCATTTGAAGTTAGAGTAGCCAAAAGGCCAGAAGAAACATCCATCTCTTCTCAACAGAAATAGAATTTCAAATATTCTCCGATAGCGTTCTAAACTTCAGACAACACAGGGTCACTTCTTTAAATAGCTCGTAGGTAAGATCACCTGGAAAAATTTCATCCACATGGGTTTTAGCTTGATTCAAAGACGAGGCAATCAGATGTTCCAAAAAGCAGAAATCTGGAATTGGTCGGAAGTCCAAAGTGGTGCCAATTTTTGTAAAAGATTTTTTCTGATATGACACTTCAAGGTCAAATTCTTATCAAAATCACATCGATAATCAGCATCATTAAAATGATGATTTTTAATTAAAATAATAGAAACATGGAAGAATTATCAACCAAACGATCAATTTACTAACCAATGCTGGCACTCCCAATGCTCCCACTCTCGTAATCATGTTGCAAAGGTTTTAAGTGACTCGTCATTACCTACTATAGGACTCCTCTTGGTAAATGATTAATCCTTCCACTCTTTTCGAAAATGAATATATAGGCTGATACATAACGCGCTGGAATTCGAACCCAGGTACCCCAGTTGAACTATTGAGCACTCTCACAGGGCTACAATGACAGCTCATCAGCTGCAAATCGAATGATTGCATGTCTTAACCAATCGGAGACTAGCTCATGAGTCATGATATGGCTCAAGATTTCCAAGAATCGGAAGGTGAATGAAAAGCACTGATCAACGCTTCTTCCACAGCGAAACTCGGGCCCTGGCCAGGATCGCACGACCGCATCGCTTACTTTTAAGATAACCTTGACGTCCTCTCAAACTTGATGTGCCTTTTACACTGTGCTGATGCACAATCGAGTTAATTTGTTAGTTTCACAATCATGTCTATCATGAGTAGCGCCAATGATGTTCGACCTAGATGATTGGGATCAGATTCCCCGAAAAACATGCATAATCTTCCACATAGCAATTTTTCTATTAATGTATTTATAGACTAGCGCAGAACGCGAACATTGTACAGAACAAGTCATGAAAAACGAGATATGCGGGACAAGATGTTGGTAATAGGGAATCCAATTTCCTTTGCCAGTGCGAGTCACAACTGAGGTTTGACTGAACTTAAGGTGAAATGATTTAGCTTCGTGGCACAGTGGTTAAGTGCTTGGCTTAGCGATCTTTCTGTTCAGAGGTCGAGCACCGAAAGTGTCATTGGTAGTCGTCAGGAAGGATATCCGGACTAAAAGATCACAACGCTCCAGATTTAAGTCCAGAGAGTAGCGACGTTAAACCATCATTTTTCAGCTGAATGAAATGTTCATGGGCAAAGATTTTCTATCTATCATGCAGAAATGCGTCGCAATTTCATTTAGAATTTACGCTCATGTTAGTTACTAATTTTGTTTATTTATTTCAGAGCGCAAGTATTCCTTCTGCAGTTAGGTTCGCGTTGTTTATGTCACAATTCAACTGAGATGGTAAAATCACCTGTGTTGATTTGTAGCAAGTAAGTGATATATAACAGGACATCAGCCATAAATTAGTTATTATTTATCGCTTCGAGACTTGTACCGAGTTAATTGTCATTTTAGATGCACACACTCATCAATTCTTTTGTGTGGAAATTCCGTCGATTCGACCTGGGCTTCTTATTCTACTAATTATCCTGTGATTCTATCCGCTAATATATCGCATCCACGACTAATCAGAGCTCATGAGAGTGTAACAATATCTGTGGATTTTGACCTCAGTCTGCTTGGAAGTAAGTTAATCGTTCTTTTGATTTTATCCCCTCTGTTAACGTACATTGAAACGCAGATTTCACGCTGACCGGAGAATTGAATTACGGAAATTCAGTAAAGAAATTGGATGTGTTTATCAATGCAGAAAATGCAAGCATCGCCGTCTTTTTTGTTGTGAAGTTTAACAAAAGCGGAGATTTCAATTTATGTAAGTTTTTCAATTTTCACCGATTAATTTTATTTAGGTGTATTTGATGCACTACTATTTAATGTGAACAGTAGAACCAATGACTAATGTTTTTGAATTTCATTGCCCAACAGCTGCAACTTTTCACAATCAAATTTCCTCACAATTTGTAATCAAAGTTATTCAAGTCAAGGAACCTCCACCAATTGGCTTGAAAGTGAATTTACAACCATCTCCAAACCTGCCAACTTGTCGAGGCAATGCAGGAGAGCGGCCAGGAAAGAGGGATCCTACCTTCATCGTTTTCACAAATGTTAGTTTTGGTTTGGAGGCGTCAGTCATATATCCTGGTGATTTTAGCTTCTCATGGGTTATACATTCAGAGGAAACAGCGTCTAATATTGCCACTCGAAATATTTTATCAAAGGATTCATCGACGGACACAATGGTAAATGTTATTTTGATTTCGTTCCAACCGAGGTGGGAAGTCATACTATCAACGTAGGGGTGGGGCAGGCAGGCTTTACATGTCAGCGCCTCTCACCAGGTTGACCTAGTGAGACAGGTGGTACCTCCCTAACCGGACAGACTCGAAACATGGACCTTTTGCATCATCGCACCTAAGTAGAGTCTTCAACCAGTGGAGCTACTCTACAATAAAATAATAAATAGTTTATCAAGGACTATAAATTGACCATTAACGAGACCGGATGTTTTAGTTTAATGCATACAAGATAACCAGGACATTTAGATAGCCATAGTGTTAGTTCTATATTCTGTTTATTTTGCACTTGTTTTGTTAGATCTTCAGACCACAATAGTAGTTCTCAGAGCGAGGCCACACATTGCATTTCATTTCAGAAGTAGACCTATGTAAGTTACGTAGGTTTCCTAACCAATGCTCAAATAGGTGCTTCTCAAAGTCATTTAGCATTTACTAAGTAATCTACGCAAGTAGTATAAAAGCTTAGCTGGTTTGAAATCGGCAGTGTGGAACGGCAAAGTATTTTAGCTCCTCTCCGGCTTATTTAGGCCTCCGCTCTAAAATTAACAGTACTCTTTTTCATGTGTAATATCTTGTAAATATTGTAAATATGAGCTGCATGTTATTTACATTCACATGAGGGAGCGCCTGATGATATTCACATACTCACATGCAGCCAGTGTGCTGCATAGGTTGTACCTGATATCATTATTCATGAAGACGGACAAGCTGGTCATGCATGCATGCTTACTATTTGTACTGTGAGCTGAATCTAATTGGTGCCAGCACTTCTTATGACTAACTACTTTATATAATTTAGTTATACACAAAAAGATAAGAATCAGGTATTGTTTTCGACAAAATGTTGCGGAATTAGTGGGTATATTCGAAAATAAGACATCTCCTGTTCCTACAGAGATTTTGTCATTATGATGCGATACATGATTGTGATTCAGAAGCATTTTTTCTGAAAGAGCAATGGTTTTTCTCAATACTTAACCGACCTGATAAGAAGTTTAAGCTCTCCTTTATTCCGACATATTCTTTTGAATGATCTCCGCACCACATCACAGAACCACCTGTTTTGTATCTCTGAATAAAAGAGCGCAAAATCGCCACATTTTGTTTACCGAAATTGATGCGCAGCGTAGATCTTCAAGATCATAAATTTATAGATGCATTGTTTTCCTTGATGATTTAGGCCAGTGTTTCTCAACTTTTACTTATCGTGGACTAAACTCTCACCCCAAATGAATTATGTGGGTAGAAACTTCTTTAAAAAAATACGAATCTATCATACGCTGCTGCGTCACTCTGAAATACAATTTAGCATTTTTGTCTCAAGTTCAGTTTCTAAAGATGAGGTCCTGTACGTCCTGTATAAAGAATGATCTCGTGTCAGATGTTACTGGTAATTACGAAACATCTAGAGAAGCAAAATAGTATTATTTATGTAGCCCATACAAAAACAGTAAACAATACGGTAGCACGTCAACTGATCATGAGTCAGCCGATTGAAACAACGCATTCTTTAGGCAACTATGAAAAATCCATAAAATCAGTGCGTCACCCTAGCTGATGCTGACTGAATCATGCGCTCGTAAATTGCAGTAAAATAACGCAATTATTAACACGAATAGCTGTGTCAGCGTTGCCTCATGTGAAGGCACAGTATCTGCATTTCTATGCTTATCATATTGAAGAAACACTTCTTCGACTCTGAGACAGCGTCATCGCATTAATAAACCAAATCAAAGACAGTGGAAGACGTACCCGTATTTGAACCAAATCCGCCATTGATTAAGCGTTTTATACCAAAAGCGATCTTTATTTCACATTACCCTCGCGGACTAAACTGACCTGTCCCGCTGACAAATTTTGATCCGTGGACCGGGGTTGAAAACACAGATTTACGAGTAGGCAAACATGCCTAGAAAAGGGTTGATCACTTATACTTTGTATAAGAACCAAAGACAACAGTTAATCTTCATAATTTATTTGGCATGCACATACACGAAGCTTTTCGCCCGCTCTCCGTCAGGTGCAACGCGAGAATGGCAGGATTAAATTAATTTGATAATGCTAAAAAATTTCTTTTACCGCGGCAACAATAAACCTGTGACGAAAGCCAAGTAAATTATGAAGATTAGCTGGTGTCCGTGGTCCTTATATAAACCTGCTTACTTGATGCAAGTAGGGAAAAAGCAAAACTTTATTCTTGTGAAAAAGGCTTGCTATCTATCTTGCATGATAGAGTCCTTCAATCTTTACTACATTTTTCAATCATTTGCAGTCATTTGTCTTCGAGAGAACGGGCTTTTATCATGTCCAGATTGACGTCAAGAATTCACAAGCCAATATTTCTTCGTCTGTGATAATTGTAAGTTAGAAATGATCTCAGAAGTCATTTTTCTACATTGACCTTTATTTTCAGTATTCCATGACCAACGTGGTGAAAATGGACAACGTTACAATTATCAATCAAGGGTCATCGAATTCAATATCTTCATTTCCCATACCCCTTTATTCACCACTACTTGTATCTACAACTGTATTTTCTAATAATCCTGCTACACTTAATATCAGTTTCATTCATTCGCCCAATTCATCAGAGATCGTTTTGTCTTTTAAAAACACATCAAGTGTACCTTCAATAGAAGGCTTTTCTGTCTTCAGTTGGACTTTGCTGAACGAAAGCTGTACAACGAAATTGACTCTGCAGTATATATACCATACAGAGGGGATTTATCGTCCGAAGTTACTTCTTAAATCTCAATGGCTGGAAATCCCATTGGCGACTTCAACAAGAGAATCAGTTCTAGCTGTTGAAACTTTGTCTTCTGTCAAGATTGGTATACCTTCAACTTTCTTGTCTGTAAATGAATCTGTTAATATAACAGGTCACGTAATACCAGCTTCAATGTTCCCTATAACTTTTCAGTGGCGAATTTTCTTTATTACGACTAGTAATAGGAATCAGATGCATTTCATCGATCCATCCGAATCCTCAATCATTGCAGTGAACTTTTCTAGTGCTGGAAATTATGAAATTGAGTGCATGGCCAGCAATATGGTTTCAAACACAACTGCCACTGTGTCGATTGCCGTTCTGAACAAAGTCGAAGGGTTAATGATATATCAACCTGAACAAACGGCCATAGCACTCAATAAACCCTACAATCTCTCTGCTTGTGTAAAGTCAGGTAGTGACCTAAATTTTCACTGGGAGTTTGAGCACATTACCGATACTATTTATGATCGATATTACCGTCCATTGACCACGAATAACTCTTGCAGCAGCGTTGAGCACGTATTCCGACGAGTAGGGAACTTCGCAAACATCAGCGTATTGGCTACAAATGCTGTGAGCAATATGAGGGCTATTTTAAGTCAACCAATCATTGTGGAGGAGGAAATTGGGAAAGTTAGTTCTCGCTATCCATTGGTCGTAGCATCGTCCAATCGTACTGCGGTTTTGAGATTTTGGCTTTCATCTGGAAGTAACGTATTTCCAACATTTGAATGGAAAACAGATGGTGTTGCTGTGAATGTTACGTGTGATGGATCAAATCTGACATTTCTATGTCATTTTCCTTCGTTCGGTGTCTTCCAGTTCCTACTGATGATCAAAAATAATGTGTCGCGGGCTGAGACGAATGGAAGCATGTCTGTCATATCAGCACCTAAAGCAGGAGATTACAGCAGTGTGAAGATAGTGCAAGGCATTCATTGGAATGAAACATGTGCAGTTGTCCTGCGCGATACATCATCAAGGAAAGGTAAGAACCAAAACGAATATCTATGCGTATACATGTAGTGCCGTAACTGTAAATCGCGGCCCCCAAATGCACGTAGCCGAGCTTCGATGCGCTATTACCTCACATTCTCGTGTCAAAGAATTGCTTCGTGCAGACACATGTGTGATGTGTGCGTGTGCGTCGCCGGTGTGTATTTATCTACACGTGTCCTTTTTTTATTAATGGCCAATGAAGAACGATATCAGTTGGAAAGACAACACTTCCGAGTTGTTTTACACTTAACCGTTTCATTCATTTCACAAAAAGATCACAGCATAATTTTTCAGAGCAGATTGTGGTGCTGAATGGTAGAGACTGACAGAATCTCTTCTTGCGACGAACATATTCAATTAGCTAGGTGTAGGCCTACTTGTACTTCCAAGGGCGGGCTCTAACTACATCGCATTTTAGCGCAGGGGGGCTGTAGTTACGGCTCTGCATACATGACATGCACTGGCATCTTAATTTTCCTTGGCGTATTTCTGCAAGTAAAATATTTTATTGCCATGTTTTCCCTTTACATGATAAATGACCTTATTTGCTTTGAATTTGAATTACTAAAATATATGTTGTTGTCATTAGAATGCATCATCGTAATCGTCATTTGCTTTTTGTCATGTTTTTACTTAGACATTGGCTACAGTATATCACAGGTATGCTTGAAATATCGTTTACTACATTTACTTTGCCCACTATTAACCAGGCAGAAGTTATTTAATTACATGGTTGCATTCGTCGTATTCGAGAAAATATACATAATGCACGTTTGCGAGTGGTGAACCATTTCTTCGGAGCATGAGAAAATATTGGAGGCCACCGAAATGTGGTTCTAAGGGCGAGTGTTGCGCATACCATGGACACAGCATGTGTCAAATCGTGATGTGCTACGATGTTCCAGAGCGAAACGAAGTGTTTTTCATACTATCAGGGATTGACAGGCGAAGTTCTTTGGAAACGTAATGCGAAAGGGGCAAGTGGAGAACGTCGTCGTAACAGGAAAAATATACGGAAGAAGACCGAGAGGAAGACGAAGACTGACACACGCCCAGTGTCTCTCCAATTGGTTGCAACTCAAAGATGCCGACACCATCAGGACCTCGACGGATTGAGAAAAATGGAGAACCATGATCGCTAACATCCGCATCGGATAGGGCACCGAGAGTCAGTGAGTGATATAAAAATGATGACCAAGTGGCAAGAGAGGCTAGCCATTTTCCAAGGAGTTCAAGACAGAACAAAGTTTCCGTACTCTCTCAGTGAAACGTTTATTGGTCGATCACAGATTAAGTTGGAAGTAAAAGAGACAGGCCCTTCGGCGTCCATCGCCTTCTATCGGTCGATGTAAGTAAGTGTAGCATTTACTTTACATCGACCGATAGAATGCGATGGACGCCGAAGGCCCTGTCTATTTAGTTTTTTAGTTGTAATAAACGAATGAAAGAAAAATTCAAGTGAGTGACATGTTTTCTCGAAAACGAGTGCAACCATTTTATCATAATCATGATCCTCCCGTTTGCTGCCATCACTTAGTGTTATTTTACCGGTGAACCGTTCCTATCCCTGGAATACAGTAGTCATCCTGCTACGCATAATTGTATTTTGCTTTAAGTTTGGATGGTCTTCTATTCCCATTATTCGAAGTCAGAGAACTTCACAATAACTGATTGAAATTCGTCCATAAAAAAAGTGATTTGTTGCTCTTTAGCCTCGCTCGCCCCGCTTTGCGGACACGGATCGTCTGGCGCTTGTTCTGTCTTCGAATGGTATGCCAATAGCCCCGTACAACGTCTGCTAGTTGTGACAGGTTTTCCGGTCCTATGCGGCCGATGGAACAGCAGCTATATCTCCGTGCGGCTTCGCGTCGTCAATCTTGGTGAGTAGCAGTCTCATAAATCAGATTGAGGAAGTGAGGTATTAATCGTGCGTGAAATAATTCGCATTTATCTCTTCACAGATCTGAGCGCAGAGGTTGAGATTCCTCTGTCGGCGAAAATGATAGTTAGAAAGAGATTGGCATTTTCACTTTGCTAGCGCCGAATTGACCTAGGAGAATTGCGTGTGTGAGAGAGACACTGAGAAGAAGCCTATGAATATGTTGCAATTGATGTAACTGCTCAGCAAAGAAAATGCCAATAGGTGAAACGTTTTCCTGATTCAATAGCTTCTTCAATTTCCTACATTCCTCAATCATCAGATTCTTATCATCTGATACAGTCTTTGACATGTTGCATTATTGTAATTGACTCTGTCGCATTCTATACTTAATAAATAAATGATTTTCTCCTTTGTCACAGGGGATATTACTGATTTTGTCGAAATTTCTATGACTTCTTTCTCTTTACAGAAAATATCCATGCAAACATATTTTGTTGAATTGTACCTTGATATTAGCTCTAATAGGCGTTAATGTAAATCTCGTTGTGCGTCGATACGGGAGGTTCATTTCAAGATAAGTAATTTCCAAATAATTGAAAATAAAGAAGTCACTCCCTTCTATTTACGACTTTTTATTCCAATAAGTTAGAAAGAAGCACCCGACGCGTTTCGTCCGAAGACAGTCTCAAGGGTGGCGTACAAATGTGGAAGGATCCTTAAATACTGATTAGGCATAGTTGTGGCAACTCATTAAACTTGTTCATGACGTCTATTAAGTTTTGGCATTTTCATCGCTATGAAGCGTGCTTCAGCCATTCTAGTTGTAATCGCATTAAATTGTTGAATAAGGATCTCACAACTAAAGTCAGTTATTTCCATCTCTCTACCAGCATGAAATTTTAGATGATGCTCGCTCAATGCACTTTTGGAATCTCTGTTGCGAATACTACTTATTTACTACTGCGTTAATGTAAATCATAATAATTTTATGATATTGTTGTTTCTTTTGATGTACCTCTTAGCTCAGACACCTCATTTATTTCCATATCTGAGTGCATAAAAGTGAATGAAAATGAAATTTGTGTTTGCCATAAAATGGAATTGACAATTTAACGCACCATGGCTTTCAATATTTCAAAGTTTCACCTGAGTTGCGTTTTCTTAAGTAAATAAAAGCATCTGATGTTTGATAGTGAATGAAGACGTAATAGCGCGCACAATTTCGAGGTCAACCTATTCTTTCAGGCTGTCCTCTTCGTTAAAGCCTCTTCTTTCTGACTAACATCGAAAATTTGTGCACATACATGTATGCATCTTAAATCAGCATCCAGCAGCAGGGACTCTATATTTACATACCCTTAGTATAACCTTTCAATTTTCTCTATCATCGAACTATGAAACTACATGAACTACATAATAGCCATAGGACCTCCTACAGCGTCATTCCAATATATATTATTGTTAATTTTGTGACAATAGCTTGACTGTCGGTCATTTTAAAATTGAAATGCTTGGGAAAGCCAATTAAAACGAGTTCACAAATTAACAAATGTGAACAATTCAATATATTTCGACTATTAAGAAACCGTCATTATCAATGCCGACAAAGTAATGAATGCACCAAATGCCAACAGTCATGTAACGACAGCACAATTCGCTTTTCTGACAACCAACTGTGTCTCCTGTCAATTGAAAGACAGGGGGCACAGTAGATTAGATTGTCCAAAAGATAGTGAAGTCTATTTCTAAATGCAATTTCCTCGGTATATCGTGATTTTGAATAGTGGGTTCTGACATTGTGTCACTGCTTAAAGAAATTCACTGCAGATTAAAATTTCGTCTGCAGCAGATGAGGCCAATCTACCAATTAAAGAAGCAGCATTGGAAAATTCAAGCAAAAATTAACAACCGCGTAGAGCACGATGAACTCTAAGACATTCATTTCTTAACATCATGAAACATTCTAATGCTGATAATGCTTATTTCATTAATCAAACAATAAGGCGTCACATCTACACAAATTTATGGTGTTTGTGCAACTGAGTTTCTGTGACTTGCTGGGCGGTCCGATTTGGTTCAAATCGTGCATTGATCTTCCTGAGTATGACTATCATGACTTTTTCGGTGAAGCTCGAAGCTTCGACGTCACGACTCACCCATACTGCGGGCTTGGACTGTTCCGACATAGTCAGACTTCTGGAGCGTTGTGGTACTTCATGGTCGGGCCAATCATACCACTGTGCCACAGAAAGCGGGTTGTGCTTCAACATGTTTATTGAATAGGACAAGAAGTTGTTATACATCGTCTTCCTCATATTTCACGAATTGTCACAATTTCGAGATTTTAAAGTACCAATCGGGGGAGTTCAGAAAGACTTCAGATAAACCCATTCACGACCTAGTGTGACTTAACATAAAAAGATAAATGCATGTAAAAATGCTTCGTTAAAAGTATCAGCATATTAGTTTTAGTATACTTATTTCGGTGCATTCTATGATGTTTTGAGAAAGACTATCGAAGGCTTTTTCGGTGAAGCTTGGACGGCGCTGACATAGTCAGACTTCTGAAGCGCTGTTATACTTTTAGTTCCTGCAGACTTCCAATGACAATTTTGGGGCTCGAGCTCTGTACCAAAATATGACTGGGCCAATCATTTAACCACTGTACCACGGAGAATGATGTTTCTGTTCACCGGTGTCTCTGAATTTTGTTGAAATCATATGTATACATTAGGGGTGCACCGGATGTGACACCGGGTGCACTGACACTATTTCCAAATTTTGTACATCATAACTTATAATAATAATTAACATCTAAAAAATTCCTGGCTCTTTCCAACTCAAAAATATCTTATTGGCTATGTTATTGTTGTATGTAGGCTACGTCTAATTTATCATTCTTGTGGTTGCCACAGCCCAATTTTTTTTACCGAATGACATTGTGTTCTGGAAGGTCACTTTACAAGGAAATGAGTGAAATGTATGTTGCGCTTCGTTGTGAAATGAATGTAAATAGACTGTCGCTTCAGGGAAATTAATTGAATGAATTTTTGTTAGTCTCATGTATTCCCTTCGATTTTTTAAATTATCGACAGGCCTTCATCAAATGACATTCTTACTGAGAAATTTAGTGATAAAATATGAATCAACTCTTATATTAACCCTATCCATACGTGCGAGGGGTTCGGGCTCGTGTCGCATTTTTGCTGTGAACTTCTTAATAAAGGTAAGCCTGCCAACCTACCGATTCGGATTACGTCATCAGTATTAGAAAGTAAGCTGTTCTGATGATGGTTGAAGATTTAGATCATTCTGAATTAATGCATCTAAAATAGTCGAGCAGACTGTTGATGTTGAGCTGCAATGGTTTCATGGCTTGCCCCATAGAGCATTGAGAGCAATTTAAATAGCTATAACTAACTTCATTCTATTGTGAGTAACAAAATAGGCAAATCAAAATATGAGTGATAAAAAACGATGGTTTCGATCGAAAATTACAAAAGTCTGCAATTGTAACAAACTAGCACAACGTATTAGACAATTCCTAAACAAGAGATGATAAAAGAGCGGGAATATAATGCAATAAAGTTCTGTAAGCATCCGTCCGAAATCTACTATGTATTGCATTTACAAATCCACATTATGTAATGTAGATTTCTTTTATCTCCAATTTGGCTGGTTTTTTTGAAAATCCGGTTCCGGCCGGTTTTAGAATTTTTCAAATCCGACGCACACCTAATCTGCATGTATATTTACATGAATTTCATCTTTTTCAAAATCCTGCAGCATATTAATTATATTAACATATATTATACGGTTAAGAATGCCAGACCATTAGAAATCATTAATGAATACATAGGATACAGTTAGCTATATTTCGCCGTTCAAATAAATTAAATACCGACGAGCTTCTCTAATGAGAAATCAGGCAAAGACATTTCATTGTCACAGCTTTTCATTTAAAACAAATTGTCTTGTCATTTTACATTTGAATATAACTATAATGCTCTTTCTTGATGCTACTAAAATGCAAGTGTATGGGCCTAAGAACTAAGGTCCCTATACATCCTTTTTTCGTGCAGTCATCAACGGGTCATATTTTCAATCAGTATATGCGTGTCAATTGTGTACGAAGACTTAGTGACAAATTGTGACTGATAATTGGTTATTGTGGCTCAGATTTTTTTCCATCTACACTGAATATCGTTCGACAGTGAGGTGCTCAACGATTGATATTGAATATTTCAATACTACCATCTCAATACTCCTGTATATCTTTCAAAAGTAGCACACATGGCTCTTTGATCACGCTTTTGACGCATCAGATTGGTGATAACAACTCATGAATCTCAGCCAAACATTTCACCATCCTTTTGTTATTGAATTATGTGGTCTTGATTTATGATGTATTACATCTTCTGCATATTGGTTAGAGAAGTCGACATTATGCTTACAAGAATATTTCATAAGAAAATTATTCAAGTAAATGATTCAAGTTATTCAATTAATAATTCAATTAATTCAAGTATATGATTGACATCATGATCACTCTGTAAATTTGTATATATGTCTCATGTATTTTTTATTGATGGTATGCATAAGTCACACGTGTTATCAGCGCTTGCTGGTAAGTGCCCATGCGGCCGTGGCTTTGCGTTTTCTGTATATTTCAGAATAAACATTTATGACTTTTAATGTCAATTCAAGTGAATTGTACTTACAGGTGGTTTTCTTGAAATGTCCGCATCTCCTTTCTACAACGCCTATTTTTATAATGAAACTTTCATCACTGTCAATGCGAACGGTACCGGATGGGTAAAATCTCAGGATTCGCCATGGACAGATTGTGATAGTTCTGATTGGAGGTACGTGCAATACAGTAGGAATTGTTATTATTGAAACTGTAAAGTGTCTTAATTCTGACAGGTTTATTAACGGTTCTGGAGCTCGATTAATAAATTGTTGGACTGCAAATAAAACGGAGAAACGTCAGGTAGCTGTGGTGTCAAAATTTGCTGTGACTAGGCCATTACTGAGACTGATTAGCCCTAAGTTCGTCTCATTGATGCAAACCAGGTATGTCGAGGATGAAAATGAATCTTAGTTCCAATCCATGGTTTGAAGCATTTATGTAATTGCAACCTATTTTCGTTTTTAGTCAAAAAGATGTTCGCATTGATCTGGAATTGGATGGAAAGATATCGTCACTGCCTTATGGACAGCTATGTGAAGGATTTGTGGACGGTCGAAGAATTGGATATTTTTCTCAGCCATGGGTACGTCAGTATATTGCTAAAATTGATGAAAGTTATGTCTAGCAATGAAGAACAGGAAAATCGTAATTTATTCCTCTGAGTTATATTCATAGTTTTCTTACTATTATTAATAAGTATTTGATTTTTTTAGCCATTAAAAGTTTTGATAAGTAGTTCTTTTATAAGACCATTTATTATGTGTGGCAAGTCACACCCAATTTTCAGTCATTCACAGCCCAACATTCAGTCATGCCATGGTAGCCGAATTTACTGATTTCTTTCCAAGGTAGCAAAGTGAATCACTTGGTGTTCAACAGACAATATTTTGATGGCTGTGAAATCATTCTTTTTGGTTCGATAAGACAGTATAATGTACATTGACATTGAAAACGCACGCATGAAAATATCATGTAAATCATGGTCGTGTCTCTGAAATTGTTAACTTTATTACAATTATGAATACTAAAGAGAAAAACTGATATTTTCATTCATCTCATGATAAATGTTGGTCGTATATTGGAAGCTGCTTGCTGTACGTGCCCGTGTATTTTTAGATTACAATGTTACAATGCTTCCATTACTGATGTAATGTATTTCGCACATTGTATGTGTACTCGAAAACCATGTCCGATATTTATAGAGTGGTGAGTTGGTGCACAGTTTCAATGTCGTAATTCAGCATTGATGATCAGCCAAATTAACAAATATAACACGAAAGAGCGTTATACGAATTAAGGCTATCTGCTCTATGTTTAGTATAATATGTGTTTTGCATCAGGTACAGGGCGTAAGTGTCATGTCAATTATTCATTGCCATTTCAAGAGATGAAAAACTTAATTGAACAGGATTATATACTTTTGATGTTGAACAAGTGGTTCAATGGTCTTCTTGGAAAACATTCGCTCTGCGTCCGTGGGACTTGGGTTCAAATCTTGATTGGACCAAGTCTGAGATAGTCTCTAAATTCTTGCTATACAGTCAGCACAAAAGAAATAGAGTGTGATGAATAAAATTCGGTCACATGGGAAAAAGTCGCTCACCTGATGTACACTGTACTTCTGACTTACATTTTATTTTCTTTTGTTATTAGAAAATAATTACCTTAGGGTTCCTCCTCCCTGAAGTTTGACAAAGAAACAGTCGGGAGTACCAATATATCCACTGCGGTCGTCAGAAATAAGTTGACAGTTTTGCTAAAGATTGCATAAGAAGCTAAGTCTAGGAAATGTTTTTGTAGATAAGTTGCGGAATATGATAAAGAAAAATTCTGCCTATGCTAGAATAATCAATGTGGCATATATAGTGTCCATGTCATTTACTAAACTGCGCTGCGAAGATACAGTCCTAATCCACTCGAATGCTACAGATGCATTTTCGCCTCTTCCCAATTTCTGATTCATTCTGACTTTTAGCTCATCATGCATTCTTATCAACTCATGGACACTTATGTGTACAATAATGGATTAAATGGAATAATTTCATGCGAATGTTGCACTCACATAGTTCTGACATTCCCTCTAAAGCGCATCAGTGAGATGTGATTCTGTACTAATTCTTGAAGGTGAAAATTTTTGAATTTCTATAATGACTTTTATTTGCAACAAGCATTATATATATATATATATATATATATATATATATATATAGCTAAAGCCAAGAAAATGTCAGACATAAAAATGCGTAAACAAAAATGTGATGAAAACACAAATGAATGTCACTTGAGCCAGTTAGAGATGCTCATATTCACGCATTTGTGGATTTGTGGGATGATATTGAAGGGAATATTTGAGAGGGGAACATCAATGCTCTTTTTCCGACGAAATCCTCTCAGATATTCCTACACTGCGGATCATAGTTAAACATATTTTGTGCGAATATACCCCATTATGTCTGAATTGAATAGTTTTCATTGTATTTATGTGAAAGAAAATTCGCGAGTCTTTTGTGGAATATTCGAACAGTCGGACCGGCACCATCGGTAGTCGTACAAATTAGAGGGGAAAATATCCCTTCTCAATGTTTATTATTCGTTCTTCACATATGCGTTCCTTTTCTTTTTCGTTTCGTTCGTATACTTGTTTTACTGCTTCATTTGCTTTTGATGGCGAATGAAAGTGAAAATGCATAATCGTATGACTTCAGCTTATCTGTATTTGAGGATGAAAACAGTTTGTGCTACAACATATTTGTTGAATAAGATAGCAATGCATTATGCATCGTCTTCCTCCTATTTCACGAATTGTCACAATCTCAAGATTTTAGGGCACCAATCGAAAGAGTTCAGAAATACTTGAGATAAATCCATTCACGACGTAATCTGACTTAACATAAAAAATGCAAATATGCCTCGTGAAAAGTATCAGCACATTAATTTTAGTATACTTATTTCGTTGCATTCTGTGCTAATTTTTGTCAAACTCAGTGAATGAAGGAAAATAAAAAGTCCGCTATTGGAGACCATCGCATTAAGGTGCATTCAGACAACATAATGCGGCTAAGTGACTTTCGAGTGCTATGTAAAAGTCATCTTCATCTCATCTCAAGATCTATGAAATGCTTCATATTCAGGTGCAAGAGCTATCCCTAAATGTCCAGAAAGATTCTGTCAAACCTGTTAAATTTTATGACTAGCATATAATAATTAAGTTGTTCAAGTTTTGTAAGGTGCAATAAAAGCAATTTTCTGCGACCGTGTAGTATTTTCGCAGAAAATTGCTTTTATTGCTCCTTACAAAATGAATGAATCCCGACCGATGGCAACAAAAAATCAAATTCAAATTGTTCAAGGTTTTTCTAATCGTTTGTAACTTGATAATGCTCAATGGAATATGAGCGAAACGTTGAAAGATTCATCACTGCTTTTGATTTTTTGGAAATTTCATCAGTAAGACTATAAATTTTGTATGTTATTTTTCATTTTTTGAATTATAAACAAATAATGATAAAATATATTTAATAAAACAATAAAAGAACGTTTTGAACTTCAAATTTTGTTGCAAGGATTCTTCAAATTGAAAAGTAAGTTTATCTCAGCGAATGGAAGTAGTTTGCGCACGGGTACTCTAGGATATATGCAAATGTTCTAAAATGCAGCAAATATGCATCACGTGCAGAAGGAAATGTAATTTTCATGCAATTGACATCCTTTCTAAGTTTCAGCTTATTAGATTTAAACAGCCAATTAATATGATTCGTTTTCTAACTTAAAATTTGTTCCAGAAGTGTGACATTGGATGGTATTGAGTTAAATAAATTAAGATAAAATGATTTATGGTCGAAGATGTTCTGATGTCTGATATCAAATCTCTACACTATATCGCTTTAGGATGAAAAATAGAATGAGCAAAAAATATTCTCTGAGAATCAATTTTCCAATTATTTTCAGGTTGGCATTAGTTCATTTGATATCAAACCTGACATTCGTAAATACTTTCTCATAATTAGGTCAGTCGGAAGCGCTGATAAGAGATTTATGTCTATAGTATAAAATTGGTTTGTGAAAAGTGATCGCCTGTGACTTGATATCAAACTAATTGGCAAGGATTTATGAGAAAAATTATCATAACACGTTTCTGTAAATTACGTGACCATTTGGCTTGGTGATCATTTCTTGTAGTAATGATCGTATCATTCATCACACTATTTTTGTCTAATTTCCAAAGCCTCAATCAGACATTTATTAGAGCTCTGAGGTTGTCAATGGAGCGATTTTTCTTAATCCAGGTCCATCCCGAGCCTACAGAGAAAAATAAAAATGAATTCCTCGACCCAGAATGTACCAAGAGCATTCATGTTATCAAATGTATAGAAAATTATCTTCTTAATTATACATGTGTGTTAAAAAGGAACAGTGCGTGCTATTTTGATTTGGGCAAACTTACGATTGGTTAATGAAGCCATATCTGTACATTTAAATTGTATATTCGTATACACCAGACTAATTCACAATGTAACACAAGTTACAACGGTCAAGACAGTAAAGTTCTTTATTAGATCTCATGACATCTAGATAATGTCCATGAGTGCATTTTTCAGACATAAGCGAGTATGAAATGGCTTTTTAGGTGCATGCTGGACTTTCTGAGGTAGGCTCTGGCAATGATTGAGAATTTTTGCAAACATTAGATACAAAGTATTTGAGAAAGTCAAATGAGTTTGATTGTATTGTTCTGAATAATAATCAGATAAGGTCAATTCAATTTCAAAAATGAAAAAAATTAGTAAGCCACTTAGTCTAGCATGTATTTTGTTAACATTTTTGAACCATCATCGAATCATTGTGAAGTTAATTAAAATTTATAAGCATTGAGGAATTTACGATTTCTTCTTTCATTCATGTGCGGGTATGTACAATAACATATTGATGCTGAAAAATGAAAATTAGGAAAGCCAAGTGACTGATATTACTTCTACTGATACACGATAAAATTCAACCTATTAATTTCAGCTACTGAGCGTGCATGAATACAAAAGGTAAATATTATATATGGTATGTATGTTACATAAGGTAACATAAATATGACAGATTATCCAAACTGGAATTGGAAATCGGAGAATTGTTGACCCTCTTAACATACTATCTCACTTACAAACCGGGTTTATTATCGTCAATCAAAAAGTGACAAACGTTGTAACTGATGAGCTATTATTACCAAAGTACATGTACATGTCATTTAATAAGGTTGTGCATGTATGTATGAAGAATTGTGAAGTAGCCTAAACCCACAGTGTACGACTCTATCTAATTTTTACATGCATGACATCTCCGTGTTGCGTGTTTTCTTAATAATTTAGTATGACCTCAACCAAGTAAAGTAAATACTTCAGCACGCATTTATGACGGACAGGCATTTAGCATAGGGAAGAATCGTAGTAAATCTTAACTATCCTGAATATGGGAAGGAAAAATCTGAATAGTAATTATAAAAATGTTCAATATAATGAATTTTCAGCATGCAAAATATCCAAGTCATCAATGTTATTGCATGATCATCACGTGCAGATCCCTTTTGATTGTCTTATCACTTGAAGAATAGAATTGATGTAATGTGTCACTATTGAATATTCTGGTGACATTTGCCGCGTGTGTAACACAAAATTAAGTGCTTATTCGTAAAAAAGGCTAAAAAGCGGGGTGTTTCTAAAAAATGCATCGGATTCATAGGCCCGAAACATGATAGCATAGAAATACGACTTTTCGCTTTGTTTAAGTTAGTGAGACTAGAATGAACAACAGCTGTTTGTTGATGGAAACTTAAGACGCTCGAGTATGCGCCGATTGCTAAGGTGATCCATTGCAAGTTATTTTATCAAAATGTTTTCACATATAAAGAGAAATGATAATAACCGTGAATATTTACAAAGTTCACTGATAAGCTGTCGGCATCTTCCTATTGTCAGCCACTGGAAGTCACCATCGTTTTGGCACCGTTGCCATGACAACGCATGTCCACGACGCTCTATTACTTCTTTGCTTCTTACTTCCTCGTTTTACGTCTCTGCTTCCCGGTTCCGGGGCTGGAGGAAGTTGCGATGACACGTTTCCATCTTGAACGATCTAGAGCAATGTCTTCGACACCTCTAGAGACTCTAGGTCTTCTTGGATACTGGCTTACTAAGTCTTTTTAGACCTTCCTGGTGATAGGCGACCATCGAGCGGCAAGTGGTGCACTTCACTGATGATGTCATCCGTGAACCTTTTCACATGGCCAAACCAGCGCAGACGTCTTTGCCGCAAACGAGCTGGAAGTTCAGACAAGCCACATCTCGCTACTTCTTTTACTTGAAACTTACCTTTCAACATGATCTTTGCCATGTACCTCATTATTCTTCTGTCAGCACTTCTCAGAAGCTCGCCCAGCTTCAGGCCGAGTGGCCACGCTCCTGCGCCATATGTGAAGACCGATCTTATGCACATTTCATATACATCGGCTCTACACTTCAATTGTTGATAAGAAGGCTGACAAAGTCTCTCCACTTCGTCCACGAGGCCACATATTGTCTTCAATATCCTTGTCCGTTTTTAGACCTTTGCTATTATAGAGTGTCGGATTACATGGTGCTGACAATAATTGATGCCATTGATACCGCCTCAATCGAATTATTTCAAAGCCCTATTTTTCACTGATAGAGGACAAAGTTTCACAGCTTTCCATAACGCCAACATTTTTACCATTCCTAAGTTTAATCAGTAACTGGGCAAAAATATATCGATGACGCTCTATTGTTTCAATATCCATATCCGATCTAGTACTTCATTATTATACAGTAGTGTTGAATTTCTATTCTATACATGATAGTAGATGACTGTATGGTGATAAGTCTACAATCAAAAACTTTTGGCTTTAATATCCGTGGAGCGTCTGATATGCTGTAAATAACTCACCCTTTTTAAAACATTTCGGAATGACTTCAGCGAACATCCGTGTAGCTATTTGTTTAATAGGAACAGTTTAAGAATGTCTGTCACTCATCATATTTTGCCAGAGTCAGAAACCTCAAGTGTTTCATTTCATTTCTGAAATTGTTGGATGTCATTTATTGCCTAGCTCTTAGTAGCACGTTTCTCAATGTTCTTCTTTCGAATGCTTGCTGATTAAATTCACAAATTTCAGCACCTGAGAATAAATATCTCAAGAAGATTTACCTGCATTAACTTTGAAATTTAAACAGAAAGTTTGATGAGTCACAAAATTCAAGCAATTTTTGATAACAGAAGAGATACTATCTACCTCTGCATTACTGTTTTCTTCATAACAAAATTTTTAAAGCACATTTTTAAACGAAGCATCGAATAATTAAAAATTATACACTGTATATTGATTAAGAAAATTAATGTATTAATATATTTAGCACGCGTTTTCTTTGAAGTCCGGTGTCAATTTTCTGTTCAGGATGAGTGGCAACTCCGCCTATATTAGGCTTGCGCTTCTTAATCAACATCGTTTGATCATCCTTATAAGCTTCATGCATGTAGAACAAATCAAGCGTACAATACTTATTAGGTACATTACTTGATTCGTGGAACCTCGATAATAATAAATAATTTCGAATTGCGTCACAAATAAATTATGAAGGAAGAATCTGGATTTAAAGATCATCAGAAAAGGAAAATTTTGTCTTTTCTTCGCATTAGAAAGATGATTAATGTTCTTCGCTGACGATATATTGTTAATTTCTTTTTCCTGCAGTTCATTGTTGCTCTGTCTCCGCCTATTCGGTCTGTCAATGTTTCCTGTCGCTGTTCCTTTGCCTTCGCCACTGTCTCAGTACAACTCCTTCCTCAGCTGCTGTCACTAACCTTGATTACTCAACCTGTACCTCTCGGTCATCCCTCTACCTTCGTGTTCACGTTGAAGGCAGCTCACCCGTTCTCTCAGCCGCTCTCTGCGTCCATCAGTACCGCACTATCCTCTGAGGCGACACTCATGAGACCAAACTGCTCTTTGGAAGCACGCACCTGCTCGTGGTCAATTCAGTACAATTTCACGAAGGTTGGACATTACCTAGTGAGGGCAGAGGCTTGGAATGAGGCAAGCAGAGTGCAGGCGCAGTCCTCCATGTATGTGGAGGAGCAAATTCGCGGTGTTAAGTTGGAGGTGAATGCCAGCACTACAAACGATGGACATTTCGTGGCTGTTGGTGATTGGCTCATCTTCAATGCAAGTGTGCAGTCCGGAAGTGATCTGACATTCGAATGGACGATGGGTAACGGACGAGAACCGAGCGTCGTCAGCAAGTGAGTGCAGTCATAATTTATTTGTTTCTTTATTGATTTTCTTCAATTGAAGCGGAAATTTCCGAAAAATAATCCGATTGTAAATTTATGTTTTTGAATTATAGGATTTGAATTAGAGATATGCACGGCTCATCCAGACCAATCGCAAGCCGGTGTATTTTGGAAATATTCAAGCCAAGCCGAGATGAGTTTAACCTGATAGGTCTACTATAAATCTGGGGGCGGCCTACATGTAATATGTTCGCAAATGATAGAATATAAAGCACATAATACATATAGAAGTAAATGCATCTTCAATGTGTTGTTGAGGAAGCATTAATTTACATTTTCTGTTGCAGCCTCGATTAAAGTTAGCTGCAGTAGTACTAAATTCTTCTAAAAAATACCGGTTGCATGGATGCAGTTTTAATAGTTAGCTATGCTTGTGGCTAGGTTTTTATATTTTCCTGCGACGCCTGTTATCCTACCAAATTTCTTGAGCCACTTACTATTTGCCGCTTTCTCCAACAATCTTAGACACCTATCAAATAATGAAATTTTCAGGGCGAAGTTTATCGCAGCGCTGGCTACTCTTTGAGAAGCAAGGAAAACAGTCCTTCATAAGTTTTGAAGTCTATAGCCAACTACGCTAAACACATCTAATCAATATAAGTATGCATATTAAAGCTTGTATCACTGAGTCAGTCAAAGGGGTGACTCAGTGGCTTTGACGGTCCGGACCACAAAGATAAATTGCTTTTCTGTCTGTTTGGGTCCTCAGTACTGATGATTACGGCTAGAACTAGTCTCGAGGACTGCAATCTGACCGTTGAGGTTAGTGTGTTCGCTGATACGAGCTACTTCTGCAATGCGCTCGCCTGGCCAATCACACAAGCCAGAGAGAGTCGAATCATTATGTCAATTTCTATCGCCTGCTACCATTGCAAACAGCGGCTGGGATAAATTTATGTCTGCTCTGGACAAACCCACACGCCGTTGAATCTATCTCTGTGCTCCGGATGCACTTTCCGCCGACTTCCAATGACACATCGGAGTCAAGCAGAGACAAAGAGCAGAGGAAAAAATCGAATTAAAGAAATGAAGCCGAACCGAGCCTTGAGCAGATTATTTAAAGCCGAGCTGCCGTCGTTTTGTTTCGCTTCTGCTGTAGCTGCAGCTCGGCTTAGACATATCTGACTTGAAGGAAAACTCCCTGTTTGTTGATAGTTGACTCATTTGCACATTTTGGCACTGATCTCGGTCAATATTGATATTAAAATCTAATTGTAAAGAAGAATCAAATTAAGCATGCAGTAGTTGTAGAATCTTGGTTTTAGGGCAGTGAACTGTCAATCATTTTGTATTTAAATAGAAATTAAAATACCTGCAAATCTTTCAAGTACTTCGATCAAGGTCATTGCAAGTTTGTGTTAGTCATTCATTAATGCTGCACTCCTTGCAATGTTGGTTTATGATTTTATTGTCTGAAAAGCAACTGCACACATCAGCTGTCACTTCTATCCGTATCCGGCACTCTGCAACGATTTGCCTAACGAGGTATCCGCTTGTCTAATGCTCGTGATGACGTCAGCGGTGATGCGCACTGTCTGCAAGCGTCGCGTGCAGTGAATGAATAAGCCGATTTCACCAGGAAGTACAGTGAAGGCCAATGGGAAAGCAGTCATTTATGAATCAAAACATGGACAACACGAATGAAGGTGAATTTTGTCATAGTTTATAAACCGCAATTTGATGATGCACATCAAATAGTGAGTTCATTTTAGTTAGCTCGTGGAGCTGAATTTTGATCACATGCTCGAAAGCGATCCCCATCAACTATGTGGACGTAATGTGCATTTATAAAGTATCTGAAAACGCTCTTCTATAAAGTTGCAAAATTTGACACCTGCTAAATCGAATGAGATAGTAAATTTTTACGTTTGTTAGATAGCATTTTTTCGATACCTTAGCTATAATCAAAGCTCCTGAAAATCTAAACCGACATTGATCCTAAGCCTTACCCGTCTTTAACGACCTCGCACCCGCAAATGAAGATGATGCAGTTTACGCATCTATCCAGAGACTATACTGCTGAAATGCGATTGCATATCACGGAAATATCCATCTATGTGATCCATCTAACCTTTGCGGTTGCCGGCGAGCCGGCCGTTGTACTTTAAATATAATGTTTGAGGCTTGCGCTAAACTATCTCACTAGATTTTCTCAAATGATTCACCTGTAAATTATCCGTGTTGAGATAATTATAGGTCTAACTTTGCGTGTCCTTTCATTGTAGAGGCCGGCTTTGGGCTGCAGTGAAGCATCAGTATCAACACACTGGTCATTTCCGCATCTCTGTCTCCGTCACCTCACCCTCTCATGTCTTGGTCCCACTGCGGTTGTCGCTCGCCAGACCAATCTTGGTGGAATCCTCCGTTGGAGCTATGGAATTGTCTCCGATCTCTCGCCCTATATTAGGTATTCCTGGGTCGCCGGTTACTCTCTATTTGCTGTCAATGACACTTTCTGCACCACATCAAGTATCGATGAACTTCGGTGATGGATCTATTCCACAGAACCTCACTACTCACACTGACGCTCGTTTGATGCGTCAATATGCAATCTTCTCGCATATATACGCTTCCCCAGGAACATATCATCTTACAGTGCGAGCTTGGAATCAAGTAAGCCAATGGGCAGGTGTGCTGACGTCCATCGTGCGCATTCTTGCACTACCTAGTGGATTGATCACGGAGCGGTCGGTTATAGACACAAGTCCGCATCAGCTGGTCATTATCCGCGTTCAACTTAATGCAGGCACCAATGTAACCTATCACTGGGACCTCGGAGATGGAACAAGAAAGGAGACTGAAAATGGCCATGTGGAACATCGATACGAGTTGCCGGGAGAGTATCGCGTGATTGTACAAGCCGTCAACGATGTAGGCAGTGTCATGAAGACGATGATAGTATTGGTGATGCGGCGCATCGACGGTTGCAATGTCGAAGTAGCATCAACGTCCGTGCGAACCCATCAATACGTGGAGATTGAGGGCCGGGAGGTGGGAGACGGAATTGCGGCTGAATGGCGCTTTGAAATTGATGGCGGCAGTGGTGGAAGGCCCAGCTGGATGGGAGGAGGACGAGGCGGTGGTGGAACTATGCTCTACTCTTCAAGCGGCCGCATCAATCACATGTTTACTTCTGCCGGAGAGTAAGTCAGTTTCTTAATTTATAAGAGGTCGATCTCAAGATTGACTTAAGGATTCAAGAAATTGAACCCAGTTATTTTTTAATAGTGGAGCACGCAGAACTAATGCGCTCATGTGCTATCATGGGAGCTTAGAACGCGCACGTACTTTGAGTCGATTGAAATGCTTTTTTGTTCACACGGCAGAGCTTTGGAATCAGCTACCCCAGACCACTTTCCGTAACCGATGCAATCTTGATGCTTTCAAGAGGCGTGCGAACAGGTTTCTGATGGGGACAACTTAATCAGATTAGACGATATGTTATTTTACTTTTATTTATTTGAAATATTGCAATCTATTACATTTTCATTGAGTAACCCCTAGCTTCGCTCATGGCTCGTAGCTGTGCTAGGGGTGAAAAATCTATAGAAAAATACAAATATAATCCGAAAATCTAGTGCATGAATTGTTCTCTGTAGAGTTGAGTTACATTTTCAAATATTTTAAAGAAATATTTAAAATAGGGAGCTTATTCATTTTTGATTGCTATTTATAGTGTGAATGCCTCTAATGTCAACTATTGGTGTGAATGAATGCCACTATTAGAAAGTCCTCATCACAACTATGTAGATGTAATAATTTTCATGTGATTCGGAGCAATCATGGGGTGAATCGGCACCCCACACCTCAATCTAGATAGTATTTAGCATAGACAAAAGGAATTTCGATGTTTCACTTGTGCAGAAAAACCGGCAACATGAGGTGAATTCAACTGTGCGAGGCGTTAGTAGGACGTCAGAAAAGTAAATGCATTTTTTAAAAATCCAGACGACTATTTTTTCCTGACCTCGCTTGGCGTTGGGGCACATATTTCCTTTCTAAATCCAATTCACAGATGGATAGGAATTATTGAGGGGAATCACACCTCGCAATGATCATCCTGTGCGACGCAGTCTCCTTTGAAATAAAGGGGGGAGTGCCTTGTGGAACTCCCTGTCGCATTTTTCTCTTCATAATGCTGTTCCGTACTCTCACGCGAAGAATATCGTTCTCATTATGATACTTTCGATTCAAGAACGCAGTGTGAGTTCCTATTATTCTTTCCTCGCATCTATCGCAAGCTCCATTTCTAACGGAGCATTCAGAAAGCCGGATTACTCCAGCATCTGTTTTCTTCCTTGCCAGATTAGCGCTTGGTTTCCCACATAAAAATATCGGAGAAAATAAGAGAGAAACAACAGCCGTATTTAATACAGAATACTCCCACGCTTCCTTCACTAATGAATAAACAAATTCTCTTGGGGCGAAAGAAGACGAATTTGAAGGCAAGACAAGTCTCGTAGCTTCTACTTGTCCATTCTCTCTTCTCAGTGATTATGAGAAGATGAAAGACGACGGAAAGCCTTGGTTTGTTTTCTTTCTATCAATTATTGACTTAGCTGAAGAACACGACCGCAACTCGGGGCAGAAGAAGGATGCGCCTTTGCCAGCCAAGATCGGGTACGAGTTCAGCGCGAGAGGGCGAGAAAGTCAAGTGTAAAATCATTTCCTTTCTTCTCGTTATCACTTATTTTATCATCTTCACGTCTTCCTGAGTTCTAATCATCAGCATGAATTTGTCTCTTTTACCTTCCCTCGATGAGCATGCGCGTCTCCAGTCGGAACCTCCTCCTTCCTCCATTTCCTCCGTTGTGAATCTCGCTCCATCCATTTGTTCATAGAATGAAAGCATTGTTGGTTAACAATAGTCGATTCGGTTGCCTTACGTAGACCAATTATGATCAGGTTGTCATCGACGACAATCATAAAAGCATCTCACGGCGGCCATGTTCAAGTGTGAGTTGGACTTCTATTATATATGAGCGTAAAACTTCATGTTACTGCTTTATGTTTGAATAGTAGTTCTCTCTGCTAAGTGAATAATTGTGAGGTTGAAGATACCACCATAGCATTGGCATACGCAGGGACCCGGTGTCACCAGGGGCTGGAAAATTATTTGATTGGATCGGGTGCCAATTACCAGTTATTCCAATTAATTGCAATTATTCACAAGTCAAAACCCACAATCAGGTGCGATTATTATGCAGTATAATGCACTGTCCATAATATATATTATTCTCTACTCCCATTAAAAATGAAGAACATGTTTACTTTAGCCACATGGGAAACTTGTCCATAGCATTCCAAAGTATTAATTTAAATTTTTACTGAAGAGCCACTAAGTTGGCATGTAAGTATCGTATATTCTAGCATTCTTGTAAAGGCCAATTCAATTTATGGTAGGCCTATTGAAATACCGACTATCGCAATGGCCAGAGTGGCAGTGCTTGCATTTGAACTGGAAGATATTACGCTCGTAGAATAGAAGAGAACACAGATATTAATTGCCAGTGATCACATAATGATTGTCATCAGTGCATTTACATGTTTTGTCATGCAAATTAGTTCAACGAACACTGTGATGCAGAAAGTGCATGCGTCTGTATGTGCTTGAATGTGCCTTTGTATGCCTAATTGCTATGGAAATAACTTTCTAAGTATTCAAGTATCAATCATGCAATCTCTTTTAAGAAGGGTGTTCTTAGAGATTTGATAATGATGAAAAATAATTGCAAATAATTGATTGTTAAGAAAAATGAAACTAATTAAATAGGAATCAATTATTTCCAGCCCATGGGTGTTACAGTTCAAGTGTAATTCCTCCAAGGAATAAGTGACTAGGCCTCCCCCACCCCCATTAATTGCAGTACTATTTCATCATTAAAATCCAACAACAATCTAGACCCTTTGCAGTGCGAACTAGCGGATGGCGAAATTGATCAACAAAAATCGCACACGGCTAATGTAATTGTGCTAATTAAATCATATTTATAACATCTGCATCCGGGAAATCAGTGAAAATTATGTATCTTCTCCTAAGTTATGAGACAATGTTGAAGAATTCCATTTGAGAATTTGGTTTTACGTGTACCTCGATTAGCCCAGGAAGCATTCTTTCCTTTAAGGGAGTTTCTCTTAAGTAGAAACTAACATGCGATTGTTTTTTAATGGAAATAGTGACTGATGAGTCATTTTTATCATGGAAGCATTTTTGTGTGTCACCTCGGCAGCTGCCAGGGAATAGAATCTGCTTCATGTAAAACATTGGCCCTAGCGATATTGGACTCTGAAGCGCTTGGTGGCAGACACGCGGTAGCAACTTTGTGGTAGAGAAGGCTAAAATTTAGGGTGTTACAAGCAAATTTTTATGCAATTAACGCAGGCATGCTGCTCTATAGCCTACTCATGTTCTGACGGAAACTGTATTCGTCTTGGATGAAGCTAATTCTTGTTTTAACAAACGTATAATGAAGGACAAGTCTACACTCACCAAAAGATGTCCCTCAACAAAAAATTATGTGTAAAATGTCACGATGAAGGGGTGGACGTGAAGGAATAAGGAGAGAAGGAGATCAACTGAGTCAAGAGGAATGTTGCGATATAAGAGTAGAAGTGTAATAATTTGCATAATATATTTTATCAACAAAACTAGAGTATGATAATAAGTTGAATACCAATCAAGCAAAGGTACCGGATAATAAAAAATGCTGCTAGATTACTGTGACTATCAGATCTTCATGAATCAATGCAGACGCATTGATATTGCATAAATATACGCATTAATATACGCATATTGCATAAATAAAATGGTTAATTTGACCCAACAACTTCCTTATAGGTGTGGACAACCGCCAATCAAGCTGGTCGCGTCTGTGACAATCACAAACGATTGCACAGTGCCAATTCGCTTGAGCACAGTGTAGAAAGCAGTTTTAAATGTTTCACTGTTTGATATTCTATGCAACAGTTCTATAGAAAGCCGTAAACCTTGAGAGATGAGAACGATCTTTATCCATAATTAGCGCATCAGCGTGGCAGTGAACACGTAAAACGAGGCATTGTATGGAAACCTGCTTTGCATAAGCAGAGTTCTCGTGTAGTTGATAAATTGACGAATTTTACTCAATTCAATGATTGACTTTGTCCAGGTGAAGGATTCGCAGGTGCTGAAAGTCAGTGAAAAATTCTGAGGGGGTCTCGGCCCTCCTTAGCCCCTGTTTCCGCGTGCCTGTTTGGCAGCAATTCGGACCCTGTTCCAGTTTAAAGAGCTGTTGAAATTGGAATGAACAAATATCTTTATAATGGTGGTTTTGCTTTGTTTACCATGATTCTTCGTACGGCAAATAGCTTCTCAAAATTTTGGATTATAAGTTTGCACAATTTTTTGATATATATGGAGATGATTTGAATGCGAAAATATTTATCAGAAACCATGAAAAACTGACATTTTATGCTGCAAAGTGCCTTTTTTTGGATGGCACATATAATGATGATTAAATATAATGACTCAAAAAATTTATAAATTGCATTTCATTACAACCGAATATGCATCCCAAATGCGCTGAATCTACCAGTCACGAGGTCTTCGAGGACGCGTAATAATAGTTTTCATAGGTCTGTTGGAAATATGCGAAGCACCCTCCTCCCACAGATTATGTTAAAGCGCAAGTTATTCATTCGTCAAGTCAGTTGAATAAAATGGGAAAGTGAACTGGTATTACTAGAATTGGCTCAGAACTTTGAATTTCATTTCAGATTCCTAGTGCGTGTCAGTGCTTTCAATCGACTGTCTGGATGGGTTTCCTGTTCGGCGATTACTTTAGTCGCTGTTGATTCAATTGGCGGAGTGAAACTCGACATACGAGGCCAAATCCTAGTTAACTCAACGCTCTTTATCTCCGTCATCGTTTTCCAAGGTAGTCATCAGCGACATAGCTGGCAAATCAACGGTAAACAGCAGCCAATTTCGACCTCATACTTCTATCACACTTTCACAGAGTGAGTCGAAAGTTTTCTTTTTCATGCAATGTAGGCCTTATATTTGATGATGTTTTTGCTGACGTTGATTTTGGTCATGTTGCGTTAGGTAGCAGCGTAATCCATCAATGCAAATGCGTAATTTATCAATCCCCCCTGCGATGTGAGCTATGTGAGTTTCACGTTGCGACTTCTGTTCGAATCTGTTCTTCAATTAGAACATTGGCATTCTGTAACAAGTGAGCATCGCCTGGAATCCAACTGCCATCAAGCCATTTCTATCGAGAGCTTCAAGATTTTGAAGAATTGGAAGAAAGACATCCGAGAATTCATGAAATGTTGTTCATTTAGAAACTTCATCCTAATCTGAATGGACAGAGAGATTCTTGTGGAAACGCGGTTGTTTGATAAGTAGTATCCATATTCTTATCCTTCGTCTGTTCAGTACGTTTTACTAGGTGTCCTTTCCTTACATATACATGTAAGTCAAAAGTAGTAATGCAATTACTTATTTTTCCTTATAGCCTAGTTTCCACAGGGTATGATTTTCAAATCTTGTCATCAATTATTTATGTATGTATTTCAGTCATAAGAAAATATCTGTGTCCTTGAAAGGGCTCAATAGACGATGGGTGAAATATTCGGAAAATGTTCGTTCTTATTTCTATCAAAGTTTGCATCTCAAATTTTTTTTGATGATATTGCATGGAAAAATGCTCTCGATCAATTCTATTATGCATTACCGACAAGTTGCCGATATTCTGCTCAATTAATAAAGTCATGATTATAAATGATTTCTGAAATCTTCAGTTACAAAATAGTAATGGTTGAAAGTTAACAATTAGAATTCATTGATAAAGTGGAACCATCTGTATTGTATTGATTGCAACATAATACTTTTACAAATTCATTGATTGTTGCAATGCAAAGAAATGCAATCAATTACTTCGAAAAATAAAAATGATCGCTTGCTGGATCTAAGCAGAGCATTAATCTTGATAATTCATTTCTTAAGAAAATAAACATTCATTAATTTTGTGCTTCATTTTATCGTTGGAAATTAAAAGTGTATATCATTTCTTAACCCTATTCACACCGCGGGAGGAGGCTATCCGGCCCCTGTCGCACCTTTGCTTGGCCTGCGCTTTTGTGTCTTTTAGTGTTGGTGTGCTTTAAAGAACTTTACAAAAAAGGCGGATTAGGTCGACTGGATGGTTTCAAATTTAAGACCTATTTTATTTTGTTCTGGATTTAGCCACTTTTGCAAACATTTGGTGTTATAGCATTCAACTTAGTGCCTCAACTTTTGATATGAACAAAACGTTTTATAAATATGAGTCTATGAATCACATATTCATCTATCATACCACAGACATAGAATAGAGTGTTGAAAGTTCAAATGTAGTGTAAATACTACTTACTAAAAATTTGGCAGTAATGGCAAATAGAAGTAATCATTTCCATGTCCTTTCCTAACTATTGAAAATGTTTGGGCATCTGCAAATCATCCTTCTTCTGTAATGATTGGTTTGGTTCTTAATGAAGGAAAGTTTTATACATTTCATATGCGACGTATGTTTGAGTTGTATTCCATCTGCAAATCAGTGATATCATTTTTTGTACTTATAAGTAATCGCTCAGTACATTCAATTAGCCTGGCATCACAAATGGTAGTCACTAAGTAGATTTATAACCAGGAATCGGATAAATTTCGAAAATTAGAAAAAAGTGAAAAAAATTGTATTATGTAGATATTATATGATTCCATGGATCATATGATGATCATCTTTAATACCATAGACATCGAACAGAGCATTTGAAATTCAGATGCTGTGTAAATACTCTCACTATATCTTTTCCAGTAATTATTGACAGAAGCTGCAAGATAAATGTCACAACTGATTTCCACGAATAAGCATTATAGATGTAGTATATTCATCTTGATATGCTCTATGTCAATCTTATGACCAGTTGTTAAGAGCTGTAGAATGCTTTTTTTCAGATGCATTGGGAACCATAGTACATAATACATAGTACGAAGATGAGTGAGTTGGATCAAACGAATGTCACCATTAGAAAATTCGCGCAACAAATTCATTGTACCGTGAATTTCATGTTATTCGCAGCAACACTTAAGAAATTAGGGGGGGGGAGAATTTCCCCGGTATGGATTGGGTTAAAAGTGAAATATGACACAAAATTAAGCAACTCCAAAGACTTTTTTCCCTTACAAATGCTATACAGTCATTTCTAACACATCCATTTCGTAGGTCTAACTTTTAGCTTGATGAACACCCTCGGATCATTCATCGTTTCAGGCGGGGTCGTTTCAATGTATCAGTTAGTGTCTCAAATAGTATCTCCCATGCCACGACATCCAAAGTGATATTCATCTCTGAACAACTATGTGTGCCGCCAGTCATAGATGTCAATCCGCAGGTGGGCATCAGAAGTTCAGAACTGCAGGTGAGTTCTCTCTCTCTCTATTCTTCCTCTTAGTCTTAACACTAGAATCACCGATGAGTCAATTTTGAAAATGATTCAATTTGGTAATTATGAATGCTATTAGCCTAAAATTTCTTGACTTTTGCTAGTATCAATTGTTTTTGTAAACAATTGGCATAGAATTTGGTTTCATAGATATCGAACACTATATCTAGAACAGCCCAATGAATCAAGTTTAACTCACGGTGGTTAAAGTGAGAAATCTTACAGAATTTGAAAATTCCACCGAAATGGCATGATATTATAGGAATAAAATAGAATAAAAGCCGTGCAATTTATAGTTCTCTATAATAAGCTCCTAAATTTCACCTACTATGGCAAAACCTATACATAGAAAGGCTTTTATTTTATTCATATGAGAAATCTTAATATGGAGAAATGATGAATGAATGAATGGAGGTACCCCCTTTCTCCACGGACTTGCATGATGGTGAATGGCCATACGTAGCTTGAGTGTCGTGATACATTCAGTCTGCCGACTTCAATTGACAACCCCGGGGCTTGATAACACGATCAGAAGATCCAAGGGCTGAGCTGTCAAAGATTTTGTCACTGAGACCACGTTGGCGCTTGGCAGATTGAATTCAACATAGCATTACTGTATTCAGCAAAACGTACCATTATTAATTGAAACCTATTCGCCTGTGCACAGAAATGTCCTGAGACTCGAACTATTCAACCGTGAACTTCCTTGGCAGGCTCAGACGTTGCGTTTCCTAAAATGACTCGTCAGTGCGGCGTGATCTGTGAACATTTTTCGATAATTTTTGCAGCTTGATATTCCCTTAAATCCGGTATAGTGTGTACTTAATGTCCGCGGATGTCTCTGAGGATCGTTTGCTTGATGTGAGATATGAAGAGCGAGTCTCACAGTTTCTTATGAGATCATTTTCGTCAACATCTCTGGAACGAATTTATCTTCCAAAACTACAAAATATTGCGTTTCCTCAAAAGAAAATTTCCAGCTTTTAGCCTTGCGCAAATGCGTGAAGTTCGACAGAGTTAGAAGTTGCATGAACCGTTGTATATGTGCGAAAATAAATAATACAGGATGGTCGTTCATGCAGTTATTCTCAATTTGTCATGATTCTTATTTGTAAAGTTAGCTTGGCGTTGGTTATGTTTTCTTGTGTGTATCTGATCATGCTGAAATTAAGTTTTTATATGAATTTCAAAATTTTAAACATTTCCATCTCTCTTTCTCTCTCTCGCAGTTCATCACTGGAAGATATTTAACCTTCGAAGTCTCGCGTGTTGTTGTATCTGCCATCAGTTGTCAGAATTATTCAGATATTGGTTACACTTGGAGCCTTTACAAAACAGACCAAGGAGATCAACGTGTTAATCTTCGGGGCTTGAGCATATCTACCACATCACCATCCATTATCATACCTCCCATGATTCCTGGACGATTCTCTCTTGTAATCCGCGCTGCTCTGTTACCAACAATTGTTTACGCAGAGCGGGAGGTAATTTTCAATGTACATCCACAGTCAGTCTCTCTACAAATGAACCCTAAGTCACTGGAACGGGTCTGGTGGACTGGAGACATGACCTTCCGACTCGACGTGATTGATAGAAATCAGAGCATCACTTGGAACTGCTGGGCTTTGTCCGGAGTGAGCTGTCCGTTTTTATCGTCAAATCCCGTGCAAGTGAGTGCAACTAAATCACATGAAGCTTGGTTTTGGATTTTTCCAGTTAGATCCACGTCTTGTATTGCATAACACATAAATTACACTGTGATCTATTTATCTTGCTCTGATAAGAATATTAGTTTTGAACTAATATACATTGACGATTCCTGACTCCTTCAAACATTTCGTTGAATGTATTTCTTGAATTAAGGAAGCTGAATTATCGAGTCACAAGGAATAAATATGGAATTCGAGGCCATTTATGAACGAAATTTGGTGTTTGGTTAAGGAAGAAAAGTCATCGTTGAAAAATCCAATCAGATTCAAATTGTCAAAACCGATTGCATTTGAAAACTCAGGAATTTTCAGATTGACGTAGCTTTGAATCAACTGAAAAATTCCTTTTTCCTTTCACGACAGGGGATTGACAATCAAAAAGTCTCTGAGACAGGTGCTGATATCTATTTGTCAGAATATGTCACTTTGTGAACTGAGTGACTTTTTTTGATCTACTGAAGCAAATAACTGGACAAGAAATACGCCAGAATGAAAGGAAGCATAGTCGTTGGAAAACATACTTCTCCGCATAGAGGTCGGATATAGGGATTGCAAATACCCGGGTTTTTTCAAGCACGCGGATCCGGATCCTAGACCCGGGAACCCGGACGGATTCCGGATCCTATTATGAAGTGATAAAATTACATATAATTCGTTTTCATTATCATGAAATATTGAATGGCCTGGTTTCTGAGATTAAGTTTAAATTATGCGTTTCATAATGCACACTAATCACCTTCGGATTTTAGGTGTGATTTTCAGGACAATCTCTCATGGAGTGAGCACGTTGCTCACATATGTAGACTTGCCGCGCGTCGTGTCAACATTCTGCGCCTTCTAAGAAACCGAATATTCATTTTCATTTTCTTTGAATAACGACACATTATCATTATTATTAATGAAGTGTTATTGAAATCCCAGGATTTTGCTATCGTCAGCTACAGTTGTTACTCTGGTTCTCAGTGTTTATTTCCTATTTTTACAATTACCATCATTACTAAATATCAATAGATGATAGCGAGATGATTAGATGAATAGATGATATAGTTGAAATAACAGCAATGCAATCTGAGACTGAGTTTATAGAAATGTGTACTCTTTCTTAAGACGTGATAGCTAAAACAGAATTTCTGTAGTAATTAAGTTTATATTTACCATGATCGTCAACCAAAAAAGAGATAAATCCAGAACAATTTCAATAGCCATAAACAAGTGTATTTAATTAAAAGAAAGGAAAGATAGCAAACTTGCTTTGATTTGTGCTTATTTAACTAATATGCGTATATCTCACTATTATAAGCGTATTAATAATTACAACTATTGTTCATTGTAAGTATAAAGTAAGGTAATTGGAGCAATACCATAAGTATGGAGAAGCACAATGTATCTTTCTTTATGTTATTATCGCTGAAATTCATGGATGTCCATTCATTCCTTGGTGTGGATTGGAAAATCGGGTGTAGTGGGTACAAGTTTACAACGGTAACATGAAAATTAGAATGAACAAAGCTTGAAAAAGTTACTTCATCTTTTTTTGTATCTCATCAGATGGTCATTTAATACCGAACTACAGATATTCCTGGATAAAACATTTCTATCTACATTCATAACTTCTATCGTTCAAAAGGATTTTCCACAGCATTAATGACCATCAAAATTTGATCACAAACGCTCTCCACTGGATCCCGGATCCGGATCTTCACCCTGTGTAATCCCTGGTCGGATATCAAAAGCCTTAACTAACAAAGCAAACTAAACTTAAGATAGGAAAGATAGGTAACAATCCGACCTCTATGCTTTTCCGTTTTAATAGAAAAGCCATAGAAATGCTACATGTCACAACCCTGATATCATTCTTCGTATAGATTATCGTCTGAATTCTGAAACATATATGGCCATGAAATCCGCCTTTTTTCCTGCAATCGCCTATCATTTTCCAGGTGTCAAACTCGCATTCACTGACATTGTATCGGAATCGGTTGCCTGGTTGGGAGACAATGAACGGATATCTTCTCATCAAAGCGGAGAGTGCAAGTGGTGAGAGTGTCACTCAAGGAGTGAGCATAGTCTCTGGCGATACTCGTCCGTATCAGGTCAACATCTCCTGCGTTAGCTGCTCTCAGCATTGGTGGACCATTCCAGGCGCCGATGTCATTCTCGAAGCAAACGTCGATGACCTAACGTGTGGCGGTAGTGGATGCTACTTTTACTGGACTGTCAGTGCCATCGAAACTGGACCAGACTCTTCTGCACGTGAGTTTCCTTTGCTGATTTTGATTCAACGGGAAATTTCTACTTGCAAATTCTTAATCAGTAGCATTTTATCTCACGATAAAATATTTTGCTTATCAAAAAGATCTATTTTGTGCTGTAGATGGCACAAAATTCAATATACCGTAAAATGAGCTATCGAATACAGTGTTGATAGTTTGCAATGTGAATGGAGAATCTGTCTCACCCACATTATGTCGATAACCACGCTTGTTATATCGAGGAAGTTTTGACGAAACGCCATGGATTTAATTAGTCGAAGATTATTACTCGTGAATTTGGGTTCGGTTTATGATGTTTTATAAATAGAATTTTCACTCCATTCACAGCAAACAGTCATTAACAACTCAGTGAAGACGTAGAAAACCTAGATAATTTCGGATGGGCAAAATTAAAACATCAGATTTTATTCGCTTATTAGCATGTCCCCATCAGAAGCTCGCTCGCACGAGTCTTGGAAGTATCCAGATGATATTGCTCATGGAAAATAATCTGGGGAAGCTGATTCCAAAGCTGTGAGCCTAAACGCTTTTTAGCGACTCAAAGTACATGTGCGTTCTAAGCTCACGTGATAGCATGTGAGTGTATTAGCTCTGTGTTTGCTTCTAACGAAGATTTCAAGTTCGGGTGCACACTCATTTACTGAAAGGATGTTTCTACCGAAGCAGTTTCTGAAATAGATGCTAAGTGGAGTCTCATCTTGTCTGACGGAGAGAGACTCCAACTCGTTGGCGAGTTTTTCACCCTTAAGATTCGTGATACGTTTCTCAACATATTCGAGAGGGTTATGAATCAAAATGCATTTGTTGGATCATGGATTGAACCGCAACACGGCATGGAAGGCCTCAATCAATTCGATTTATCACCAATAATACTTTCTGCCATTTGCCACTGATTGAGTTACTTCTTCTTAATCGGGAGGACGTGAGTTATACCTCCCGACCACATTTGAGCGCCAACCGTCCCGGTCCTTCACCCTCGACACGAGTTTTTCAACTGTCAGGCCCGTCAGCCTCTCCATGTATCGGACGTACGATAATCTTGGCCGTTCCCTCCGTTTTCACCCGTGTGAGGGTTTGTAAATAGCGTAGCGCTGTATGATTTAGGCTTCTTTGCGGGTCCAGTGTCCGGGCGCCCTGAGTTTGGGGTAGAAGGTGTTGATCGAAGCTGCATGGTTCACTGTCTGGAGCACGATGGTGTTTCGCCGCGGTCAATCCTCTTGTTGCCCAGCAAGATCCGGTCGCAAATGGTTCCAAACGCATTGATTTTGTCGGACAGAGTTTTCGTGATGATTCATGATTCTGCACCATACAGCAGCACTGAGCTGATCAGGGAATTGAAGAATCGCAGTTTCAGTTGCAGTGGAATGTTGTTTGATTTCCATACATTTGCAAGTCTCGTAAGGTTAATCCAGACTATAGCCAAGCTTGAGTTACACAACCTGCTAAAGAAAAAAGTAATTGGGCAATACTTTTGAGCAGCACATGCTTAAAAGTTTGCCGCAAAATTAAATACTCCTGAAGTTAACCTCAGTAAGTCTTGCTGCTATTAATTTTGTTAATTATTGTACAAAATCAATTATGTTTCTTAAAATGATAATCAAAAAGGCATCAAAAATGGATTAGGGTCGATGTGTCGTCAAGCATGTTATTAACAATAATATCTCACAGTAGAAGTCGATTTTGCGAATATCAGTTAAGTCGGAAAAACTTGGCTGTTACAGATTTGAGAGTCAACTGATACAAAATCTAAGACTTTGCTTCCAAGAAACTCAGGTTGTTTGAATATAACTGTTATCTTTCTTTTGTTCGAATCCGAATTTCTTTGTAATCACGAATCAA
This sequence comes from Prostheceraeus crozeri, assembly GCA_907163375.1. Taxonomy (NCBI): domain Eukaryota; kingdom Metazoa; phylum Platyhelminthes; order Polycladida; family Euryleptidae; genus Prostheceraeus; species Prostheceraeus crozeri. The sequence goes on from CAJQUW010012358.1 coordinate 111,342, forward strand.
ATCACGAGCAAGAAGGTGAAACTGTTTGAAGTAAACCAACGCTTTTATCAGCAAACTGTGACTCTAACTAATGCAAACTCTCTCGCAGCTTCTTGCGAAAAAGGGATGGATGCAGCTTCATTTTGGCTGTCTATCTTGCTGCCTTATTATAGCCAGCAGACTCAAATTGACGAAATCAATCCCATAGAAATGTCATTCCATTCGAACACTCATGTCTGAATCATTCTTACACCCCTGCCTCAGTATTCTCTATAGATGAATGTGGCTTCAGATCCGGCCCTGAAAATATCGCTCTTTATGACATGTCTTTGGTTAACCTGAAGTTGATTAAAATAAAAAAATCGATTGTCTACTTGACCTATTTAGTTTGGAGTGTTACTTTCAAGCATACTAAAAAATACGAACGTGACACATGCATGTAGCAACTAATTTCGCATTAGTTACAAAAATTATTTATATAATTGCACACAATGACAGATAAATATATTTGTCGCACAGTAGCGGTGTAAGAAGTCACAGCCCAGCGTGATGGATTCTGGATCACGGCTTAGCATCACAATGGACCAATTTCTATATAACTGTAGAAACGCTACCTGAACAATTCAACCATTAGATCCAAAAATGAATGAGTTTCAAACATACAGGTCTTTTGACTTTGCTCCCTGATACATGACGGCGAGAGGAACACATCAAAGATTACAAGATCCGCCTGAACCCCTGATCCAAGCAGAAAAGTTCTACGATTGCAATGTCTAAACAGAAAACATCTAAAGGCGTGCTCTAGCTGATCATTTTATGTCATAGAAGTCCATTCTCTCCATCATAGAAATGGCAACTAAAAGTTAATCATGAAGATAGCTGCAAAAAGAATAGAATATACAATAGAGAACATTCGGGTAAGTTGACAAAGAAAGCTTCCCGAAGTCATGGATTTCTGTCTAAATGTAGCAACAATCCTCGGTAGTAGAAATTGAGCGCTGAGTCTATGACAAACCGACAAGCCAGTTAGACAATGAGGCTCTGCATGTCGATAGTTTGGAAACGGTTTCGAAAATCACTGGTCACGCGGTCCGATATCTATGATTCATATACCGAGGAGTTAATGTCAGTTTGGCAGCAAACTGTGGCGACAATTCGGTTACTGCACTATTTATTAGACTCGCGCTTCGCGATCATGTAATCGTTCATGGTGTAGCCTTTAATTATTTACGTCGTGGGTAATTTCTTCCTTTTTTATTGATTATTTGAACCCATTTCGATTATTCGATCTTCCGCTATTTTCAAGCACGGCCTCCATCTACACCTGTAGCGGGAGACCTGACTCGACAGGAGAATTGACATGTAGTTGTGTATAAATCACTCTTGGTCTTAGTGATCTTTCATAAGATCTTCAATGTCCATTGAGTTAAACTCTGTCTAGGCAAACAACAGTGCTCAGTATCCTGTCGTCAGTACTTCCAAGTGCTTGATGACATTTTCAACTTACTCACCTCTGGGCCACATGGCTCACCCTGAGAACCACTTGGTTTTACTGTTTCAAGGAACGATCTCACAAAATTAGATTGCTTGTGTGAGTTATTCTACACAAAAATTTCGAACCGCAATTCGCTATTTGCGTTAATAATCAGACTGTTCGTAATTCTGTGATTTTAGATTCGCTCGCATGATGCATCAGAGACGCTTAGGTTCTTTCTGTTCTTAAGTCAAATAATTTACTTGATTTTAATTGCATTGACACAGTTTTGTTCATGCAACTTTATGGCAGGAATTGTGGTAGCAATTTCTAGGTTATTACAGTGAATTTCTTGATACTTGACAATAATTTCCGGAAATATTGGCAACTAAGGAAGAAACGACGGAATTCTGTAGGTCACTATACAAGATATTTGTTCTTTGAGCGCCAATGTCTCGAATTATTTCTGTAATTAAAGGACGAACCGTTACTGATAGAATTCGAGAAAGATACAAAGCTATGTCTACTCGTCATTGTTACGATTACTCTTCCTGTTGCTGAAACTTGCGCTATTCTGTATCGGGAGAATGAAAGTTCTGTTCAGCATTGCTGCTGTTGTGGCGCCTTCTCCCGCTATTGCTATCATCTCCGTTACAATCGGCAGCTGTGGCGTTGTAGGCGCACATGAATCCTCGTCGGCAATGTCCGATACAAAACGGCGCCTTTTCAATCCGCATGCATGAGTCATTGCCCAAATGCACATGACGAGGAGAAGGACAGCGAGAGAACGATTTGAAGGATCAGAGGGAAAGAGAACGATAGAGAGGGGGCCAGGGGGTTAGAAATCTGACCAGTGTGAGATACATCCAGAGGGAGAGAGGAGTGGAGTCAAAAGGAGGGCCATGAGTTTAAATAATGTGCTAGGGTAGACAGACTGTTAAATGGGAGAAATGTTAATGGAAGACTGAGGAGACTAGTTCTAGGGTTGAAGGAAGAGTTAGTTGCATGCCGATTATTGACGACTTGGCCCGGCCCGGCCCGTAGAACGCCAGCGTTTTACCGAGGGCTATATCTGTCCTGAAAAGCCCGTAGTTTTTTAATTCAAGTTATCCTCCCTCTCATTTTTGTAATCAGCCCGTGATTTATTTGTGAATATCTTACAATCATGATGTACCGTACATCATCTGATAGAACCCGGGCCTCCAGTAGAACCCGGGGCCTCTGACAGAACCGGGGGTCTCTGATAGAACCCGCGTCAGACTCAGAAGCATCTTATGAACCCCATCGCCCATACATGCACATCCCGCTATGCTGTACAATTGTTCATGTAGGCTACCCACCTTATGCCTGGTAGGTATTCATATACAAGACACAACGATTTCAGAATTAGTTGGCTAATAGTGACACAGTGAATTCTACATGTAGATTCTACATCCTTAATTATGTACCGGTGCGTTACCGCCACCGGTAGATTATATTTTATCCGAAGCGAATTTCGTTTGGTGACTTGACACATGTTTATTCTTTTCTCCATCTGTAATGCATCTCAGCGTTTAAGATCGGTGCTATGTCAACGTTCAGCTGTTCTTTATGAGACATTTTTTGATATCATTCGAGAAATTAATGATAATTTGAAATGACATCATTTGGTAATTCTATTCTCCCCCCTCGCATTCTCAGAATTTTCTCGCTCCTAAGTGTAGTCTCATTTCATGATGACCATTGCAAAAGCGTTAAGTGTGTAAAATTCCTCTGGTTTGGAGACAATTTGCAGCACTTGCTTTTGTCGTTTACGTTTACTGCAGACAACAATTCCACGAAGTTCATGATCACAGCTGTATCTGAAATTTGCCTTCGAATCTTGTATTCAAACCCTCACGCAAATGAATCTAGTGGCACCAGCAGAAGCAGAACACGAGACGTTGTACATAATAATTTCCTATATTTATCCTATTTGTAGGGATATGCTTATTTGATTGAAGAAAACTTGCTTTTGATTTTTCATCGTATCTACAATTATGAGAACAGTAGAGTCATTACTGCGGTGATAAGCTCATCGTCACATCTTTTTATGCATAATAGAACTAATGTTTTTTACTAATGTGGTCTCCGTGGCACAGTGATTAAGTGCTTGGCCTAGCGATCTTTTGGTCCAGAGGTCGAGCCCCGAAGGTGTCATGGGAAGTCGGCAGGAAGGGCATCCGGACTAAAAGTACTACAACGCTCTATAAGTATGACTATGTCAGCAGCGTCCAAGCCCCAAGTATGGGGAGTAGTTACGTAAAAGCTTCAATCAATAACTAATGTTTTATCATAGTGTCTGATGGCATGCTGAAATAATAGCATTTTAGTTACTTCAATCTACAGTAGTTACTTCTGATAAAGCTCTGACTCTCCTCTTGTCTTTCCTTCTTCACGATCTCATCTCTTCTCTTCTGCTTATAGACAAAACTAACTGCACAGACTACTTCTTTTTCATCAAGCTTTTATAAATAAATATGATCGGATGAGTGAAAAGAACTGGTCAGAGGGTGGAATAATCAGGAGAACATCTGATGAGAAAAACTTGTCATCAGGAAATTGGCAATTCAGTGGTAGAGAAGATAAAGATATTTCGTATTCAGAGCCAACAGTAAAGAGGGCAAACATTACAGAGAAGATAAAGTTTCAAATTTTTGTTGATTCTCTGCTGAATAATTCATTCGTGTCGCATTTGGCAATTGATATGGCAGTTCTGTTCATGAAATCCTCATTGAATTGCGACTTGAAGCGAGACGTGCTTCACTCACGTCAGATATGAAGGCAAAATTTAAGATGAATCAGAATGAAAAATAAAAGAGAGAATATATCTTTCGAAGCACGTCTCCATTACTAATTCTCTCCCAGGACTAAATGAAGGCGGTGATGAGAACAATGGAGAGTCCTTCATACATCGATGTTCCAATTCACAGTCATCTTCAATAAGGACTAGAAAATAGACAGATACTGAGAATACAAGTCCATAAACATTGCGATTTGAAGCCTTTTTAGATGAATATTGCAATATCAAAGCTTTTCATGTTATTCGTTGGCATTCACACTTATATGAGAAGAAGGCAATCTACAAATGTTGAACGTGTAGACATCCGGTAGTGCTCTTGGAGGCTTCAGTGCCTGGATTATTGAAGTTTTGCCGAATGTGGATCTCAATCATGCGTTCTCAAGCACATGGAATTAGTATTGAAAATCAGAACATGATGCTGATGATTTTAGAGATAAGGATCTTAATTTTTCTTTCTGTTTCACACATAAGAGAGTCTCATTTGAAATTTTTAGATTAGTTATAGTAACCACCATCACTTGCACGGTGTTAGTAACTTAACACCATTTCACCCCTTACACATTTTTTGATGTTGCTTCAAAACTTTAATAGCTGCGCCGCTAATTTTTGTGACTTTTGGTTTCACTGTGTAGAATTGAGTGGTAAATGGAAAAAGAATCTTATCATACTCTATTCAGGTAGAATTCAGCTATTAATATCTAATTGTGGATTGATGCAATTTCCATAGTTATATAGTTATATGATCCAACAAATTAAGGTTAATTTCTTATCTGAGTCTGAATAGTATTGTGTGCCCATTTGCATCCTTTAAGTTAATTGAGATCATTGTCTCTGATTGTGATATTTTGTACTTTCAGTGCCGGTGGTTTAAGTGACATGATAAGGCTCAAGAAAGTGCTCCTTAATAATGAGCATTATAGTAATGAACTTCCATCGAAGCTAGTTTAATGAATATTGCCTCCCCAAGGTTGTCTTGACACGGAAGATTTGTAAAATACTGCTCTTCTTGTGTATTGCTATCATAATCAGTCAATTCCATATTAGTATCTATAGTGGGCAATATGTGGCCCGCCACTGCTTCTCATATCTAAAGTGGCCCGCGGACATTATTTGAATCGATGATGTGAAAATGACTCACTCCGACTTCGACCTTGGGAGGTGCGAACCATGACCCTTTCGTAGTGATACCTCTCTCTCGTATAAGCTAAAATTGGACAGGCACCTGCGCGAGCTTTATGCTAAGTACAAAGTACACGATGCCCGTGAGTTTGTTTACGTAAAAAAAAACCAACACCTCAATGAACCTCAATATTATGTAGAAAGAGGCAGGCCAAGAAAGGAAGGAAACCAAATGATTTTGACTTGACAGTCAACACTTTTTTTTAAATTTTCATGGCTGAATTTCATTTGGTGCTACTACATTCTAACTACACCAATATTTGTTGGCATTTGACATTGATTGGCAACTTACTACTTGTTTGTGGCCCGCTATCTCAACTGCCCTCACTGTCTATAAGAGAGTCGCACATCTTACATGTGGTAGTATGTAGCAACAAGAGTTCATGAAATAAAAGCGAAACTGCATTCACATTGGGAATTTAATTAATATTGAGTTGCTATTCTACCTAATATGCTTACTCTATGCGTCTACCGACTCACTCTCATCGTCGACAGGGGCGCGCCAGCGTTTTCAAATTATGTGAGGGCAAAAAGTTCGCTCATTCAAAGAACTCAAACTTCATAGTTAGGCGGACTATCAGTGATGACAAGTGTATATTTTGATGAAATTTTGATTGTAATTATGGTTGTCATGATGAATACAAAGTTTCTTCCGCAGATTTCTAAATATATTCATTAAAAGTGGATTATTTTATCAGAATGAATCATCTTATTTTTGCAGAGTGTACTCTGCAATACAGGTGAACCAGGCTCATCTAAAGGCGACCGGAAACTGGAACAAAGTCGGCAAACTTTGCTTCAGTAGAGAATGAACTGAATATTTCAAAACAATTTTGAGATTGATTGGCAATTAGCAAGTTAGTGAAATTTCGACGTACATTCATTAAATATCACTTTAAACACACTACTGGCAAATTGCCTAAGTCAGTGCGCCTGAGATACTTAATATATGATGCCTTTGTAGACACCATGTAAATAGAATGATTAAATACACTAATTAATAATAAATAGTTGATTATTCAGTTTAAATTTTGAGAGCGTATTAGAAATGTACGTGCAGAAATATAAATTGAGCCAATCTCTTTTGAATCACATAAGATTAAAGATTTGTTTTCGATCATTGTCATCTGTAGACGCTGCGAGCTCGCCAGTACGGCTTGAAATAGCCGAAGCTACCTTAAAATGTATGCATGTGGATGAAGAAGCTGAAGTGCTGCATAACAGGTAGTTCTGGTTTTATTTATCCACCAATAATTACAACTAATGTAACTTATACTTAATTAAGGAAAGCTTGAATCAATTAATTGGTGAGTGCTAACTCACCTTTGATGAATCCATTAGAAAAATCAAAAATGCAGTGCCTGAATTTGCTTCCCAGTATTTTCTCGTTTTCGATACTTCTCATCTCTCAAGAGATGCTTCTCATTTTGAGGGAGAATTGCCACCTTTGCCCCCTGATGGCACGCCCCTAATCGTCCCCCATCACCTACTGGTGAATACACAGAAATATCGATGACGAATATTTTTCCCATGATCATCTCATGTGAAAATGGATCTGCGCACGTTATCCCATTCCCACACTATTTCCCCATGGGATGCCAGTTCCTGACGCTGTGGCCTTGTGGTAGAGTGTCCACTCTACGTCCGGGAGATCTTGGTTCAAAGCTTGGTTAGGACAAACACAGCGCAAAAAGAATGAGAGTGATATAAATAACAACTTGATTAATCTTACGTCACAATCTGCCCTCTTGCATTTTCGAACCTCCTCACTTGCACCGAATGCTTAACATGTAAGTAGAAGGGATCAGAGAAGGTTTCACAGAGAAGTTTCACACTATGGTTGTACCCAACAACCCTCAAGTACAGTAATACCAATCTCCGTTTTCGAGAGTCTATTTGTGTAAAGCTAAGGAGCTTTCCCTGAACAGCAAAGATTAAATCATAGAGCTCCAAGCCATGATATCCTAGTTTTATGTCTTTCTGTGCTTTATTGAACTTCCTATGCTTTAAAATTTATTATGAACAAGAAGATGTGTAAATGTAAAAAATTGAATAATTTCACACACCGGTACATGCGATATCCTGGACATTCATGGAAATTTTCACATGTACGATCTTAATTCCATCAGTTTGGTCGAAGAATTATTTACGAAAATCTTAGGAGAGGAGAAGCAATAGATCATGAAGTTAGCTATGACCTTCGGCGAGGCGAAAATTGCGATCGGTTTATTGAAATATTCTTTTTAATTAAGCAATAAAAGCATGAGGAAAATGTAGGAAAAAGCACACTATAATGTCCACAATCCTGTTGATATACCTATTTACTTAGCCGGACAATAGCTAATTGGCACATTGACGACAAGATCTTCGTCTCCTAACTTAAGCTGATGAGAATGAAAACTTCTTAGAATATTCGATCACTTCTGTCATCTTCGGCCCTTCATTGCAACTGTTGGTGTCACAGGCAAAGTAACGGAACTTCCTCTCTTCCCCATTGTCTTTCCCTTGTGTAATTTCCTCCCCATTGTTGCACACAGTTGGAGAAACGCACGATAATTACCTCCCAACTAAATTTCGCAACTTCCTTACTACATAGCGCTTGGTATCAAATCTGATTCGCAATCACAAATCCTCGTCAATATTTAACTGTCTTCGATACGCTGCTGCTTCTAATAACGAATAATATGACATGGGCGTGTAGCAGCGGATTACGTCAACGCTGGCTAATTGCCACACGGGGCGCTTACGTCATTACTAGCGATACCGGTTTGATAAGCTAAGTTGACAAGCAAGGCAATCCTAACTTCCATTGTCTCGCAGGGAGTTAACGCCAGACAGGAAGCAGATTAACTGACAAGGAAGCGCAAGAGGAGAAGTAGGCACGAAGAAGTGATATGGAACGATTCTCTTTTTCAGAAACGAAATCTATGAATTGAGTAAAGACCCGGCTCGGTTGCATGAACAATTATCAAGCTTGTTAAATGTGCACTGACATGATCGATCAGGGCTGCTAGTGGGCCAAGTAGGGATCAGTATTTGACCTGATAATTTTAAGCAGAAACGGTCCTGATCTGAAAATTGATGAAAAATTTTGTGTGAAATTGTGAGAGTCATTAATTAGCATATTTACGTATGTAAATCACAGGGTGTTGAGCCTTAAATTGTGAACACACAACACAGGTTTATTGGTAATTGTGGGATAGCTCAGTTGGCTATTGGCCTCGCTTCGATGCGGAAGTACAGAGTGGCGAACCCGAAACCAGATCATAAGCTTGAACCCTACCCGATCACCTGATACTAAAACCGATCGTGAACTCAAATCATAAGTTCGAACACTGCCACCTTCCGGCCATTGCGATGATATGTGCTACATTAGGTTTGACAAAATCAGAATTGATCTAAGATTATTCAAATAATTGAAGCATTCGCCTTGTTGGGGACTTTCGAATTAACAATAGGAAGAATTCTATAGTCAGGATTTTCTTCCTATTATAAACGAGTAAAAAATAAATTATCCACTGTGCATCTTATATAGTAATCGCTTTTTCGACTTTTGAATAATTGCAATTAATTGGAATAATTTGTACCTGATCCAATCAATTAATTGCAATTAATTTTCAGTCAATTGACTTTCTCCAACCACTGGTGGTGGTGTCAACCCACCCCTCCCTGCTATTGGTAGGTGACACAGGGGCCGTCAGGTGTTAAGAGGCCAACTGCCGATGAGCTCCGCACACCTGACGGGCGCAACCCACAGGTCCCATGGTGTGAGCGAAGTCTGTATGTGTGTGCAAGAGAAGAGGTGTTTTGTGCTGTGCGGTTGAGATTTATAAAGAGGTGAAGAGTGGACAGAGGGGTTTATATTGTGTAAGTATTCTTTCAAGAAGGGTGATTTGTTGGTGTGAAGTTGTGCCAGTGTTCTGCGTGTGCGTCTGTCGAGTGTTTGTTCTGATTTGTGAACTATGGTGGGGATTGTGTTAATGACTTTATTGTTTTGCCAGTGCGCTAGGTATGTGACGACGTGGTGTGTGTGTTCGCTTGGGTAGCTGTTTTGTTGTTGCGTTAGATGACTGCGTGGATGGGGTGAGGAGTACTTTCCAGTGCTAAAGATGGTGTTTGTTGTGTGAGGAGATGAAGAGGGTGGTGTCAAGATTTTGATTTGTTTACAAGCTGTTTTGCGTGTAGTTTGAGATGTTTGGCAATGGGGAGGAATTAAATTTCGTGCTCATCAACTCCGTTTGTAGTGTTCCTTATACATTCCACCCAAGGCGCACAAGTAAATTTGGGCTGTTGTAGTCTTCACACAATGGCAACTGTCAGCCGGTTATGGCTAGTGGATTGAGATTGTTGGAAGAAGCGATGAAAGTGGACTAGCAATCTGTTCAGTGAAAGTCCACCTTCACGTGTAGACTGCGATGGTACCACTGAATCGCTGGTTCGTTGATGCTAAACATGCTTGCCACCAACTCGATAATAATTCAACTAAGCATTTTGAATGATTCTGTCATAAAAAATATATAGTATTATTGTTCCACCGGATATCCGGTACCGCATACTGTGCGATATTTCTGTGAAGACTTAGCATATTCACTAGCAGTCAATTGATGTACAACATAAATTTCATTGCATAAATGACGAACTGATTTGTTTATTTTCAAATATCATTGTTTCAAAATAATAAGGCGACATAAAATAAAAGTAAATAATCCACGACTGTGGTGTGATAGAACCGATAACATCCTAGATACTCGTAAATGCGGGTTGAAAGGTAAGCGCACGCATGTCTACTCGCACACTGAAAATAATTCTACAAGAAGATGAAATTCAAGCAAAATTTCATCCGCATTTCTATAAGGTTGACCCGTTGACAGTATGCATAATATAGCCTTGAGTGTAGCTTGATTGCACGTATTCGGCCTGGATGCATGTCACGATCCGATGGTTATAGTCTGGGCTCCCAGAGGCTTTGGATCATCTGGAAATATTGTCGATTTTAACTCATCATGTAAGAGAACTCGTGTAGAGAACTGCATCACGAAGAATAAAATTGGAATTTCCATAGAATAAAAAGCATCATCTTGCGTCACAGCAGTTCTGTGCAAGAATATCATAGCAATTCCAGATGGAGGTGCATGCATTTTTCTAGAAATCATCTGCAGTTCGCTTCCACTAACTAAACTCAACTAGACGTTCATCTTCCTCTTCAATGAGTGTGTCCTCAACACAAGCTTAAATAGGTAATCTTCTCAGCTGTATTCAGACATTCGGTTACCCGGACGACTGCTTCTACTGTGCATGCTACAACGAACAGTTCACTATGCTGACTATTTTTCAGTAAGCTCAACGCTTGTTAATCACAATTGCTGTTCAGTCCTATCAAAGGCATTAAAAGTAATCAACATGTGTTTAAATGTACAACATACAATATAATCACATACATGCAATAGTGGGTTAACATGTGAACTATCCGGTGCCGGATAACAAAACCATTATCCGGTGCAACCCTATGCAATAGTAGAGGTATGCGATCGTCAAAAATGTTGACTCAACTCGACCCAAAAAGTTCGCGTGAACCTGAGACCGACCGGAACCCAAGGTTTGCTTGTCAAGCCGACCCGAACCCGAAATTCATTATATGCATTTAATCAACAAATGAATTTAAGGGGAAACGCACACAGACCCGACCCGAACCTGTCGGATTTCGGTTCGGGATCAGACTGCATTCCTCTACTATACAGCATCTACTAATTTGCTGTTCTCGTATACATCGATGAAATATTTTCCCTGTCAAATGGTTTGTTGCGTAGCGCTTGTGAGTAAGATCTGACTAAACATGTAACAAAAATTAACACCTCACATTTTAAGTTTCATATTTCCATTTTCAGGTTCCTGTCGGATGATGTCAGCTAACGGGACTTTCTATTATCTGCGTCACAGCAACGATACTTTATATAACCATACAGGTGAGCGATATTCGAATTGCAATGAGTCAGCGTGTGAGTCATCAATCATGTCTATATATTTACGATAATTATTACACGTGATTCGATGACGACCACACCCTTGTAACTGTGCCAATCATCTTATTTATTCTCCTCTTGAGTCAAATCATCCGTTTCATGTACAGGTCAGTCTAGGTTATTCTTCCTACCTGTTTCGCATAACATGTGTCTGCACGAACATGGGTGTCAGGCGTCAATAGAGAGGCAGATTCCTTTTCAATTTTCACATGTGGGAGAGAGCACTGGACAATTCTCCTCACAGAACATTATAAATTTTGGCACTGGCATTGCAGCTTTCTATAGTTTGTGCCGTTCAAATAATACAGATGAACAGAGCTGCTTTATTGTTTTGTAGTTATCTGAAAAATTGACAGAAAGGTCGTTTAATTTTTTAAAGAGCATGTGACGTGGGTAGTGGCGTACCAGGGCACCCGGGCCCCAAAGTAGTGATCTATCAGATTAGGTTGCTAACAAATTTGGAGAGAGGATGTACAGTATCTGTACACTCGAAGTAGTGACGGGTCGGGAATGCGCAATGCATTCATAATGTCATCATGCATCCCATGCGAAATTCTACTTTACCAATAAAAAGAGGCACAGGTTGGTTGCCAGTTGTTTTTTTTCGAAATTTAGATGTAGTGTTTATTAATAAAAATACAAGCATAATTATTAACAAGCAATATTGAACACCTTTACATGCCTAAGAAAGGGTTGCAGACGACGAAAAGATTTGAGAGACTTTTTACCCAAACAAGTCAAAGCTAAAAAAGCAAGATCAATTGTTTCGGATAGTTGTGGATTATATACCCTTGCATTTGACCTAGCAAGACAGATGCTAAACTGTTGTTGGTGCACCTCGGCGGATGGAATTGCGGTCTACATTTATTTGAGACTTTTCAGTCCGCTGAAGTGCCTCCACCGCTTCGTCCCCCTCCCAGCGTTCGCTGTCACAGCAAACGAAATGTATTTCCGACCTCACTGGTCGCATTTCTCGTCGCTTATGTGGTGTTTCCTCTCTTCAATCGCTTTAAGTCATTTCTCTGAAGTGTTCACTCCATCATTTAAATCTGGTTGCATTGCCTTTTTCTATTAATGTTTACTATGCTTTGTATTGATAACATGTCTTTTATATCGAGTCAAGTCAATTTTTTACTGCATGTGGTGAAATGTGCCCAATGCTACCTATTTTCATATGGCTGTTAATGCTAGATTTCTACATCTCTATACTTTTTGAAAGCCGTTTCAACAGCTAATGTGAATTTTGAATTAGTTGTTAGTCTCTCTGATGATTGTCAATGAATATTGACCGAAATTAATTGCAAAAAATGAAAGTTTTTCATCAGAAGACCACCATTCACACCTGTGCATATGTTCACATGTTACTTTTCGTGTTACGTTTACTTTCTTTTCACAGGTACTAAGCCGCTTTTCTATGTGGACTACTTATTATTCTGTATCTGTTTTGTTATCTTCACCAACATTACTTAGACACATTACTAGTTGTAGCTGTATTTGAGATTTTCAGATGCCATTCGTTTTTATTTTGACGTTTAGTGCCTGATTAACTGATCATTCTTCACAGCGCTCTGCATTGGTTTTCTTGCCGTCAATCCATCTACCATTGATAAAGCCTTTAGGCGAAAATAACTTGGTAATCTTATTAAAAGGCCTACAGGCTTGAGGAAGTTTTCAAAGCTATAGCATGATTCCGTGCCCTTTTAGACAAATTAGTAATGTGATCGCTGAAATATATCCATTGAGTAGAGCTCCATTGATTGAAATGCATGCATGAAATAGAGTAATTCATTTTCAGATATTTTTCAAATCAATGCTGCAAACTCAACCGTCTCTGCAACCTCAACTCCTCTCAACGCCAGCAGCATTGTACATGGACGCAGACCATTAGAATCTGGTGACGCTGTAGGCTCTGGTCGTGGTGGTGGTGGAAGATTTCCTTTTATTCCACCACGGGGATTCCCGATAGACGCAGGTGAAGACTTCGGACGGGAGACCAGCAACACAGCGGAGCCTTCCGCTCCGTTAGCATCGACCACACCAGCGCCTCCGACTTCTCACCCATTGTGGATTGATTCTCGAGGCAGCCTGACGATTCTATCGCTATCTAAGACAACCAGTGACGCTCATATTCGCGTTCTACGACTTCGGCGCAATTTTCTACGTCCCAACAGTCGCTACCTCATTAGTGTGCGTGTGCGACCTACTACAGCCGGTGAGTGATGGGCAGGGCTGAATGTGAGGGTTTCTCCATGCTAGGTTTGCGAAGTTACTTCATATTTCAAAGAGTTCAGATGTAAGAAAGGGACTAGTAGAATCCGATTGTGATCAAGACAGACTGAACCCAAGAGTCGATAGTTCTGGTACGATTCTTGTAAGAAATATGCAGCAGTTATTTCCTAACTACAGACTCACCGTCAGAATGTAGACTACGGTGCTTCTTTTTGAGAAATAAAGCGCAGTAAACAGTAAGGCTTGTTACTTTTAGTTTATTTTTTGCTTCTTTTATTCTAACATTTTACATCGTTTCTTTTCAATTGAACAACTTATTAAATGTGTACGCTGCCTCAAAAGCTGTTTGGGTGTGTGAAACAAGGCATTAATAGTGTCGGTAACATGTTTTAGTGGTCTCCGTGGCACATTGGTTAAGTGCTTGGCCTAGTGATCTTTCGGTTCAGAAGTCGAGCCGCGAAAGTGTCATTGGAAGTCGTCAGGAAGGGCATGCGGACTAAAAGTACCACAACGATCCAGAAAAGTGTGACTATGTCAGCATCGTCCAGACCCTCAGTAAAGGGGAAAAGTGACGCTAAGCCATTCATTCATTTTGTTGGTGCGTCTGCTGAGTGCATGTTTGTATCATACTTCTTGTAGGCCGATATCTGCTGACGGAGACCTCATTTATGAAAAGTATCTTTCGTATTCCTCTCTATAGTAGGCCATGGATAGTCAGCAGTATTATTCACTTACTTGATCTGCTCTTGCTATAAATAAAACAAAAACGTGCCCATAAACATTGTATACCATGCTCATCAATTTCTGGGATCTCAATTACAGTTTGAAAAAGTATTCAAGATATCACACTGTTCAAAATCATGTTTGAAGCCATCGAACGTTACAAAAGACATGTTTTGAGAGCATGGCTTAAAATGTTTAAAAGCAAAATTTTAGAGAAACGTGCTTTGAAGCCATCTTTGATAACAATGTCTTGATACAATATATGAAGCATTAAAAGCTTGTATTTAAGGCATTCTAAATCATTGTTATAAATAGAATGTTGAGTTAAAACTGCTATTTTTGTCATCCTGACAAAACAGTTATTCAATTGACAAAGAAGCCTTGTATTGTTTAGCAAAATGCAACCTATGACAGCCCACGTGGACAAAAAAATGGTATTTTCTGACGCCTCCCTAATGGACAATTGATGGACACTGGCTCACATCCCCTCCCCCCGTGGACATTGGACAATTACTGATATTCATTGTAGATGTGTATTCAACTTTACTTATCTGCATTTACGGTCTTAAAGTATGGATGCAGTGCTAAAGTACATTCTTCGTGATTATTCGATAATTCGGCTTACAGTATTGGACTGTCCTTCAATCTTTGTTCATGAATATAGACCGATTATTTATACTATAAGAAAAGTATCTTCTGAGCTATATGCACAGGACACAGCAAAAATGCATTTTTTGGAATTTTGTCCATGAATCTAAGCAGGCACATACTATATAAAGTTACGTATGAATTTTTTTCCGTGTATTTCATTTTGAAAGATATTAATTAAAGGGATATTCGATGTCATGTGATGTCTTTCAGTAGTTTGAAATAAAACCGAACTACCTAATCTTTTTATAAATTTCCAAGTTATGGATTTATTCTACATATAGGCTCATTGGCCTCTAAGTGTCCAAGTGGACTCGTCCAATTGCCCCCTCTTCATATGGACAGACAGTGGACAGCACTACATCCCCCTTCCTCCTCTGCTGTCCACGTGGATTATGGACGATCCTTTTGTCTGTTCTCTCCCTTCCTTCAAGCTCTCTCTGAAAGCGTTCCTATTCAGTCGCTGAATCAATCAGTGCTGTTTTTGACTTCATCTTATTTTTGTAACTTTTATTCAGTGGCGTTGAAGTCATTACTGAATTGCTCAATGGGGATGCTTCATCTTCTCTGAGTGAAAATGCTTAGGCGAGTGCATCATAAATATTCAATCACAAATGTGTTACAGATATGATTCCGCCGATATTCATAAAAGGAATTCATCGTCCAGAAAGTTGGCAATGATGATGTGATGAGATAAAAATTTTCCTTTATTCATTATGTCGCCCAATCTAAACAATAATTTCTCATTGTGACTTTGTGGAAGATCACCTGAACTCACTGAAAGTTTTGCGGACGGCTAATTCATTGTCTTTCTATTTCACGCTAGGTTGAGATATCATTAATTCTTCAAATCTTCTGAGTGAATGCCAAATAACTATTGTTGTGAAAAATCCTTATTGAGACCCATATTCTGAATCGAAAAATATTTCTCTTATGTTTGCTCACATTCACAGTTTGCTCATACATTTAAGGTGCACTTCATTGAGTTCGGTCTTGCCACCTCACATCATGGTCAGGCACATCTCTAGTAGGTCGTGGTCACATGTGCTCTATGGTGACTTTTTAGGACATTGGCGCGAGTGTCTATTGGGAAACCAATACAGCTTTTCCTGCTTCGCGATGGTGCCTGGTTTGAAATGTGGCATTGAGCGTAGTCTTCCCATTATCCGATTTATGTTATCATTAATGCACCAAGAATGATCAATAAACGCTAATGTGGAGGGTGAGAGATTTTTCTTCTATGCCAGAACGGGGTACAAGGAAATTTGTAAAAAAGATAAAGAAATAGCATTGCCCAGAGTGGATGTACCAAAAGGACTTGAGTTGCTCTGAATTGTATTTATGCGGTTGAAGTTAGAAAATGTGCAGTGATAAAATATGTAATAAAAATTACACCAACTGACATCAGATATTTGTTTAATACAAGTGAACTGCACTAAGATATCATAATATGCCGTAAGTTTGAGGATCAGCATCTTGAGTCACGTTATGCTCCGTTCGAATTTAGCCTTCAAGTCCGTCTTAGTAATCCCGATAATCATTATTTGGGAAGAGCTGCCGACTTCTCCACACCGAACCATGGCGGAGCACCATGACAAATAATCGTGGCCAGCTGGAGCAATGCAATGTCATTCAGTCTCCGGTCTACCTATAGTTTCTTAACATTGATAATTTAGGATTATTGATAATTGTAGGTCATAATAATGATAATCCTGGCAATGCGAAGTACTCTATTATCGGGATCCTGAAAAAACGCTGCTGGTAAACAACGTCTCTGCGGAAATGAGGAAGGTCCAGGGGTCGAGTCTGTTCAGGTTCAGGTTTCGTGTGGAAGAACCACGGCCGCGGTTCTCACTAGCCTTCACGTGATTACTAACCCTAGCCGGATGAGATGCCAGAATTTAAAAGCGACCTCCACCACTAGCTTACTAGTGCGAGTGTGGCTTTGTGCCAATCGTGGAGTAGGGTTGAGTAAAAAAATTTGCTCAACGGCGTTCCACATAAGGATGACTTGAAATTTCAACATCACAACGACTCCGGTGACAGAGAATCCGTGAGAATGAATCAAGTTCACCTGAAGGTAGTATAAAGGTCACAGACCTGTATAAAGGATTTGCATTGAGTACTCACATTGATTTTGACTGTCACTACAAGAGTCGGAGAGATCAAAGAAGTGCGGTGAACTTGGTTGTGTCATTTTTATCTCTCTCCAGCGCATCAATGACACAGTTCATTGATATACGGATGTTACGAGACAATAATAGCTTCGAATCTGTCATTCGAAAGGAAATAGGATAACATAGATCGGTTAGTTGGATATTAGAACCTCTGCTTGGCGTGCTAGTAATAGGAAAAATTTAATACTTTCTACGCGACAAAAATGCATGTCAGAGATTTAATATCAGTGTGCATGAGAGAAGAAAGGCCAATTGGCTCCGTTTAACAAAATCAATGCTCTTGTAAAAGTGACTTGTGTATTCATCCACTCCTTGTCCATTGAATCGTTGCAGGGATCCTCAGACCTCATCCGTAGAGCTGCAAACAAATAGCATCCATAAACATGTTTTATGTGTCTTTGATATCTTCATTATAGATTTTTTCGAAATATTACTTGATTGCTTGAATTGCTCATTCTGGTTGTAAAAATCAATTATCTGATGGCCGCAAATGTTCCACAGCCATTCTTAAGTAATTACCTACGAGAGTGGCTGTGGAATATAGCTGAAATTAATCGTTGTTATTCAATATATACAAGACCATCATATACTTGATTTTCCAACCAGAATGAACAGTTGCAGATTTTTTTGTTTTCATTGAGCATGTCATATGATTTAATGGTACTGCTGTGAATGATATCTTCAATTGCCACAGACTTTCTCAGGAATCAAAATAAAATTGTTATTAATAACAATATTTCAGTATTCTTCATCAAGGGTAACTTTCATCCTGCTACCCTTGATGAAGAATACCGAAATATTGGGTATTACAAAGATTTTTTTTGATTTCTGAGAAAGCCATTGGCAATTATAGATATCATAGACGTAGACCAAGAATGGCCCCACTTCAACTGATGTACTGCTGTGTATTGAAAGTTATACAGCGGAAGCAGACTGTATAAAAGAAAATACACTAATAAGTGAAGTAATGCAACTCACAGACACCTTACAGCAAAAGGAAAAGAAAGGATTCCAGCACTACTCTGTTCATGCACGAATTACAGTTGTGGAATATCTCCACTTTTATGAATAATAAAGTGTTCAAAGTATTCTCTCATTAAGTTCACCACTGCATTTTCGAATTCATCGTTTGCACGTGACTTCTCATGTCTATCTGATAATTTTTTTAAGTCATGTATTGCAAATAAGTTGTCGTAGTCATAATCATGTTCATCATAAGGATTTCTTGAATGATTTATACCGTTCTCATTTGTATTCCTTCTATCAGTTTGATTTCATCGGCTCTTACTCACCTCTGAGACCATAATGACACACTGCAGCTCCGTATGCTTCGGATTTCCAAGCACAGCCAAATTGTACAACTTCACTTGCTGCATAATATACTCGGTTCATTTTAATAAGGAGGTGGACGCGATGACTTTACAAAGCGCACGAAGTTTTACATAGCGTGCACTCGTCATATCCATCATCTATTTGCGTTGCAACTAAGAGCGATATACAATCTTGAGTACATCATAATGCTAGACTCAAGATTGGCCTCTTGGTTTAGTGAATTGATACATTCCCTACAATAATTTGTTGAAAACTAAGTCTCAAGTGCCAATGTTGATTGTTACTATACGTTCACTTTAAATATCATTGACATAGTTTACCAGTTTGCGAGTCAGGCGATGCATTTCACGTAAGTAAAGAGAGTATCTGACTCGAAATAATTTCCTTGGTCAAAAGTAAAAAGCAATAAAGTTACACGACGCACAGCGTGACGGTCCTTCGGCGTCCAGCGCCTTCTTGACGGTCGATGGTCAAATGGTGGTCTGCATACTCGGTGTGAAGATTTATAATGAAGTGAATGATATTAAGCATTGCGCTTGTTGAATATACTCGTATATTGACAAGTCGGTAAGAAAATTCTCCTCTCGGAACGCTGAACACAGACGTGTGCGATTATTAATAAGTCTACATCCAGCGGTCTCTATGAGCATAATAAAAACAAACATGATGATCAAGGTAGCATCGAGGATTTTCAAGTAGATTTCATTGCTAAGCTGACGAGCACTCGAGACACAAAATTCACTGAAGCAAAAGCTACAGATTGTTTCATAAAAAATGGATCACCCTTAAACATCGCCTTAACTTCAACTTTGTCTAACTTCGCCAAACTTGGACGAATTTCTCTGAAATTTGGAAGATATGTCAGTTGTGCTTACTAATATCATTGTTGGAAATTTCAAGCATGAATATTGAGTTGTTTTCCTGTTATAGATAAAAAAGTAGTAGATAATTTGATCTTCATTTCGCAATGTTACACAAAATCATACCTCACTCTTATAAAATTACATTTGTTTCCTTTGTTATGTTATATGTTGTTCTACAAGCCAAAAGCTATCAAGCAAAACAAAAATAAAGAAAATCGGTCAATCAGAGCCAGTATAGCACCATTATTCATCAACAATAATGTGACTGCTACATGTGATTAACTGGACTTCATGTTCCATAGCTTCCTGACTTCGTTGCGGTGGTGTTGGCAGCACTCCTGATTGCTTTCAGCTAGAAATCTATCTCTTACTGGTTGAAAACAATACAAAGCACAAATGAACAATAACGAGATCGCATTCACGAAAGGCAAAGTGTCAGCCTTGCTAGAACTAGGGTTTTCTTTGCGAGCTACAAGTAAGCGACTAAATGTCCCTTACACAAATGTGCATCGATGGCATAATGATGATTTTCGACTCTGTCGTAAAGAGGGCTCTGGCCGTCCACGCAAAACATTGAAACGTAGAGACCGCCTAATTTTGAGATTTGTTAAAGTTGATCCAAGTCTCTCGTTAACTGAGATGGGTGCACTAGACTCGTCTATTTCTAAGTCCACTATTCGTAAAAGACTTATTGAGTCGAATTTCAAGAGCTGTAAGAGGCCCTCTCAGATCGAATTATCAGATCAGCATACAAAAAGACGTCTCAGATGGGCAATGAGTCATTGTCACTGGCGAAATCAATGGGATCGGGTTGTCTGGTCTGATGAGGCATCAGTCCGTCTGAAGGATAGTGATGGTCGATTGAGATTATGGATAAAATCTGATCAGGAAATTCTGAGACATTTACATCGTCCCCGGGTACAAGGTGGTGCGACTCTACTGATTTGGGCTGGCATTTGGACCAATGGCCGCTCTGAACTTCACATACAGCAAGGAACCATGAATTCTGAACGCTATGTGAATGTTTTACGAATGAACATTGGCCAAATGACAGATCAACTTGGTGATCCATCGACTTGGTTATTTATGGATGATAATGCTACGTGTCACAGGAGTAGTAGAGTCAATTTATGCAAGTCTCAATTAGGGCTTAGGACATTATCTTGGCCAGCTCGTTCTCCTGATCTGAATCCCATAGAAAATGTATGGAGTATTCTAAAACGTAGCGTTCGTCGTTCACTGCTACCTACAGATGGCGTATCACAACTTACGTCACTGTTAAAAAGAGAGTGGAGAAAGTTAGATCAGTCAAAAATCAACGATATCATAGAATCAATGCCTAGACGAATTGGTAATGTCATTGACAATAAGGGTAGGGCCACAAATATTAGCTTCTTAAGAACCGTTACTGTATCATAGCTTATCAGATTATATAAGGACATTTAAATATATTAGGGACATGAAATAACATGAAAAATGCTTTCTGTATCATACTTATGTTTTATTTAGTCAAATTTTAGGATGATCCACTTTTTATGAAACGGACTGTATTACACACTTGAATCCAACAATCAATAGAAGACATGAATTACCTTGCTACAGTCTGCCCTCTCACTTTGATCACTTCACATTCAACAAACAGCGCAATTATTAATATCATTCACTTCTTTATAAATCCAGTAGCCGCTTGGAAAATACTTATTTGAAGACTATAATCCGGTATATGTCCTACGTTGTACATAACTCATATAACTTTGGCACAAGCCGTCCGATTAATTTCATTTTTGTGATACAGATGAGACAGGTTTAGAGGATAACTTCATCTCCATGAAAAATGATCAGATCTCAACAGGAAAAGTCTAGTCGGTGTTCCAAACTTAGTCAAGTGGCTAGAAATTGACAAATTCCGTTGTTCATGAAATGATGGTCGAAATTTGAGATGATAACTAGATCTTTTCCTGATGAGATTTTGTTTATGGTCGTGATGAACTGGTTCTCCATACCCTGAAGCATCTATACCTCAAACATTAAGCCAATCGGGTAGCTGGTTCTAAGTTATAGGTATTTAATTACAAAAAGCCTACAAATGAAGGAAACTC
Organism: Prostheceraeus crozeri; assembly: GCA_907163375.1. Taxonomy (NCBI): domain Eukaryota; kingdom Metazoa; phylum Platyhelminthes; order Polycladida; family Euryleptidae; genus Prostheceraeus; species Prostheceraeus crozeri. The sequence goes on from CAJQUW010012358.1 coordinate 132,886, forward strand.
TGAGTCCGTTTGGTCAGTCTACAACCCTGGACAGAATGCAGTAGTCCTGGAACTGATTTTCTTGTTACTAACTGACTTGATGATGATATGAAATGGTTATTGTCGCTATGTGTTGAGTATAAACATACTAAAATATAATGCAAAAAATAAATGCCAGCATTTTTAACTGCAGTTGTTATATTCATTCATATCATTGATATCTTTATTGAATAATTATCTGCTGTGCATTTTGTGGGAATGTTTATGTTCGGGATATAATTCAAATTTTGTATCCTTTAGCATATACATCACTCCTTTTTAGCTTGAAATGGACACAGTTGAGTCCGAAACGTCGCGAAAAGGAATAAACTATTTTGCAATCAAATGATATTCATTTATGATTTTGAAATTATAATCTAAAAACGAAACAACATTATGGAAAAACAGAACTTATAATATTTAAAAAAAATATCAAACTGCATAACGACATAATATTCAATTACGCGTGCAAAGAAGATGAACTGGAGCCAAAATTTACAAACATCAAATTAACAAAAAAATCAAAAAAATATCAAAAAATATCTGATCATTCCAAGACTGTCTCCCTCCCCTCAATTCTTGCACTGTCTGAGCAATTTTCATGCACTGCTGAAATTGGAATGAATGAAAGCTATCCATTCAATTATGCAATTGTAGTGTAGAACCTTTTTGATGCCGTGGCGTGATATCTAAGCTCCTCCACAAGAGATAAAAAAAGCATTAATCAGAATTTGTACCTAGCCATAACATTCTCACTACGTATTGTAGAAGTTATTTTGTGACTTTGAAGTTTTCTAAAGAATAAGCAATTACGCATTATGATCGAGGACCTGTTCTATTTGTGAAGTGATGTTCAGTACAAAAAAGTGAACTACAGGACGACATGTATTCAAAGTACATGCGGTATATTTGCCATAGATTCATGACAGGCGCTTTAATTGGTTTTCATTCCATCGTTTCAGTGGTGCATGTAAGCAAATGTACTTTGCTCGCAAATGCACACCACCCACGCCACATGTATCTAGCCCTAGGTGAAGGTCTGTACCTTAAACCTTGTTAATTTCAAATCGAAAGCATGCTGCTTCTCTAACGTGCACGACATTTTTCATTTCAGCGACGAGCAGATGGGGTGGATCTCGAGAGCAACTATCTGTCGGCAGTGGACCGTCCAATGGAGAATGTACTGTCCGGCCAGGCGCTGGGAAAGCAATGCAGACCAACTTTACCATCTACTGTCGAGAATGGCGTCTTGCAGCTGGTGTTAGCGAGGTCAGTGACATGGGGAGGGCAGATGCGGACACTGCGTGTATGGACGGCAGATGTGGGAGTAGACGTCACCAAGCGAATATCAGGAATTGATTCAAGTTGACGTCTAGGGAAGAAGATGTGATCTTAAAAATAACTTTTCAAGATCTGTGCAAGTTTTGCATGTATATCAGTTACATGACAGCAATATTAGTGAACCACAAGTATAGGAGACGTCGAGATAGCGCAGGTAGGCGTAATGACGCATCGTCAGCAGAGCCCTTGCAAGCCTGATTTAGCTGATGTATTTAATGTTAGCGAGGTGTGGCAGTGCCCCACCTGCCCTAATCGATGAGCCGCCAATGTTATTATGTTTCCATGTAAAGGCTATGTAGCACAACTTAAACCCCGTCTAGGATAAGATGGTTGTGGCTATCATGAATAATGTACTAATTCAGCCGATCAACGCTCCCGTTTATCGTGGTAGATCGACAATTTCACGCGTGTGTTCAAGGCTTCAGTTCAGTGTGAGTGCGTGTGTGTAGTTAGGGCTGTATTTGAGTGATTAAACAATGAGTCATTTAAAATCCTTAATCGTTGTATCTAATTTGTCCAAAATCACACTTCCTACAAGTGACAGTTGAATAATGTTGTTTATGACAGAAAAGCGTTCACTAATTCTGTGATCTGTTCACGTAACAGTTAGTTTGATTATACACCATAAAATCTGACCTGTTTTAATTGATCAGTCAACTCAGTATCATTATCAGCTAAATCAACATCCAGCGACAAAATGTTAGAAGTCAGAACTGCTATTCATGACAGAGATATTTTTTCATGATGCAATGAAGCGACCAAGAAGAGTATTAAATTTGTTGCATTTTGCATTTACTAAGCAACCGTGTACCGGCGCTTTGGCCTTGTGGTAGAGTGTTAGCTCTGCGTCCGGGAGACCTTGGTTCGAAACTTTTTCAGGTCAAGCCTAAGACTTTTAGAATAGCTACACTCAGCATTCTTGCCTAACACTCAGCACAAAAGGAATGAGAGTGGGATATATAACAATCCGGCAACATGGAGGAAAGGCTGCGTGTCCTTGTCCTTGCGATGTTTAAGCAACGCTAATTTATTTTATTTCATCCTGAGTGTTCTATAAGCTCATCTTAATCTGCGCAGATCCCACACACAAAAAGACATCATTACATTATCAAGCAGAATAAAACGGATTTTGGAATTATGAAGCTTATATCTACATATACAGTAGCAATGTTGCTTGTGTACCCTCCATTATTAAGACGGATCGACTACACTGCTTGAACAATGCGCATGTAGAAATTATGCACTTGAAAAGGCTTTCGATTTGGCGGTCTTTTTGATCATATAGCAGCAAGACAACTTAAACCTAGAAATGATATGAATTAAGTATAAACGGACTTTTACAACCTATCTTGCCATTAACCATCATGTGTCTTATCATTAGTCAGCGAAAGACGGCATGGTATGACATGACATATGTCTTCATCGAAGTTTTTTATATTACCGTTCTACCTTACCAGGGTCCAGACACAAACTAGAAAGCTGTGCAAGTGGGCACAGGTGGAATTTCATGTAAATTAGGCCTATATCTCCTACGATCTAATTTGAGATTTTTTCGACAGGCATAGCGCCGAAAGTTCTTCGAAGCAACAATCGAACCCGAAACCGCTGAAATTTGCATTCAGATCAAATAGGAAATCAATGGTTTTATAGTGATGGCCCTTTAAGCCAATTTAGAATTTCGGCGATTTGCGTTTGAAAATATATATTTCAGTAAAAATGCACCAAATCTCAAAAATATCGTCAGGATAAGAAGGCTTCATTTACAGATGAAAAAATATGTACATTCGTCGTAAACTCTTGTTCTGCATCTTTCCGTAAAATGGTTTGACAAACATATTACTTCTGGCTAAGAAGCATCAGAAGAACGCAGCGTGTGCAGAATCCGAAATGTTCGGTAGAAAGTTAATTTTAACTTTTTTAGTTTGGAGGTTTACAAGAAATGACTTTCCCGTACATTCTATGTCACAAATGACATTTGAATGTTTATCAAAATTGCTGCCAGATTCGCATAACAATTTTTAGCACTTATAAACTTGAAGCTTCAATGTCCCGGCCTGATTGTAAACAAACATTCAATCTGTATTCACCATCAGCAACAACTCCTTCTTCTTTCCTCTGACGGATTAATCACTTGTGGAATGAACTCTCTAAGAAATTCATAAAGTGGGAAGCTTTCAGATTGGTAAGAATTTATTTTGACCTTTTTAATCTTCACAGAACTTAGATGTTTTTCAAATAATATGTTAAGCTGCTATTTGCCCTGTTAGATTCATCGAATTATTAGACGCGTATCGCAAGCGTATCCCAGTTCGCTCAGTGTGAAAACCAATTATTAATTTGATTCAACAATATGAAGCTTTAGGTCGCTTCTCTCCACAAGGTTCTGGATGGCAGGTATTGAAACTACATCGGTATGATACTTTCATTCGAAACATTTTTGCAACTTGAAATGACATTCTCGGGAATAGGGTCGAAAAAATTAGTCGGTTAAAAAGTGATTAGACCAATTAGTTGATTGAAAATCTATTCAGTCATAATTTAATTTTTGAATATAAAGCTCAAATGCAGTTAATGGGTATGAAAGATAAATTGCTTTATAATTCTTTTCTTTTTCAACGTCCAAATATCATCAACGGATAGTCTTTGTCTTTAAACAATAATTATAGACTTCTGGTGATGCATGTATTCATCACTGATGATTTCATGACTAACACTCAAAGCCACGCGTTGAGGTGATGATTCTACTTCTTGAGATGATGGGAAAATACAACCTTCCAGTATGCACTGATTTTGAGTTAGAACTTGTTCAGACGATGTGTGTTCATTTACTCTCTTGAAGTATTATTTATATCACGTGATGCATTATACATTCCCATATACATTGCCAGGATGGAGTTTATGTTGATGTTCATAGACTTGTTAGGCATGCAGAGTAAGAGGAAATAATGTAAATTTAGGTAGGGGTGCGTTGAGAAAAAATGTATGTTGATTGTTTTTCCAGACAATAATTTTCTCACTCCATACTTCCGTTCCACTTTGCCCTTACTGTGTCGTGTATAATTATACGTAATGCTCTTCTTTCCGTGTCACCCTTATTTTGTACTTCTTGATATTTGATGGAAATATACGCTTTATTATTATTATTATTATAGCATATTGTGCGTATTTGAGATGGAATATCCAGGTTGCAGGAAAAACCGACAGCTTGCTTACTTACTTCTCTGCTTTTCGTCTTTGTCCTGTTTGAACGCGGTCAGACTGTTGTTGCTTTAATATAATACACACATATTATTGGAAAATTCATGATCATAAAAGCAAGAGATGTCATTGTTTGTGCAATAAATAAATAAGCATGCTTTTATGAAAAATGATAATTGGCAAATACAATGAACTAAAAAGAGTTATGTTGAATGTATAATTTAATTGTACTATTAAATCAGATCTTGTTAATTTTAATAATAACCATGATTACAATCTGTTTACAAACGAGTAAGCACATGAACAATGTGCATGTATTTAGTGCAAACATTAGTCATTGCAATTCAAAACTAGGCTTGCCATGCAAGAGACGTGCTACGGAAAGGAATGTCTCCGAATGCTTCAAATATCGGAAATGCTCTTCGTAATCAAAGTATCCAAATTAACGAGATTTTTCTGTTTGTACAGCATGTTTTCTTACATTCCTGTGCTGTTCTAGAACTTCTCTTGTGAAGGAACTGGCTTGGACATAATTGACATAAATCACAGTTTGTTGGGTTATGGTGATACTTACAGAACTGTCCCGATGTCGAATATGGATCACCCAACCAAAGGATCTCAAGTTGAAGCTGATAGTCACAATGTCAAGGAGCTCACGACAGGACAAACGAGTCTCCAGACACGAGCCGGAACTAAACGTGACATAAAATCTATACGTGCAACAATAGGTGTAAGATTGGTGATCCCATCACCAAGTCTTGAGGGAAGCCAGAAAATCCAGTAATGGATAAAGATTTTTCTGTATGAGCCTCGATATCATCAAGTCTACAAGTTAGAAATATGACTTGTCTAACGAAATATAATGATTGATAGCATCAGCATGACCAGATGCTTTCGTTCTCAGCTCTTATCTTGAGGATTCATTTCCACCTGTTGACTGTGATGATTGACATCTGAATTGGAGAATAAAATGAGAATGTGAAATTCTCCTTTTCAGTGTCGCAATTCATCTTCCTACGCCATGAATGGCATCTGATGAAACGTTAGAGTGAAAGAATGAAATTTGATCGTTCTGAGTTAGAGAAGTCCCCAGAGAGATTCTCCACGATCGTCAATCTGTCCCTATCCACTTTTACGCCCTGTCTGTCCAGCTATATTTTTCCTGTCTCGCTCTCTCCGATATCCTAGCAGCTGCCACAGAAGAGCATCGATGATCTTCTCTAGCTTGCGATTTCTTCATGAAAGAAATTGAAACCGTAATAAAAACCGAAGTGATTTCCTCACTGTTCACATAGGAAGACAGACTGACAGTCAGTTAGACGACCACCCCATATACACAACAGGCACAGCAATACGCAGACAAGCGGGTACATAGACAGGCGAACCAGACAGACCGAGCAAACTGTCATGCTGATATGCGGCACTTAAAATTCAAAAATGTTTGTGGTCTCCGTGGCACAGTGGTTAAGTTATTGGCCTAGCGATCTTTCGGTCGAGAGGTCGAGCCGCGAAAGTGTCATTGGAAGTCGTCAGGAAGGGCATTCGGACTAAAAGATCACAACACTCCAGAATAAAGTCTGACTTTGTAAGCAGCTTTCACGTCCTCAGCATGGGAGAGTAGTGACGTAAAGCCATCATCACATTATGTTCAAAAAGTTTGCAAACTAGCGGGGTTGGCAAATAGCATTAATCTTGAACTTATCAGAAAGACAGACCGAAAAAAATGCTGCCAGACAACACAAAGGCAGAAACAACAACAGAGCAGACAAGTTGACAGACAGACAGAGCTGAGAAAAGGATATAGAAACGCAAACAAGTAGTCAGAACAAACTGTGATACTTTGGCAAGAAGTTTATATACAATTTCAATAAATTTTAGATCGGAAGGTGTTGGTCTCTGATTTCTATGCTACTATCTTTCAAAATGTAGCTTTAACTATATTCAAACTACCCTCTATAGTTTCTCCACAAGACTTCTCATATGCAACCCGGAACTCATAGGATCTGACTTGACAGAGAGCCCTCTCGCTATGTTCCACTATTCTAGCTTTTTATGTTTCTAAGATGTTGATAAACCCGGAGCCTTAAAATGTTGTATTGTTAGCCACAATGTGTTGTTGTGTTGATTGCTGCAACGTTGTTGTGTTGTACTTCAGTGAATATGCGCAAAATTATAATGGAGTTAGAATGTGCTACTAGAAATGATAATTAAGCAGATGATGATTAATGAAAAGGGTATCAAAACAATGAACAATCCGCTTTTTTATGAATAATGAGCACTTGCTACCATTGTCTATCTTGATAAATGAATCACTGGTGCGCTGATGATGATTAATGAAATGAGTTTCAAAAGTTCAAGTCAGATGGTAAAAATGATTTGAAACAAGAAATTCAGACAGTGACGCGCTGAACAGAAAACGAGGCAGTGACGCCCTGAACAGATGTGACATCTGGTTACCCAAGGTATATAAGACATTTTTGTAGTGCTGCTTAACTTTGGCCTGACGACGTGTACCTGACTAGTCACGAAAATTCGCCTTTTAATAATGTGATTTTTATTTTGAATATCGGATTCACGAAACTCTTTTTTCTTATAAACGACGCCAAATCCCAGCATGTTTCAAAAGAAATTCAGATGTGAATTCAACATTGTATGAATTGACGAAGGAGGAAAGGAGTAGCAGCTCACATTAAACAGATTACTGAATAAGTTCTGAACAGTGAACATGGCTCACAGTCGATGTACTGAGATTTCATTCATCAAATCCCAAGTTCTCAACGGATGTCTAATAGTCGGGGACAGGTTTGAAACAACGATATCACGTGCCCGCGATAATGAAGCACTTTACTCTCAATCTGAAGGACAGAGTTGGGACTATTAGTAACTCATAGACGTAGGAATTCAGTAAGATTTGCTATCTGGTATTGAAGGAAAGAAATTAATATGAAGAATAAGCAACTGCAATCCTTGAGAAAAAAATTCAATGTAACACATGTCAGAACATCTTCAATTTCAATGCAGTTTTTACTTGTCATTCAAGTAGCGGTGCACTTTTGCTAGCTTTGTAACCAGGGATTGCTATCCCGGAATCCCGGGATTCTAGTATATTTTACAAGATTGAAATCTTGGAATATTTGCGACCAAGGTGAAGTTAAGATTGGGTGACAAAACGTTGCCCACTCTTATGTATGTATGTTTGGACATCATTGTAATAGTCAACAATGAAATTTAAGCGATAATGAATCTTGGTTGGATTGCGATTCTTTCCAGCTATCTATTGCAGGGTTTTTTGCTACAACTACCTTGGTAATTTTTTGGCTATTCGTAAGTGTGCCATGAATATAAGGCATACACATACTGTCGGATTCCTTTCTATCAGTTGGATATAATTAGTCTACATTTTCTAAGTTTTTATAGATTTTGTGCGATCAGTTTACCTATAAAAACATGTTTCCTTATTTTCAAAGTGTTCAACGCATAGCAAGGTATCCAATAAGCGTTCTCTCTCTCTCTCGATAAGCGCTTATTGGTCTATCACACATTAAGTTGCAAGTAAAAAGACAGAGCCTTGGCGTCCAACGCCTTCTATCGGTCGATGCAAAGTGCTACTTCCCATCTACCGAAAGAAGGCGTTGGACGCCGAAGGCCTGTCTTTTTTTTACTTGTAACTTAATTTGTGATATACTAATAAGCGCTTATCGAGAAAGTCGGGATGCTTTGTTCTGCCCTGAACACCTTGAAAGCATGGCAAGCCTCTCTCGCCGCTTGGTCAACTACGTCATATCTTCCTATAAATATTATGTCAGCAATTTGATATTGGTCAGATACCCGCATATTAATTGATGCTTTAAGGCAGTAGCTGAAAGCATGAGTGAGGTTTGAGCACCATCAAGGAAAAAAGAGGGCTCATAGGCACAGAATTATTCAACCTGATTGAAAAAGCTATTGAAGGAAAAACATCAAAAATAAAGTCTCACACAGCTCCGAAACCTCGACAAAGAAATATGGAATGTTGTTTACGAAAGAAATATGGAATGTTGTATAACATAAATATTCATTTACACTTGCCGATCTACAGCTTATAATTTTTTGTTTACATTTCTTCATAGATGATTCAGTGATTACTGAGTGCAATGGATGGAAATTTCAGACAATTTTCATATTATACAGAGGGATGCAAATTGTTTGACATTTTAAGTAAAATATGTGCATTGGTTTACATTGACAACAACGGTCTGTCGCAGTTCATTGAATATCTGAAGAGAATGACACCTATTAAGTCAATACAAGACACCAACATCCTTGATTCCCCGATCGCACTCGCCCGACCTAGGAATCGAACCGAAGTTCGCGGTGGAGACGAGCTCGCACCTTCTTCACTATGCTTCACTATACCTTCTTCGCTGATATGCTGTCTCGCTACAATATGAACACTGGTTGCGTTCTGTCAATAATAATAGGACAATAAGATGTCGATATCACTTAGAGATGACTTCTGCCTTCACTCGCATTCCTTTTGCACCGTCATCGTGGCCCAGTGAAGAAGGTGCTAGCTCTCTCCACCGCGGACTTCGGTTCGATTCCCAGGTCGGGCGAGTGCGGTCGGGGAATCAAGGGTGTTGGTGTCTTGTATTGACTTAATAGGTGTCATTCTCTTCAGATATTCATTGGTTTTCATTGTTTCATTAAAAAGCATGCCTTGCAAAATAGCGGTAAATGTCTTGACTCTTCATCACGTTATTTATCGATATCGACATTCATTCATCAAGAATCTAGTGATATTTTGTGGGTTATTTTAGATTGTTTGACGATATTTTCATTTCTAAAAGATTTGCACTTGTCGATCATATAGTTATGAAAAAACTGTTTTGATTGTTTCCGATGTTGTCAAACTAGACTTTATTTAAATGGGTGCAAGCACGTGACCCATCATTGCATCGCAGTACTTCAAGTCCTTTCATTTTCTCATATCAATAATTGGTTTTCATTTTGATTGTTTAAAAAAATATTTCTTAAAATAATGAACATATTTTCAAATTTTCTTCTTTTCTGTAACTCATGCATTAATTACAAGAATATATGCCAGTTGTTAATTCCCGGTCAGTATCAATCACATGGCTGGTACATCCTCGACGAAAGTCAAAGTACATCATGTCAGAATGTACTTGCTTTTCCCATGTCTCCAACGTCGGTGGATCAAATCTGTCCTCGGCTGATGAAACCTATGAAGCAAGTCGTACGGTGATCGTGCTACTTGCATGCATAGGGGTTTTTTGTTTGCGTCAATAGACAGTCCTCAATTTTTCATATTTTAAGTCAGAGCTGGAAGCTGGCCGGAGTGGTGGCCGGCTTGTATTTCAACGACCAGCCGTTCCGGTATCGTGACCGCTTTCTTAATGTCATATTTTGAATATATGATGCGTTGTTACCATGAGAGTTAGATGAGATAGCGACATTTTTTCTATGTTGAACGATGACACAAAGAATCACAAATATGATGGCGATTACTGGACCATTGGCCTTATGGTGTTTGCTCTGCGTCCGGGAGACCTGAGTTCACATCTTGGTCGAGTGAAACCTCTAAGACTTCAAAAATAGTTACAGGTAGAATAAGTTCTTGTTGAAAACTCAGCGCGATAGAGTGAGAGCTCGGCCAGATGGAAGAAAGACGCGAGCCTAGCGTGTTTCCAAACATAAACAGAGTTTGTTTATTTATTTATTACACTCGCTCTCTAAAATATGACATTGCCATCACAAATATGACACTGTTTTCCTCAAATGTGATAGGAAAATGCTTTTCAATACTCCAAGTTTCCACAATCTCTTCATTATAATGGTTCATCAATATATCTTTCCATTTCAAAGTACAAGGGTTATGAAAAATTAGTTGTTCGCAATTAATTGATTGCTGCTGTCAGAAATCGCAGCAAATTGATTGGGCCATCGACTGTTTGCTATTGATGTCTTCGTGCCGTCAGATAATTGTGATTCATTGATTGACGTGTGATGATAGTGAAACTAGGCTTTCATTGCTTAACTTACCTTGTCGTCAACACTCGCAAAGAAATCATCGCAACTTCAGTGATTTTTTAGATACTTTTGAACCTATCTTGTCACAAACTGATAGCTTCTGGGATTATAGAGCAGTAGCAGACATATTTGGTACGTTACTTAATTGTCGTCTCCATCTTACAAAACACACTACTTCTACAATAACTCCTAAAACAATATCTTTTGTTCTGGTATCTAGACCACATGATTTTTCATTAATTAACTTTTTCATTGTAACTTCATGAATTTGTGTCTGCATACTAAGTATATCTAAATGCACATCCAATTCACAAGAGAAATGTATTTCAATGCATGTAATGTATAACAATGTATTTCATGCAATAGTAGGTACTATTCAGTGCTCAACTCTACAAACTGAAATTAAGCTATTATTCGATTTGTAAGCCTATGTAACCTCACACTTTGAAGTAAAACATAAATTTCTAAAATTCAGTGTCATGACTAAGTCAAATGGCGTGAATAATTGTAAATAATTCATTACTTGATTCATTTAATTGCTGTTATTTTTTGATAACCCCTGGGTAATGACGGGAGATTGTCCACTCTATGAAATAAGCAGGTCACATGCATATTTATTTGCCTACGTTAAATCCATTCATACAAGCGTATTCGAGAGACATTTCTCCCGGAATTAAACACGTGCATGAAGGCTGCCTTAGCGCTCAATTAAAGTGAAGTAGTCGTTCTCTTTCAAACTTTTAGGTGTTCAATATGAGCAGTGAACTCTATTGCGCAATTGCGTGGATTTTGTGATAAGAAAGGGGAAAACCAATTCAATATTTACGTGAAAGCATCAGTCATAGAAATTTAAAAACGGTTGATGAGTTAAGAGTAGTGTTTAGCTCATCTTTTGACGTCCCCTCGATTCCTTCTTTCATGAGACAATTTTCATGCAGAAAATGGTTTTTATCAGCAAAACTCTACTGAGCAGCTTTCTCAGAGGTATTTATTTGTTAAATACTCAACAATCCCCTAATCTCATACATAACTACAACAGTTGCCATTCTCATTTCATCGTTCTACAAAGATTATTCAGACTCTACGAGGGCAAAGTTAGAACTCCTTTTGGAGCAGACTTACTAGAGATGCGCTTCGGATCAATTGATGATGATGATCTAATCCGATCGAAAGCAAGCGGAATCTGCATCCAATCCAAGCCGAAATGTTCATACTAGACCTCCAAGTGTCTTCGAATATATCTGTCTAACTCAGCCACAGCCCAGCTTCCGATTTCTGTTATGATGACCAGTGGCGTCGCGTGCGTCCAGACCATAGGGCTTCACTCGCTATTGGAATACTATTTCTATACCAGACATTAATTTTCTCTATAATTTCTATACCAGACAATAATTTTGACCAGACCATTAATTTTCATAAAAGTTGAATTTTTTATAACCATTTCCCTAACATTTTTTAAGGCTACGTGAATGTGCACATGAGAAGTGATTGCTCATGTCTCTTAGCCACCTTACTCACGGAACAGATTATACAAGATCCCCTCTCTGTCCAGACCTATACATCCCTACTCTATGGTCCAGACCACATTTTCTCAAGAAAAAAGGGGAAAGGAAACACAGTTTCTTGCGCTTTCTACGGGCCGTTCAGCCGCTCACAATGTTGAAATTTTTTTATTTTGTTATCTTGTTATTTTCTTGTCTTGTTTCTTGTTGATACTTTCAATTTTTTTTATTTTGTTGGCCTACCTTGCTTACGGTTGTCATCTTTATTCAGTGTATTCCCCTCTACGAAAAGGCGTGGTCCGATTATGATCTCATAGTACATAAACATAGTGTGCACATCATCACAGCACTAAAAAACAAATTATGGATGGAATTCTGACGAATGGGGTTGTTCGAGTCAGATGGCGGCATCATTTTTCTGAGAACGCTCATCATCTGAGGGCGAATCTTGTCTGAAGAGTCAGCCATTGCTTTGACGTCCAGTAGTCTCTCTCTGTACATAAGCTCTCTAGAAACACGTTCGCCTTGCCTAACTATATTTTAGTTATACCGTGCCTCGATCAACCCGTAGAGAATTTCATTGCAAAAAAAAAAATGAATTGCAGCATTTAACGGTCTAGAAGCAAAGCCTCCATTTCTTGTCGCGGGCGCGCGCTACAGCCTGCGCTACAACAACACACTCTTTCTCCAACTCTGAACATCATGCTCTTTCGTGATCACACGCCCACAATTGTGTCCAAATGAACGACGAAGAGAACAGCTGTGTCTAGAGACACAGTGCTGCAAAGTTGTGTCATGAGGTTGAGCGTCTGACTTTGTTGAGGAAAACTGTGCACACGTGTCTTTGAACTGTATCGAATTTAAATGAATTATGACACTTTCCATTTTTATAATTGTTGAAAAATTATTTTTGAGGATGCGCCGAAGGCCTCGCAGTTACGGAGAAGACGCCACTGATGATGACCGAACAATTTCATACGTGCAGCTTAAGACTTGAAACTAGCGTATTTTCCGCTTGCGTCATGCGGAAAAATTAGCAAACCGAGTTTCAGCAGCGCTCCGTTAGTTAGACAGTTCGCCAACAACATGAAGGAACTTGAATTTCAAAGATTCCGGACTTTTCTAAGGGGTGCCTGTTCGTTCCTTTCCGAATAGGGCAATTCAAATAATCCGATCCGAATGGACTCCAATTCACGAATTCGGAATGGCGCATCTCCTCGTGGGAGTTGCGGTCACATTGGGTTTTAGGGTCGACATTTAGATGCCTCTGCCGGACCTGCCTGAACTCATCCCAAGGCCGCCGGCCGTCTTCCTGGTGTGCTTCAGAGGTTTACTCATATTATTGTATTTCATGAAGTATTTTGTGCTTTATGTTGTTGCTGAACCGCTTCACTTCTCAATTTTTATTCAGTAATTCTATGTAACCACGTGATCACACTTTTGCAAACCTGCAAACCCTCATCTACATCTCCGTCCACTTTTCATTGACTGATTCTCCACTTTTCACTCCACATCTCTGCGATTGAGACATGCTTCCGATTTTAATTTTTGCTGTAAGACAAATGAAACAAGTAGATGTATCATTCTTTGTCATTATTCTTACGTTGACTATTCATTGCAATAACTCAGTCAATGAAATCAACATGTACATGTAGAAAATCGTACAATGAATTGTAAATCATGTTCTAATTGAAAGCCTTAGATTTCCGTTATTATTGTTAATGGTGTCCAATAATGAAGCAATCACTGATTTCTTTGCAGAGAGAGGGTTGGCCGTTATCTTACGAGTTTTCTTATCGCTTGCATTTTAATTCTGCTCCGATCATCATTTACTCTGGGCTACTTCCTTATGTCTACTTTTACTTGCCGCCTGCGATCCAGGGCAAAGGTGAGTTATATTTTAACAATGTTTTGTATTTAACTTGCTTGTCTACGAAATTGTTTCTGAAAATCTAAAGCCTATTGCTTATGTCATGCTTATCGCGCATCAACTGATTGAAACAGCTAGTTAGAGAATGCGATTTATCACATCTATACTCGCGCTAAATTTTTAACTGAACTTTTGACTTTTGACTTTAACTGTCTGAGTGTGAATCCAAAATCCACGGAAAAATACTTCCATGCAAGTTGCTTTTTTCGTGAACTATGAAGTAGACAGCGACAAGGGACGTTTACATGTATATCACATTACTGTGCCCACAGGGAACAAAGAGGTCAAGAAATGGTTCAACGTTTATTAGCTGCTTTGTTTGCATTTAGAAATATAGTTTTAGATTTGTTGGCTTGCATCAATGAGATGCTTTTCTCATGCTAGAGATAATATCCACTCTCTTGGACGGTAAATCATTTTTTTCTGTGGAAACTCTTGAAGATGCTCGGCAGTATGCACATTCGAACAGAGTGAAATTGGTCTTGAAACGTTTTTTAATTGAAAGCAAATAGCGCTAGTGCGATAAGTTTGAATATAAAACTCAATATTCGTGCGACTTGGGCAGATGCGAATATACGAGAATTCACAACTCTGCGTCAGAGTTTGCCTGTGACTTCTGTGTTTCTGCGCTTTCTGTGTCTAAACTCCCCCGGTCTAGTCGAATGTGTACTCAATAACCACACTTTCTGTACAGCCTACACGTACCTAGGCTAGATTCCAACATTTTCTGAATGTAATATACAGTTATGTATTCATTTAGATTGGGAGGTGTGGTCTCCGTGGTACAGTGGTTAAGTGCTTGGTCTAGCGATCATTCGGTCCAGTGGTCGAGCCCCAAAAGTGGCAGTGTAAGTCGGCATGAAGGGCCCCCGGGCTAAAAGATCACAAAGCTCCAGATTAAAGTAAGACTATGTAAGCACTGTCCAAGTCCCCAGTAGGGGGAGTAGTGACGTCAAACCATCACTTTTTCGTTTTGTTTAGATTGTAGCTAGTTCTCTTATGTTAAACTGAAAAAAATAAAAAGACAATCGTTAACTAATGATGTCACATTTGCAGTTTACCTCTCTGCTGTAATTCGTGATGCTCGTGGGGCGAGTCGAACAGCCTGTTTGGATGCGGACGTGATTATTGCTGCTTCTACAGGACAAGTTGATCGGTGAGTCTGCAGAATCTGCAGCATTTAAATTAGTAAATACACTGTAAATTAGTAATACACTGTATTAGAAAAATATTGCTTTAAAGGGTTTCTGTTGCTACGTTCAGTCTCCCGAAAGCTTTTAAAATTCTATGTTTGTTTTTATTGCTTTCAAACTTCAAAGCGGAGTTAATTATTGATGGTTGATTTCAAAGTTCATCTGTTTTTCATTGCCTCTGATTCTCATTGACTCCGGCAAATCAAAGCTTTCCGCAGTACGTTAGGGTGTCCTGTACGTTAAGTTCTCGCATGTACATGAATTATGGGAAGTCATGAATATCACGTGAATAATTCGCGATTTTTTAATTGATGGACAAGTGAATGATTAATGTTGCAATGTACTGCCGTTCTTGCGGTGTGGTAGAGCACCTGTACAGCTTACTAACTGACTTGTGTTCGAACCCTGGTCAGACGGTTTACGGACGGGAAAAACAGGCTACATTTGAAATCAATCTGTGTCATTTCCATGTTCAAAGAATAAAGATGATAAGATTCTTGGTGCCTAGTAAGGAAGCGTAATCAAAAGCGGAAGGGCAAGATATCCGTATGTATTTGATCAGAAGCAAAAAGACGGAAGTTTTTACATAATTGGACGATGCGTTTCGCCGGTGTCCCATCGGCATGTTCACGAATCGAAATTAATTGTTAATTCTTCAACCATTTGTTCAATATGTAAACGTAGAATTGGGAACCAAATGCATGAATATTATTCAGATGACGGTGTAGCGCCATACGTCAAGCACAACTTCCAATTTTTTAGTATAATTTATGATAGATTCGAGTTTACTTACTAACTAGGTTTGACCCGTCAGGAGCGAGTTTTGTCACTTCAAGATTGACAATACTATTTCAAAGTGCGGCAGTTGAAGAGAATTTGCGACATTGCCGTTTCAAGTGCATTTTTGCTGGTATGAGTGTGCAAGCTGCTGATCTTTACCAAATCAACTGCAGCATTATCGCTTCAAATGCAAAATGAAACAATGAAAGGAGTATCGAAGCAACTTTTCCTCCATCGAATGTGCTCTATTATATTTAGCTGGGCAAGTGGAGGATGAAATCGACTGCTTAGCTTATTGGTTGGATTCATGCAATAGGACCTAACGAACGGAAACTTGATTGTTATCAAGAAAATAGACCTTTTAATGTTGTCCACAATACTTGTTTAAGCCCTTTCTTGTTATTTGCCTCTTTGTTTCATGTCTGCAGCTACAAATCACCATTGATTAGGGTGAATTTTCTTTAAATTTTGTTTTCATTTTGCTGTTGATGTGGTAATTGGCATTTGAAACGGGAACGCTTCACCTTATTCCGGCAATTCTGCTGTTGGAATGTCAGCGATGAACTCGAACCGTCAATGATGCGAATGATCATGTCATTCTGCAGTTGATATGTCTATGCTTAATATGAAACGGATGATTAGCTTCTTGATCGGTCAAACTTATACAAGAAGGAACACAACGGAATACTTTTTATCGCCATGTCATGCTGGACTCCTTCTTAGGCGGAACACTGTCATGGTCAAACTAAAAATTGTTTTAGTAATTCTGTAAAATTGTGTCGTTGAGATGTAATTTTCGAGCCAGCAAGGCTTGAATTGCAAGATCATCTGATTTCTTGTCAAATTCTGGAAACTCAATATGCCTGAGTTATGATGTCTTGTCTGGACTCGTTCCTTAGCATGTTCTTTCCTATCGCATGTAGCACAAGGAAAGTGAATATGCTAACTGTGTAGCAATTAAAAGTGCCATGGTATCCGAAGTTGCTTATTTCCTCATTGCATTTGGTACCGTGACACAGTGGTTAAGTGCTTGACCCAGCGATCCTTTGGTCCAGAGGTCGAGCCCCGAAAGTGCCATTGGAAGTCGGCAGGCAGGGCATCCAAACTAAAAGTACTTCAACGCTCTAGAAAAGTCTGACTATATTAGCACCGTCCAACTCCCCAGTACGTGGGTGTAGTGACGTTGAAGCATGACAGTTGACTCTCCTGTTCCTCGTCTCGCAGCTCAGTGAGAATAGGGAATCCAATCCCGGGATATTCACTCTTAACCGTCGCTCTACTGGGGTGTTCTGACAAACGCGCCATGCTGGGGCGGGGGGGGGAGCGCCCCTTGCTTATTTCCGACACGGAGGGTCCGAATTCAAAACAAAATACACCAAATAAAAGCTCTCATCATGACGAGTCAGAATATTGTCATTGTTTTGATATTCAAGGTCTTTGTGGAGGTCAAATGTAAGGTCAAAGTTCAAAAAATGATTTTTTTCTATGATTATTATTTCTTACCATATGTCAGAAGCCATTTGACCAAATTCAAAGCAGAGTACACCAAATTGAAGCTCTTATGATGACGAGTCAGATCATTATAATTGTTTTAATATTCAAAGTCACTGTAGAGGTCACGTAGGGTGAAAAAGATGATTTTTCACTATGGTTTTTGAATTTACCACAATTTTAAATTTCAATTCAAAACGTCGAAGTTTAAATAGAATCTACAAGGGTATTATCATTTTCTGTTCAAATTGACATGAGATCACTTTCTTCTGTAAATTCGAAGTGTTAACGTTGATAAGGACATCTGAAAACATTCAAAGCGAAAATAGTGCAAAATTCGATAAATCTGTCGTAAATTCAAATTTTTGGAATCTCATTGGGACGAAAGTATTAAGCCGTTGTTATTCAAAATTGATAGGAAGCTGTGGAGTACGTAATAGTATGCTATCTAAAATATGGAGTTCGTATATTCCTTCGTTCAGGAACTAGATAAACTTTTCGGTAGGGGGGGGGGGGTCGGAAGTCAACACAAATCCACACACAAAAGATATAGGCTTTTCAAACTTCAATATAATCGCCAACGCTGCGTTTTCCGATTGATGAGGCTTTTTGAATAGAGGTCGAGAATTGAATTCGGGATTGTCATTTACTAAAGCTAATAATATTTGGAAGCATGACTGATTTGGTGGAATGCACAACACCGGGATTAGGAATCGAAGTAATCCCGGAATTGATATTTTTACGAAGCAAATTGCTCACCATACCACAGTTTCTGTTTGCATTGTTAGCCTCCCCTTAAAACTCAATCCCGGGATCGAGTTGTTGAGGAAGAATTACTCTCGTTTGACCGCATTTCTCATTCGGAGCATTATCTTAACCTGTGTGTGGTAAAAGGCACTTACAAGATTCTTCATTCCCGCAATCCTGAGATAAAATAAATACCGATGTTTAAATACCGAGTCCTCACTACATCAACCATGAATCTCAGGAAATTGCAGAAGAAATTTCAAACTCGGTAATCTGCAGCTGTTATCTGTTACCCTATGCGTCACAATTATTGATTTGTGCTTAAAGCTCATACTTACTCATAATACTCATGCTTGCTGTGGTCCCCTTGGCACAGTGGTTAAGTGCTTGGCCTAGCAATCCTTCGGTCCAGAGGTCGACCCCCGAAAATGTCATTCGAAGTCGTCAAGAAGGGTATCCGGACTAAAAGATCATAAAGTTCCAGTTGAAAGTCTTATAAGTCTTGTCAATCCCTATGCTGCATGTAAGCAAGCCGACTTATGTTGATTACAAGTCTCTCTTCAGCCCACATCCCTATATCCCATATTATTAGCATCTACAGTGACTCAGATTTTTCCTGGATTTTGGAATCCCTGCGTTAGAACAAGTGAAAATTCCCAAAAAAAGAAGAAAACTTGTGACTGTTGCATTCATCAGTTTTCAGTCATCTACCTTCGTTCACTGCACACAGAAAGTGTTGAAATCAGGATGTAGCCACTGTCCGACGATCTAATCGGCACCCAATTCTCTCTCCCTCCTCTCACCCTCATCTGCTCGCTCACAGCAGGTCGTACATGAATCAGCGGGACACGGGGTGTGGCGGCAATGTCATCAATGTGAAAGGAAACCACTTCCTCTCTCCCGCTGTTCTGCAATATGACGCCTGGAATCGTATCCTTGACACAGACACTCGTAGTTTGGCATCATTGGTAAGGATTGCAGCGCTCCGCTGATCGCATTCAGACTGACCCGTCAGAGAGCTGTCGGGCGCCCACAAGTGGTGATTCAGGCGAAGATCAAAGTGGAGCCGATGCTGTCAACTTTCCACCTCACTTGAGGACGGGTCGAGGAAATTCGTTTTGGAAACTGTTCTGTCTACGAAATATGATGCTCTCCTGTCTTAGATTAGAACTGAGTAGAGATGTTGGGACCGCTGGCAATTTCCAAAACCATCTCTGTTGGAAATTCGATGCTGAGCAAGAGAACACTTTGAGCGCATGCGTACTTTCTGAGATAATAGAAGAGTTCGTGAGTTTGCGTTTCAGGATGTAGTCTGAAGGCCGCATCAATAAAGTTAGGGCTAACCTAGCAATAGCTCTCGCATTAAGAAAAGTAGCAAAAATGGTTAGCGCTGCCGCTAGCCTAGCACTATGTCTTGGAGCTAGCGCAAGGGTATGGTATTGATAAGGATGGTGACCATTCTAGTGCGATAGCCTAATTGTGCTAGGAAAGTATCTGAAGCTGGAGGACCGCGAAAGACCTGGTTCAACGCCGTATAGGAGGGTGTTTGAGATGATGGTGGAAGGGAAGAGATTTGCCGGAGGACCACCCTATAACAAGACATATTCAAACTCCAACTCAAAGCAGGGCCGACAAAAGAGGAAGATGGCCATCAGGAGAAGACCGTCCAACCTAGTGGAGCTTAGGAGACTAATGCTAAAGGGATGAGTTATTGAGATTAGGCTCGAGTGTGTATATTTAATAGAGCTGGACGGGATTCACTTGCAAATACGCAGTCTTTCAGCAAGCAATGACTCTATCTACGACTAATGACTTTATGACACGATCATAAATGATAGTTTCATGAATTTTACAGAAAATAACATGATTTCAAAAGCGGTTTGATGAAAGCACTTTTGCTTCCGTATCATTTATCGCATTCAACCGCTTTCAGTGGAGTTACCGGTGGACAAGAATTACTTCACGTCTATTTTATTGTATCTTCATTGCTGGCTGGAAGAAGAATGTGCGAAATTTCCCTCAGTATAAAGAGGACTTAGGATCATAAAAAATGTTATAATGACGATTTCATCAATCTGCATGGAAGCATTGTCGGTTGGTTTCCACAATTGAGCTCCCCAGTTCCTGCGTTGAGTTAATTTTTGATTAATTCTGATTTATATCTCAGTCTCATTACGGAAAGCAGTTATTCTGCTCAGCTAACTACTCAGCTTATTCGCTTTTTAATCACCTGACGATGACTATTCAAGCTTGCTATATTTAGGAATTCTGCAGTTGGTAAACTGAAATGAATGCACTGCCACCACGATAACAGCTCACTTCCATCGACATCGTTTATGAAAGTAAAAGAGTGTAAGTATGCGTTTAGTTCGATTGAGATAGAACTTGGAATGTTGAAATCGGGCTATTTATTATCAAATTATTTAATGAAATGCTGTTATTATACGAAAATGATGCGCAAGTTAAGCGAATTTGAGGACATCGGGAAAATAACCGATGAGAAATCGGAGGATGCATTCCTAGCCTAATGATTTTAGAGGTCAATTTAGTATTTTTACTTCTAAAATCTTTATTTCAAACTTTAAATTAAAAAGATGAACCCTATTCATAGTAAAAATGAACTCGATTTTTACACGATGTACATGTAGACTACTGTGTATTAGATAGAGTACTTTAAGAGGATAAAGCACGCAGACCGAAGGTTTGAGTTTCAAACTTCACTGTCGTAGATATATATCAGGCATTTCACCACAAATTTCAATGATGAGTCTAATAATTTTGGCTGGGAATAAAGCACTATTCTGAAGAATAAAGTCTCACAGTGGCAGTGAAACTTGCTAATGTAATTGTTAGAATAAAATTATTTGTTCATTTATTTGATTGATTGTGTACCACTTCTAACATCAATAATTTGCTTGTTTTGACTTCAATTTTAATTAATTGATTGCTGTTGTTTTCAATTTTAGTTAATTGAT
This sequence comes from Prostheceraeus crozeri, assembly GCA_907163375.1. Taxonomy (NCBI): domain Eukaryota; kingdom Metazoa; phylum Platyhelminthes; order Polycladida; family Euryleptidae; genus Prostheceraeus; species Prostheceraeus crozeri. The sequence goes on from CAJQUW010012358.1 coordinate 154,091, forward strand.
TGCTACTGTCTTCAATTTTAATTAATTGACTTCGCGAATGCCAATTTCATTTAATTGATTGAAAAGACCAATCAATTTTTGATAATCCCTGGTTATTAGGCTATTGATATAATGTGGTAGATTGTTAAATAATCTTCTCTCATAAATTCATCTGGGCCTATCTATAAATAGTTTCGAAAACTATCTTGTAGAAAGTCTTGTTTAATTAAATTTCGATGTATTAGATGGAATTGTGAAGATTTTGAATTTCTTTTCGTATGTGAATTATGGAGATGGCATCGATTCTTCTCGGAATTTAATAGTGATGTGTTCATTCGCTGCATCCCGTTCATTGAAACAACAAGGGAGGGGAGACAAACTGAGAGTTTTGTCCAAGTCGGAGCACTTTGATTCACTGATATCTGGCTGAAATGCCGATCGTGAACAAAATTGCAGATGAAGCAATGCTGTACCATACGTCAGTGTTCATTAAATATTCCGGAGAAGGGCGATTGCGTGGTGGACGAATCCCATGTGCTTTGCCCATCACCGCACTCCACAATACTTTCCAATCCTTTACATTCTCAATTATTCATTTTCTCTGCATCAGTGAAGAAAAGGATCTACGATGCTACCACTCGTTATTATTGGGCTGGAATACGGTACAGATAGAAGTAAATCGAGTAATATGAGGAAAGATAATACGCTGCAGTTCGCATTTGTAACATTTTTTTTAAATGTCATTGCGTTCAATATCATAATAATTATCATTCCATTGATATGACGAATGAGTCTGTTATGAACAACAATAATGTTAACTGCGACATTCTGATGGTATCCTTATAAATTGTCCCATCATGTACCGGGAGTCTCTATCATAACATCATAATGTGATATTCCTACCAATTTATCAAGCGAATCAATATTTGGATAAAATACATGTACTTTCATAATTAATATGCAATTGTGTTCTAAAAAATGTTTCAATTGTTGAGGAAATATTGTCTGTCACTAAGTGTAACTATTTTCAGACAAGAAGGTAAGTATTTTGCTGTATTCCTTTTCCATTACCTTTTTCAAAGGAATTTCCGTTGAGGAAGGGGGGAAAGTCCCGATATTGCGAGCTCTAGTCAATACGGTTATGCCCACCGAGTCCCTCAAATAGTGGTCACTCCTCAAGTATTTATTGATGAGGTTTCATCTGATTATTAGCATTAAGAAGCACCTTCATTCATAGTTGCAGGATTCCTTAATTAAGGAGACGCATGTAATGCACCAATCACAAGAGAAATTAGAGACTCATGGACCAGCCAGTGGAGATATGGAATCGTAGAGGAAATTCACGATTGACACAAGAACACTTAACACTCACACAAAACAAAGGAAAGTCAACATTTTTGCAGATATCGATATGAAAAGCAAATCGTGCATTATTTCCGGCATTTACGTGTAATATCTGCTTGTGTCAATTGCCAATCCATCATTCTCTACATCTCCACTGGTTAGCAGCTATGGTTAACTTTAGTCCGGTGTCTACACACAGCAGACTTGATGTCCGATTTTAGAAAAGAAAGTGCTCCACACTTTGATGAAGCCTATGGAACCAGATGTTGGTTTGTCGTTCATACAAAACTACATGCATCCAAACCGATATACATGTACATGTACCAGTGTTCAGTATATTTGATCAACATAAGCAAGTTCAAGTTATTCATCGTCAGATTCAACTTCTCCCTTGGATCATTCTCAGGATCAAAACTCATCACCTTTGTAATCTCTTCACTGTCTGTGGCAAAGTAATTTGTGATACTTCTACATTTAGTAATCAAATTATTGTTTTTAACTTAATATCGAATATAGGTAATCTCATCACGGCTGGTAACAATTTTTCCACATCTTCAACAGAATCATGCTGTTTTGACGAAATAGTCGTTCTATGGATGCTGAGGACAGAGATGCATTTGGCATGTATGATAATTTTCAAATGCAATTCCTTGACTTTTTGATATTGAGTCATAAGAATGTCAGTACACCACCTGGCTGTTGACGTCTTCATCCAGGAATCGGTGCATTAAGCGGTGTATTATAGCAATCGAACAATTAGCAATCAGCTCGATAATAATAATAATAATAGACGTTTTTATTTTCCAAAGCCTCAATACTGAAAATCGTGAGGCCGAAACACAAGAAAATCAAGTTAAAAAATCACAAATCAAAAACAAAGATACCAACTGTCAACATATCAAAATAAACCATTATTAAAGGTACGAATCATGGAGATAATAAATGAAGTTTTCCTCATTGTTATTGTACATAGCGGCATTCGAAGTGTCTTGGAAACCGGATTGACATCTGGAGATAAATGATTGAGTGGATGATCCTCATCATTCATCGGAGCCTTGAATTGACTTATTGAAGTCATAAGCCGACGATAGTCCAACGGCAAAAAGTTAGAGCATTGGCAGCTGGGGGTACCGCAAATTATTCGATGAGCTCTATTTTGCACATTGTCTATCAGTTTCACAGAAGCTGCACTGATGTTGAAAAGCACGGGTGAAGCATACTCGATAATACTTCTGATAGATGAGCTATACACCGTTACCAGATCGTTCGTAGAGAGAAAAGGCTTGAGTCGTCGCAGAGCTGATAATCGTGAGGAAGCTTTTCTCGTTACACTTAGTACATGTGCATCCCATTTAAAAGATTCGTCAAATATTACTCCTAGGAATTTCATCGAAGCACTTCGGAATACCAGTCAAACTATAGCAGGTGAGGTCATAATGGTTGCTTCTAGAGATAAACATTTGTTGACATTTATCTTCCTTTATAATCATCAAATTAGTTTGGGTCCATCTCACCACTTCGCGATATCCACAAAGGATAACACTTTCTGAGTCATTTTTTCGAATTTTCGCGATGAGCAGGATATCATCAGCGTATTTGGTCAGTAAAATATCGAGATTGGAAATCAGTAGGTCGGAGACGAAGAAACCAAATGTCAGAGGCCCAAGTGATGAACCTTGTGGGATGCCACTTATGACTGGCTGTAAGGTTCTGCGAAAGTCTTTCCAACGGATACACTGACTTCGTGAAATCAAATAATTACACATGAAAGCAATTAGGAATGGATTAAAGTTTGCGTTCTTCATTTTATGCAGCAAGAGATTATGGGAGACTTTATCGAAGCCCTTGGTCAAGTCGACGGATAACAGATGACAACCAATGACATCCTTCTCCTGGAGACTTCTAGTTCGTCCAGCTTCATTTTAAGTTGTTTCACGTGCTCACTGTGGCCACTAAGCGAAATACATTTTCATGTTGAGTTCACTTGAGGCTTTGTGATATTTCGCTTCATTATTGAATTAACAATAATTTATAAATCACTTACGCGAGTTATTACTGTTATGATGCGAGTAATAATGAGGCCACTGGGTGGCGTGTTTAGTGAGCTCACTAATCCCGATCTGCCGTTTACAGTTGAAATCAAGGCATCTAGAAAGTAATTTTCAATTGCAGATCTCAGTGATGAGCTCATGCATCGCGTTATGGCTAGCTGTTACAAAAGCGAACCTCTATGCTACAGAAAAGTTAGTAGATAGACGGCTGTCAGGATAGCTCAGATTGCTTAGGGCCGCACTTCTGCACGATGGTTCAGCAGGTACATGTTTCGAGCTTGTCCGACTATCCACCGCCCTCACTAGTTTAGTAACTCCGACCTTGGGAGGTGAGAGTTGGCAATGTACATCGGCTCCCTTACCCTTTAATTGATACGGCTTCGTGCATTGATGGAGCGCGGTAAATTAAAAAACTAGGTCTGAGATGTATTTGTAAGACGTGGATCAATGTTACACTGGCTGAGGGTAAGTCCTATTTGACGATCTGAGGAACAAAGGAATCAACAGGAGTGGAAATGCTTAAGATTAATTCGGGTGTCAATGGATCAATAATCAGTCGTTCTTTCCGATGTGTTTTATACGGGACCGGTTCATGGCGATCATTTGAATACAAAATATACGTGAATATTACAACAATAATTTTCAAAATAGTTTCAGTAATTATTTTATGCATCATTTACTATTATTGCTTATTCTTTTTAAAGTAGAATTTATAGTAAATTATGCATAATCCTATCATTCCAATTTTATTAGTAGCAATAGAATACCGTATTTCTTCTAACACAACCCCGGGTATGGACGGTATGAAATAGACCCCGGTGTAGCCTACTATTGCTATATCCAGTAATCCGACTCACGCCCGAATGCCCGAATACCGAAGCGTTGCGCCTGAAAGCCTGACCTTTTCTTCAGAAAATTGCCCGAATGCCCGAAAATAATCTCAAATAACTTGAAGGATTTTGACTTTTGCGGATACTTCGATCGCTTCCTCTCATTTTATGTATTAAATTAATATCACTCTTCGCACATGTTTGTGTAGATTTGTATCCTGTTTTGTTTGTTGCGTTTGTTGTGTTTTGCTTGTTGCTGGAACAACGTAGGCGATACTTATTATGCAGGAAAGAGATTATATCGATTTTCGCAACATGTATCCGCTGCATGTTGTGAATCTTGAAAGTTTGGTGCTTTTAAAACAGGCAGAAAGCGCAAATGAGTTTGGCATATTGTTCAGTATAAAATTTGCAGATATGTAAAAAGTGACGTAAAATCCGTAAAAAAAGGTAACATCTCTTTTTTTCAAGTGGTCAATCAAAAATTGCGTTGAATACATGCATGAATTCGACGAATGTTTGTATTCCAAAATATGTGTAATCCCCATTTCACCTGTGCCTTGCATCATTCATTGCTCATATGTCTAGCATTTCCTCATGCGCTTCTACATGACATCTGATTGCTGGTACCGTCTTCCTTACCGGTGCTACCGGTCCTTATAATTTTTATTGGAACACGTATATTGTAATCGCGCTTTCAAATGTTAAGCAAGTTTGTCTTCTACTTCCGTTGATACGATCTTCAAAAGATGGAAGTTGATATAACTTTATCACAGGTTTTGTTAAGGTCGAGGCTTCAAATTTGAACAATCCAAAAATGCTCTACTTTCGAAAGACATTAGAAAATACAGATAAGGTCATAAGAATGAAGTATGAAAACAGAAGCAAATTTTGAATGCTAATGGAAATCCACAGTGAAGTTCGATGAAGAAGTGGAAAAAAATGGAAAAGTGTTAAAATTGAGCTTAATGGCTTTAATGAAGTACTTCACTCGAGGATAGGGAATCGAAATATCCATATGCGCAAATACATGGATATATGTATGTGTATCCGGACTCTACATGTATGTATATATATATATATATATATATAATGTCAAAAATTGCGATTTAGGAAAAATGCCCGAATTTTTTTCCTATGCGCGAATTTTTTGAGAAATGCGAGTAGGACCACTGTATATATATATATAATAATAATAATAATAATAATATCGTTTTATTTCAAAGCCCCAATATTGGGAATCGTGAGGCTAGTCTCAATTACAGGTTCAAGGTATTACAAAAAGTCAGTGAAAGCATAACAAGAAAAAAACAGTAATAAGGTCGCATCAGTAATTCAATACGTCGAACAAAGTAACTGCAGTAGGTCGTGGCAGAAAGCTTGAAGTCACACACCGAATGCACGGCTAAATTCAAATTTTAAACCCACTATTAGAGAGTCTGGACATAGTCAGGATGAAGCTTTTGCTATGTCGAACAGTTCGACACAACGAGATGAAAAATTTTCCAGAACGTGGCATGACATTGGGGGCTAGATGGTGGAGAGGGTGGAAGCGATTTTCGACCAAGTCACAGAACATGCGGAAACCTTGAATAGTTCGTCTATATTCCAACGGAACAAATGCAGAGCATTGACATTTCGATGAGCCACAAATCACTCTATGAGAACGAGATTGAATGTTTTCTAATTTGTTGACATCACGCTGTGTAAGGTTTACAAAAAGCGGCGCGCAGTACTCTAAAATTGATCGGATGCAATGACGATATATGTCGCAAAGTTGTAGCTGATTTAGAAAAGGCTTAAGTTGACGTAAAATATGAATCTTTGATGAAGCTTTTTTACACGCAGCATCAGTATGTAACTCCCAAGTCAACTTCTTGTCGATCGTCACTCCTAGAACACGAATATGGTCCTTACATTCGATGATTGGCAGTTCGAAGTTAGAGTCGGCAAATTTACCATCATATGATATGAACATTTGCTGACATTTATCTCGCTTTATCTTCATTCTGTTCTCCAAACACCACTTTTCTATCTCTGACATCAGGATGATAAGTGGACTGTCATTGTGGTCACTTGTAATGGGAGCACACAGCGTGAAGTCATCCGCATAACTCAGCAGAGCACATGAGCAGGTGGCCGTCCGTGTGACATTGATTTCTAGGACCGACATATAAAAACAAACCAGAAATGGCCCGAAAGAAGATCCCTGAGGAATCCCACTGCTAACTAGCTTAACTGTGCTGTAATTGTTCAGCCATTTGACCCTTTGACTTCTTCGGGTGAGATAATTGCGAATGAATACGGTCAAAAAAGTGTCGACATTCCGCTCCAACATTTTGTTGATCAAAATTCCGTGTGAGATCTTGTCGAAACCTTTCTCAAAATCGATTGCTACGACCTGACAGGCTCTTGAAAGCAATTGCTCACAAAGGATTCTAAGTCGAGTAGCACACATGCAGTGGAGCTATTGGGCCGGTATCCATATTGCGATCTGCTTTGGTTTCTCAAAAGCTCAGTTTTGTATTTGGACAATATCTGCCGCTCTAAAATCCTTTCTGGGATAGGCAAGAGTGAAATTGGTCTCGTATTATGAATTTTGGGTGGATTGGATTTCGGTATCGGTAACACATCAGCCAACTTCCACATGTCCGGCATATCAGCGACATTGATGCACATATTGAAAAGCATACATAGCGGTTCACTCAATGAAGAAGCCAGCTTTGACCACAAGACAGTCGGGATGCCATCTGAGCCAGTGGCCTTCCTAGGATTTACCTTTTGCAAGAGAGAACAAACTTCCGCTGCAGTAAATTGGAAAGGCGCTACAAACGAAGGCAGATTACTGCTCTGACTTTCAGCCGTGGTAAAGTTAGAAGCATAATGATCATTTATCATTTTCAATATGTCACTAATGTTCTTCGAAGGATCGACATTTGGCAACCAATTCGAATTGCTAGTGCTGTCGGTTACTAATTTATATATATCCCATATAGATCGTCGATCGCGAGTCATTCGTTCACCCCATGCTCTCTTAGCTTTAAGAATCTCCTCTTGTACTTTCCCTTTGTAATGACAGTAAAGTGTCCAGTTGCGAGTTCTATAAGCTTGGTATCGCTTGTTAATTAAAACATTGATCGTCGTTGTCATCCAGGGTTTTCTCTTCTGGCCTCGACTTACAAGGTCAAACGGAATCAATCCAATACCAATCCGAACAAGAAGATAGAATTGTTCGCACACATAATTTACATCATCGCTGCAAAGAATTTCACTCCAATTGATGCCATTCAAATACTCAACAGTTCTTTTCAAATTAGACTCTCGAAAGTCGTACACAGGAAAATACGATGCTGCATAAATTAGACCAGCACGTGGTCTGAGTAGTACAACATTATGGTCACTTTCTCCAAAAGGATGTAAGATAATAGCTAATAGCACTCTCATAATACGACGAAGCTTCTTCACTTACGAAAATTCTATCCAACCTCGCATTACCACGTGTCGGCAGAAGCACAACATCTTCTAAGTTGAAATTCGTCTCAAATAAATTGCAGTTAACATGGTTGAAGTCACCGCACACCATCACTGTCGATGTAGGATATTTGTCGAGAAACTCATCAATAATCGACGAAACGTATCCACAAAGGTCAGCTTGAAGGGTCATATTCAAAGATCCACCACGAGGAAAATATAGACATGCCATTACACCATTGAATTCACTATGACAAACGCGTAGTATGAGACATTCCAATTCCTGTGACGGGGAAAAAGTATGTACATCAGATACCTGGATGACGGACCGAGTCCATAGAACTATACCTCCACCTTTGCGATCATCAAGACGGTCTGATCTATACACTGAATACTCTTGAAGTCGAATACAGTCATCAGGAATTGAGCTGTCAAGCCAAGACTCAATGCAAACAATAATGTCGGGTGAATACTGACTTGAAAAAATGCCTAACTCGTCCATTTTATTTCTGATAGAACGTGCATTGAACAAACAAACAGAAGGAAAACGTCGATCACTCGGAAGTCAATTAGATGATCTGAAAACGATCTTTCCACGTTTAAGAAAAACGTCCTCACCACTCTCCTTCCTCCTCTGAAATTCCTCCAAAAGTTTCCGATCATCATTCAGCTGGGACCGCGTCAAATCTGGCCTTATGTACATACCATTCTTTCGACCACCTTCAAATTTCTTCAATTTCCAAGCACTACGTAGACATGTCAATCTGTCCTCAAAAGATATAAAGCGAATGCGCAAAGGTTTAGCACCGCGTTTACCAACACGAGAAAAGTGAATGATGGAGCGCTGCTGAATCTCCAGCTTTTTGCAGAGATCTTCAACGTTGCTATACTCAAATTGCATGTCGGTTTCATAGTTATCATTTTCTGTTTCAGGCATTCCGAAAACCATTACATTCTGACGTTTCTCATATATCTCATTGGTTTCAGTCACAGTGTCTCTGACCACATTGCGAATATCTTCGCCAAATTTATCTGTCAATTGTTGTCGCATGGCTAGTACTTCATTCTCTATTGTGGACAGTCTATTCAATAAGTCCCTTACATCAATGCCATTACAATTATTGCAAGAATATGAAATATTGTTGGATGATATCACTGATTTGCATAGGTTTGATGCCAAGTTGGAACATTCCTTCTTTGTGTGAAATTGCTTGTTGCAACACATACACGTTATGGGGTCGCTATCGATAGCTATGTTGCATGAAGCACAGATGGATGACGTAAAGCTGTTCTTTCTCGAAGATGACATTTGCGATGGTTAATGTTGAACAATTGAGCGATGTTAAGAAATATAGCGCACAAAAAGTTATCCACCAAAAACACAAAAAATAAGGATAGAATGGCTGATGTTATGACCACGACGTTATGGAGAATAGTATGACGAAGACAATGATATGGAAATTATGGATATACGACTTCTGGAACGATTTTAACCACAGCAAAAGGAATACGACGAGAGCGACACAGAGAACACGTCCGCACACGACCGCTTCAATCGTGATTATATATATATATATGTATATATATATGTTATATATATATATGTATATCCCAGCTACCAGAGACCGTGATTCCGATTCCGCCACTATCAAACAAGAGGTTCATCAGGTTTTCATTAGCAGTGCTATCAGTTTTGATATCGATTAATTCGATAGTCAGAGAGACCAAGCACTCAATCAAGAGAAGTTAAATGATAAACTAGCGAGGCCTGAGAGGCATCCGTGCAGGCAGCGGTGTAATGATTAGATCTTTCATTCGCGGACAGTCAAAGCAGTTGCCAATAAGTAACTATCTTCAGAAAGGACTGTGATCTGATTGCAGGAGTGCACAACTTTTATGCATCTGTAATAATAATTTAAAAGAAAACTATCGAACATCTGCAATACGCTCATGTTTCCTTTATCATGAGTGGCCCAGTACTCATAAAAAGTTGAGCATTATAAAGTGTCGTCACTATTTTCACAATTGTTTCATTATGTTTGTTTTTTAATTTGGTCCTACTTGCAATTATCAAAATGTTTAAGATATGGAATCCCTTTATTGATGATGATTTTTATCTAACCGGGCCTTCAATAGAATCCTATAGTTGCTCTAAGTTGATTGTGATGATGTTCACGAACATATATTAAGAAGTTCTACATGGATATTTTGCTGATAACAGGAATTAAAATTATTAATGTGATTGAAACGAGGTAACACATTAAAAGCTATACACAGATAATGAGAAATGCGAATATATTTGAATGCGCTGAACTTCAATGGATCCAATGATAGAGACACACGAAATTTGTCCATGCAATAAAATATGTGCCACATAGATATGTCAGTGATGCGGTAGATGACATATACGAGTAGACAATCTTTTGGTCGTAAAGGTGAAATAGGAATGTGAGTACGTACCGAACCTTAAATATGAAGGTATAATTATTATAATTAATATTATTGAATATTAATATCAAGAATTTTGAGTCCTTAAATTTGAACTATAATTAAGATCTCCTTGGCAAGCCATAATAACAAATCTGATTTTCAAGATTTGATCGCAGAGACACAGAGATGAAGTTAATGATAGCAATAAATGTGCACATGTTTCACAATAATGTAGACCTACTCGTATAATTTGAAACCGAACATGCCCATGGAATGAACGAGTTTAGACGTCTAGATAGCAATAAGGCTTGCGAAAGTGGTTGCTTCTTGGTAGACGCTCCGGAACCAGATGATGTAAAGGATGAAATTCACTTTCACATTTAAATAATAATTCGACTGCTAAATTCTGTTGACTCCAAGCAAAGTCTTTCGTAGCTGTATCACAGATGGTTCGATGAGCGCGTCTAAGAAACTTATTCACTTTGTTGATATCATCATAAGGTACGTTTCCAAACAGAGGAGAACAGTATAGAAACACTGAAAAGCAATCGCTTTGAATACATTTAACAGTTGCTGTTTTGAAACAACCGGCTTTAGGGATCGGATAACAAGCAAACGCCGATTTCCTACTCAGATAGCATTCGAAAAATGCTCACTACAAACGAGTTTATTTGTCCAAATGACACCAAGAATATTGAGAAACTCAATCAGCTAAATTTCATCACAGAGAGACAGAGGGCCAGGAAACTTTTGACGTTTGATTATCATTCATCGGCTTTTATGACGATTTAAAAAGAAATTATTCTCACATATCCAGTCTACGATGAATGGCTGGCAGTTTATGTGGATTTGCGTTGCCCGTGAAGCTTTCTACAAGAGTTAAGTCATCGGCAAATTTGATCAAAGTAGCACAGTCACAATCAAGAGATGAAAATGTTGAAAATGGAGGGGTCCATAATAGACCCTTGAGGCACACCTGTTGTTACAAGAATGGGATGTGTTTATCGCTGCGCATTTACGATGGATAATTGCACGCGAAATAGAGATATCTATCGAGCTGAAAGTGAGACATTTGGCCAGACGACGTGTAGGCTACCTGAGAAAGCGCGAACATTCGCTGTGTAATTTCATATTTTTGAACATAATTTGTATAGGAGGATTGTTGTGAGTTATGAAGTACATGTACATCGAAAATTCAGGCAAGAAATGGAAACCAAATTTGTGATTATCTGATTGATTTTGATCATATTCATAACCATGGATGTATGTTACCTTGGTGATATCATCGACAGTAGCAATGGCGTCAGCCACAGTTTCCTGAATATGGTGTGGGTGGATAAAGTTCCGGGAGCTACATGCCTTTTTAACATCGAAATCACCATCCATGTGAGTTAAATGCCAGTTGTATGCAGCATGTCCGTGAAGCAATTATTTGCGGTTGTGAGTCTTGGCCCTTGCTCTCCAGCCATGGAAAGATTCTTCATAATATTGGGGTTAATATATTTAAGAGATGTGTTATTGTTCACTCTCGAAATCAAGTACCAGCTAGTTAACTCTCCAGTCCATGGCCATTATCTCATGATTATGCATGGGGAATTAGACCATGCTATGGTATACCATGGACATCTAAATAGCAACTTCTGGACGTAAAAGTTACATGCATGGAGGTCGGATACCATAAAGATATCGAGGCCTAGAAAAGACGTACGATAACTATGATGGCATCAACCTGGACTCTGACAACTGATTCTTCATTCTGATCATGGCGATTGCCGTTAATCCATTATCTTGAGCTGATTGGATTGGTGTATGCAAATTGATTCAGACTTGTATGGCAGGGCCTACTCAACTAAACCTGTGCGAACATTGATTGTAATGTTATGTGGACAATCAAGCTCGCAGCACACAGTGAATTACAACTGATCACCTCATATTCTGAAATGAACTAATGGACTGATTTATATTGACGACTTTTGCGATGACCAAATTAACAAGTTGAAATGGAAAGATAGACTAATTCTGAAAATTTTACTCCTTATGTAGAACTATATCATACAAGGTTTCTGCAAATCACTTCCTTGGCATAGCCAAAATTTGTCAGTAGAACACATATCTCGGATCATGTGCGGTCGGTGTTCACGAACACTCCATTGAATCGACTACTTAAGAAGAATCAAAACAAATGCTGTTATGAACAATGCAATACACGTAATAATAGTACGTAACATATATTAGGAAAAATGAAAATCAAGTTTTTATATGCTATAGGACATTCAAAGTCACATGTGCTATACAATGATTTACGGACGGGCATGGAGACAAGAATTATTTCTTATATTGTAGTTTCTCGTTGTAGGCAGGGCAGATGCACAAAAAGGAACAAAGGATGATGATCGTCGAAGAGTTTTAGAGAAGGGAATTTCAAGGTGGCTACTTTATTTCAGACGGCATGGTATCAAAGGAAAAAGAATATTATCATCTTGCATAGCCTCTTAAAAGCAACTCATGGCTCTATGATCACGTCGAACTTTCAAAACTACGAGAAAGTTTTCATGACATTCCGCAAATTTTGCGATGACATAAACGATTTAGCTTTTCAAGTTTTATTTCTATTTTTCTTTTTCGTACCGACATAGATAGCTGAATTTTTCTCAAGAGTAGATAGAATAAGCATTGTACACTGATATCAGTTAGTTCTTTGAAACAGCAAACCACTCTAGTCTTCTCAGCGCATACATCCTTTTGCTGGCAATCTTGCAAATATCAGAAATATGGCTGTCCCAGTTGAATAGTTCGTTGAATACTACAACGAAGAATTTCAATTCTTTGCAAAAAACACTATTCGACGAGAATGCAAAATCAACAATGTTGCCTTCCTTGACGTTCATTCGCTTGGTTTTACCAGCATTCAAATTCAAACCATTTGCGGAACACCATTTGGCCAGATTTTCTTCTTCTAATGTCATCATTAACTCGCAAGGGGATGTGTCCGAGCAATTTATTGGTAGCAAAATATAGACATCGTCGACGTACTTTACCATTAGGGAATCTTGAAAGAGCGTTCCCATGTGTACAGCAAACAGCTGTGGTGCGAGACCAGAGCCTTGTGGAACTCTTGACGAAGCCCCGTAAGTTGAACTGCTTCGCATCAATCCGTAGACAAATTCTGAACTGACGATTGCGGAGAAACGAAAATATCCTTTCGACGAATTCTCCCGGAAGTTGTCCATCTACCAATCTCATGATAAGAAATTCATGACGGAGTAAATCAAATGCACGTTGTACATCAAAGGAAAAGATGATGAGTCCGAATGAGTCATGGAAGTCAAATTGCCTCGTGACGAAATCTTGAACAAATCCTTGGGCATGAAAGGGCTAAGTCTAGGTTGGTAAGCAAACTAGATTCGTCTGAAGAGCAATCTTAATTTCTGAACAACAGAGTCTAGAACCAGTTCTTCGAGGATCTTGCACAAAATCGGGAGTAATGAGATCGGCCTGAAGGTGTTGGAATTAAACCTGGTAGACTTTTAGTATTGGCACAGTATTTGCTGATTTCTAAGTCTTGGGTAATTCACGTGTTAAAACAAGAGACCGAAAAAAGATGAGAAGCTGGATTGCATAGAATACGTGCACTTTCACAAATGAGCCTCGCAGATAGGTCGTCCATTCCAGGAGCTTCGTTTTTTAGCTTTGCCATTTGACGATGCTAAACTGAACTAGGTAATAGAGAATGTATCACCAAAGACTTAATACAATGTATTAATGTATAATATACATTAATGTATTAATACTTAATACAATGCAACCACAACGAATGCGTCAAGCAGTATATTGGGGAAACTTCGAAGGTAGTGAGATCCAAAATTAACGAGCGTTTCAAAGATCCTGAATATGAAGTTTGCAATCATCTTTTAACACACAACTCTCCAATTACACACAATTCCATCACATGGTCAATACTCCATCGACAACTACAATACACAGCACGAAGAAAGGGGGTCGAAAAGAAAGATTAAAGCAAGGCCTGCCGAAAGACTACTTAATCTCATTAATTCGGTGAAGCTTCTATATTTTTTCTTCTTTTAGATTAGTTTTCTATCCTTTTGATATCACTAATACACAATATTTTTTCAATTATCAATGTTAAACTTCTGTTTCGGCATGGTTCTAGATTGTATTCCGTAGATAGATAAGGCTAGTTTGAATTTCTAAATGACATTCAGCATAATTCCCTTTTCTGCATACCTTGATCAAGACTAACAGGAAATATTGGGAATATAATAACCACACGGTCGTAGAAAAATACATTTCAAATTATTAAAATTAAGAAGTCCGACCGATAGCAACAAAATAACTGATTCAAACTGCTATATTGCTATTAAAGAAAATGTTGAAGACGATTTCGATCGTGCGCCACAAACGTTGTGTCCATTTGGCTCTTCAAATTTCAGTGGAAATTGTTGGGTCGTTATGTTCTATATGAATCACTTGAAGTATTCATTATGTGTGTATGCAATTTGTCTACTTCGTTAATTTTGTGAATGTTGCAGTACATGACTGACCAACATTCAAATATTCTGTGAAAATGGTGGAGATGCTGATACTTAATGAATACTTCCGCTGAATTAATCGATAGCAATATATTAGCAAGTTTTGAAATCAAGTTCCTTACTAAGAAATTGAAATGAATCTGCATTCAATAAATTAGACAATTCAACTTGTAGTTGACTTAACGAATTATTTGAAAACTCCATGCTTGTGATGTAAATGCTATTGAATTTGCGTTGATCGATGCATAAATTCGTATTGTCACTTGGAAGCTTGTCAGTCCATTCTAAACCATATTCCAGACGATATGACGCAAACCTTGAACCAGCAAGTTATTGAAATGAGTGCAAAATAAACTCGATTTGAGTAGCACTATTCTCAAAGAACACAATTTGACAACAATGCTAGTCATTTTCTAATTTTCTCCACAGATCATTCATATTTTATCAACGGTTGATAACACTTGACATTTGGGAAGCATTTGTGAGAGGATACTAAAGTAACATCGCTCTATGGGATTCAAATTAGGGCTACGGGAGGGCCTGGGTAGTGATCGTATTTCACGCGTTCCTTAAAGAATTCACTCGCTGTGTGAGCTGGTGCACTTTAATCCTGAAAGATGAAATTACGCAAGCGTCGATATTCGGTCCACACTGAAACCTTTTGCCTCCACAAACACAGAAGCTCTCTTGTGAATTCTATCCATTCTGATTAGACGTCGGTTGCTTCGAGATGTAATTCTTTTCCGTCGTGATCGAATACCATGTTTGCATCTCTTAATGCTAAATTCTCCTTACCAACGACGGAGAGTCTGTCTTTGGCCCTAGTACACACATCTTCGGTTGTAGGATGTTTTTCACTTGCACCAATTGCATATCACCTAAGAAAATCACTGTCTTTAATCTGTCGATTCACCAAGATCAGAAACTCTTTTCATTTGATAACGAAATGATAAATGAACAAGCAATGATGAGCAATTACTTCGTTACTGCATTTACACGTTAGATGATATGCTATGGCTCACTATCTATGTACAGAGCATGTGCACATGCATTAGATTGTTATGAACTGAATTTGAATGAAAATCATGCTTATGTTACCAACTTCTTAACAAATGAATGAGGCAATGTAACATAAGTTATGATTATGTATTCAATTACTCGCATAATTGCCTTGTGGATGAACCAAATACTTTTCTGAAAGCATTTTATCTTGTCTATACACTGATCTGTGTTTCATTTTTCTAACATATGATTTTGATACCAAAATATTCATTGAGAGAAAAGTAGCTGTTTGACAAAATTTCATGTAGTAAGACGACCGTTCAAAGATGTAGCCAATAATCATAGTGAATCATCAAGAGGAGAAATGCCTTTCAGATGATGTATGATAGTTTTGTAATCAAACGAACTAAATGGCTGCAGAGACTGAGATATTTCAACAGTTGTAGTGATGTAACATTAATTTGGCTAAAGAGTGTAATTTCAAATCAATAGAAATTTCCACTGCCATGAAAAATTTAGTCCATAGTCAATTCTCCACGCTTTGGGATTTGTGCATCCCGAGTTCTATATCATATTATTCATAGACATCCCTTTCGTTATGCATCAATTGTGGCCGATTCACATCTCTTCGAACATTGCTTGAAGTGCTGAATGTAATTGTGGAGATGAGCCGCATTTGTTCTAATGGAATGGAGTGAAGCAATGAATTTGCGGCATCCAGGGTGTCTATTGCTATTTAGGTGAATTTCTCAAAATATGCATGTAAAAGATATCAATTGCACGGATGGAAACATCACCAATTTGAGGTCTCCGATTAAATTGTACTACATGATTTATGGGTCAATTCAATTAATCCTTTTCTTGATCTCTGTCACTGTGAGTTGCTTTGCCGTCGCGTCTATGCTGCAGTTTCAAAAGCTAATGATGCACAATCGATTTATTTGTTGGTTTTTCATCAACAATCTTATATGTTTGGTGGCTTCGGAAGTAGATACAATTATGCATGCAATTAGCTTGTTTAAAGTAAAGATGCCCTTCAACGGTGCTTACTTTATTGCTGTAGCCCATTGCTTGGTAGTTGCTGTAGGATATTGCGCACAAACTTTTTGCACAAGTTTTCTAACAATGGCCACATTGAGGTATCTGTTCCTTTCTCATTTTCCTTTTATGAAAATAAAAGTCAAGACGATTAAGTTAATTGCGTGCCTTATATTCGTTGTTACTGCAATAATGAGCATCTTTATCACCCTACCACAAGCAGTACATTTTTGTGCAGGCACCTTTCGATTCTCAGTACAAAAAAAGCACAAAATTGGATTTATTATTTTCTGTGTTTATGAGTGTTCGTTGACAACATTAATTCATTTTGCGCTGGTGGTCACTTCAATAATTGTGATAAGTGGATTGAATCAAGTACCAAGAATTTCTGTGGTATATGTTTCATCTAGTAGTAAAAGCATTGACAACTTCACACAATATATCTTGAGATTAAACATCGTTATATTAATATCCAAAATTGACATGATTTCTGAAATTATTCTTTATTCTATTCTGAACTATGAATATGATTTTACTCTGGTGCTTCCCAGAACACTTCTTGAGTGCATATATTTGAATTTATGTGTTTATATGTTTTGCCACATTAACAAAAAGTTTTGCAGATCTTTCAAGTCGAATGTCTGCATGGTGCTTTCAAAGGCAGGGATCCTTCATGGTGATAATAGAAAGACCAAACTTGGCAAGAATACTGATACCTTAAATGAGAGTGCAGCTACTGCTTACAAAACTTATTTAACACGAAAACGTCATGTTGAAATGAACAATGGAACATTTCACTGAGAGCAGGGTTTTGCAACTTGGCTTGGTGACAACGAATTCATCAGTTGAAATTGATTTATTTCTACCATCCTTCTTATCTAACTTTGTTTGAAAGAAGGTTTTGATTTGTAAAATGATTTGATCAGAAAACCTTACCTATAGAACCTCATTACTATTTTCGTTAATTTGATATTCTTAATCATCATCGTTTCATCGGGAACATTCAGCCGACAATTTTTGAATTTGGTAGGTCTAGAATAGTTTTAATATTTTCAAATACATCATTTATATTGCCCTAAAGTATTATTTATATTTTCAAATAAAGTGTTGGTTAAACGCTAGCTAGTGTCTTAAAAATCGAAAGAACTTTGCCTGTCGTCAGCCGAACACCAGTCGTAGGCAAATTGGACATACTATGCTGTTAACATAATATCAACGGATGGAAATTTTCTTCATAACCAATATCGACACTTGAAGACATGAATGTTTAGTCCGGCAGCCCCAGAACGAGTTTCTGCAGGGAACAACGAGGCCAAAAATGAAACTTTCACAGAATGATTTGCAACTACCGTATGCCTACTATGAATCTGCGCGTCTGCCGAGCTCCACCTGGTTCCTCTTTATGTCGGACACGATCAAAGTAAAACACGGGTTGATCAAATAGGACGCAGATTGCAGTTTTTGGTTGAAATGAAATTTTCTATGTTTTCTGCTACAAACTGAAAAGTACAATTATAGCAAGCATAGAGCCGTAATTATCCACATGATATGTCTTCTGGTAATTTCCATTAATGTGCATGTGTTATTATCATGTGTCTGATCGGCAATGTATGCGAGAATGTGACTGAATGTGCAATAAAGTGGGCCAACATGTTAGTTTTTGTCGACACTAGGAGGCTTGCCACATCTGAATGTATGTGCGTTCACAAATAAATGTTATAGAGCATGATATGAAATGATCTGTAGACATATCATGCCGATAATGATGGCTCTATACGTACTACTTTTCAGTTGTTAGGAGAAAACATAGAAAATTTCACTTTTTGTCAAAAACTACAATCTGCGTCCAATTGGATTTACATGTGTTTTTTTTAACGTGTCCGACAAGAAGAGGAACCAGCCATAGCTCGTCAGACGTGCGGATTCGTAGTAGGCATAGGGTGCTTGTATATCATCCTGTGAAAATCTCATTTTTGGTCCTGCTCTCTGCAGAATCTCGTTTTGGCTGCCGAACTATGCTCACAGAGATATATTGTTTTTGCGTGTGGATTAGTCTAGAGCGGACATAATCCCATCCCAGCCCTTGTATGCAATGGCAGCAGGCGATGGAAATTGACAGATATTCGTCACTCTTTGGCTTGTGTGATTGGCCAAGCGCACACATTGCAGAAGTATCTTGTATCAGCGAACACGGACGAACCTCAACAGTTAGATTGGAGGCAGACCTATCAAGTGAGAAGAAACCATCTTTGACTCAATTTTCTTCCGTTATAAATTCGTCAGATGAAAATGCTATTCAAATCGTTCAACTCTTCACGCTCTAAATTTACTGGTTTCTTGCGCCTAATGTGGTGTCCATGTTCTGGATCGTCAGAATTCAAGATTGAATTTGCAATATGTTCAATGGAAAATTGATCTTGCCCCTCGAGACTAGTTCTGGCCGTAACCATCAGCACTAGATAATGTCATCTCTAGACCCAAACACACAGACAATGCAATTTATGTCTGTGTCAGCGTTATACATATTCATTCATTCATCCCTTTTTACGTCCTCGTGGTCCAGACGATGCTGGGTTGGACGGTTTCCGCTTGATGATTCTCCTCAACTTCTGGCGATCGTGTGCATCAGCTTCTTGAGCACCAACACTTCTCAGATCTTCTCCGTGACTTTCTTGACCCATTCTGGCTAGCTCTTTCTCCGCACGTGACCAAACCAACGCAATCTCTGGCTTCTGATGGAATTTAGGATGTTCTCAAACCCCATATCCTGTCGGAGTTCTTCATTAGACCTTCTGTCTGATCTTCTCACTCCACACATCCAACGGATCATGCGCATTTCCGCAGATTGCAGCATCTTTTCATGAATAGAGAGCAGTGGTCAAGACTCACAACCGTAAATCATTGCTTGACGAACAAATGCTGCATGCAACTGCCCTTTAACTCTCATGCATGGTGATTTCGATGTTAAAAAGGCTTTGAGCTCCCGAAACTTTTTCCACCCATACCGCAATATTTTTGAAAGATATACCGATGATGTTGTTTTGCACTTACAGGTGGGTAAGCAGACAATCCAGGAGGCGAAGCAATCGTAAACGCACAAAAGTGCAGCATTCAAGTTATTCCTTGGCTTTGCAGATTTAAATGTTTTTGCTTAAATCGAAACAATGTTTCACGTTGTATTGATATTGGTTTCTGTTTTCTTTGAAATTTTTATTTTTATTTTGTAGGGTACATGTATATTACAAATTATGTCGTAATGTACTGTATGTAATGGCCGCCGTAATTCATGTTATTGGATAATATGATCAATTCATGCTCTTGTTGTCTGGTGTTTGCACTTCAATTTAGGGAAGCCATTTACATAAAAATCCTGATCTACCCTGAATATGTAAAAGATATGATTCACTTGTGTACATCTCCATATTTCAAATTTTGGCAATTGAATGTTTTATTTATCCTTCTGTAAGTGATCAGGTCTTCTATCGATGCAGAATAATCCTATGAACTTATTTATCAGCTGCTTAGCTTTCACTTTCCGGTATGAAAATGATTTTTAAGGCCTGGTATTGGCCCCTTTCTGTTCAAAATTTCCAATCCCAGACCCGGTCCATGGGGTACCCGGCCTGCTTACACCGGTGTGTTAAAACCCCGTGATATCAGTTTCACCGTATATAAGGAGAGGGGAATAAATTAGAAAGAACAAATAGTCAAGAATGTACAACAATTCAACTGAACTTAAAATCTGTTCATTTCCTTTTCGTATTGCAGAAAGATAATGATGTGAGTGCAGTGGGTACTCTCTTGTCTTCATGCTTCACATTCCGAACCGTTTTTATCGCCAATGTTTTCCTGTGATTGACTCTCACTCAAGTTTGAGCGCAATCCGCGTTGAGTCTTATCCTTCTACCGGCTGCGTGCAATGCTAGGGTGTGTGTAAAGATGAAAGAAGCGCCTTTGAAATTACTTCAGCAGAGTGGTTGCTCTGGTATTACGATCGATGAAATTTCGAAACACATTGGAGAGATATTCATCAGCAGATCGGAATGACTCACTCTCTCCCATAGCTGACAGAGCCAGCCTGATAGCAATTGTTGATGGTCCGCGCGATCGATGCTTCTAACTTTTCATTTCAATTGATAATCCATTAAATCATTAGTCGAATTAGTGAGCGGTAAATAGCGACAGCGGTGTTTTTTTACCTTGTTTGAAATATTGTTTCACCTCGCATCACTTTTTCCGCCACACAGTTTGAGATATACTTCAGCCGTTCGTGTTCAAATTTCAACTCCCATTTACGTTATCCGTACGGAGAAGGAGTTTGAAAGTAGAGTTAGGCGCCAAGAGTGCAGAATTTTCGCATTTTTGCATCTTCGCATTCGTTGAATCGACGATTGATATGATAAAGGAAGGGATGATAAAAATTCAAAACTTGAGATACGCATTGCACATGTTCAAAAAGTCGAAAAAATCGATTGCACAACCTCTGCATGGTCATGAGTTGGTGCGCTATGAATAGTTAACAAATGCAGCTTTCTTTATAACACAATTAGGGGTCACAGTACCGGACGCACTGTTCCAAAACCAGTATCAATGATGAAACCGGTATTACTTGTTATAAAATGCAAACACGAAAAGCTATCTAATACATAAATTCTCACATCAAGCAGAATCATGCTGAAGGCAGCGAATGTACTAGGTATATGAGTGCGTTGTGTTAAAAGTAGTCACTCTCGTCAATTAAGAAGATTTTCATTCTGATAAATGTTTCAAGCGACTGAACCACAAAACATCTAGTGTTTTGTCTGACAGCCAGTTGGGAAGCCAAGGCAATAGTGGAAAACACTCTCCGCTTCCACTGAAGTCGATGGAATTGTGAGAGGATAATCGTAAAAGTTGAAGATAAAATTCGAACTTGCTACTCTGATCTGCAGTTGAAATTTCACTTGATATGACTGGACTGAAATCAGTACCGTCATCTTCCAATGATTTTTTGTACAACTATTCTGAAATTGCTTTTTCTCATTGTTTTCGTCGCTGGTGATATCTTCACCTTCTCTGCTTCTTCAGAAAATTGACAATCGATCTTAGAAAGTAGTGGATTATTCCCTTCTTTGGTGCACTTCAATCTCTTATTCAGTATTTGAAATAGCATGTCTTCACAACAGTTCTCTGACAAACTAAAGTAGTCGATGCCGGAAATCAAGAGATTTACTCCGGTCACTAATCGGCATCCATCAAATGATTAAGTCTAAAATATTTTTATTACTTGTGTCCAATATAAGAATCAATGTTCGGAAAATGTCAATGGGAAAAATGTTTACAAGCATTAATTATTGTAGCTTAATACTACCTTAAAGCTGGAGAAATGACCTGTCGTACTAAGAAGCAGCCGACGTGTGAAAAGGTCCTATAGATGATGAAAATAATTACAAATTGATAAAAAAGAAATGGATGAATAAGTCAATGGATTGTGCAAAAAGCTCCTACATGTATGTTGATTGAGTTGTCGTGGAACTTAAATTTTTTGCTTCCAACCGACAATTTCCGTTTATTAGCTCAAACGTGCTAAGAACAAACGGGAGACTTTATATTTTCACTATCATACTGACCAAACTAGGACAACCAAGAAAAACCTTTGTCGTTTTTCATGCAACAATCAGTTCTGTCTTCTATGAAATTATAACATACACGTAAAATTAACAGTAACATAATAATAACATAAAATTATTATGGAAAATGAATAACTGTTAATTTTGCAAGCAGGTCTTTGGCACAGTTATCAATAAGTAAGGCGTAAACTTACAAGTTTCATTGTCAAGTTATGATCCAGTTAAGCAGTATTTCAAAATCAGTAATTGCAGATAGATGTTCTTGAATAAATGTTACATTGAACTTTCGATATCTCTGAATTGAATTTGCGTCGGAATGTGCCTAATAATATCAAACCCTTCAAGCAAGCAATTTTCCCTTCCTAATATGTAATTACAGAATTTGATAATAGCAATTTGATTTGACCCCAAGACATTCCATGGTAATTGCGATAAATGGTCCATTGGAAATTACGTCTTAATAGAACGAAACTGATAGAATTCCTACATATAGATGTAAGTTCGGACAGACATATCATGGGGATGCATGTACCCATGTTTTCAATGTTTACCCATGTACCCATGTTTAGGAATTTGCTGTATAAAATAATTGCGCTCTAATTCACAGTAAAGACACAAGCTAACTTAGAAAATCTTTATTAGTGTGACACTTTCAATGTGATTGAGCATACACTAAATATCAATTTAAACACACTACTGGCAAATCGCCTAAGATAGTGCGCCTACAATAATTAATAAATGCTGCTTTTTGCAAGTGATATTTAAGGAATGCCCGTCGACATTTCACTAACTTGCTAATTGCAGACCTTTCTTTGACCTCGAGACGGACTCCGTAGATGTCATTGAAAAGTCTTCGAATTTCATGGGATGTTTCTACATCCAAAGGAGGAAGTGAGGACTGAGGACAAGTGCGTCCGCTAATAAATGCAACGATCGATTGATGCACCCCAGTGAAGGGGAGGAGAATTTGATATCTTTATTGGTTCGGAATCATGTCAATCAATTGGATAGATTTCAAAGATCATCGCCCGGTTCGGATCACCCTTGCTTGACACACTGCTTATTGAGGCTGTATGGGGTCTGTATTTGATTGACCTGATGATCAGCGACTCCTAAGCTAGCTTCGTTGCCGCTCGCAAATTTCAATTTTTTTGAGGCAGTGAATATCACGAATATTGTAAAAGATTATAAATCAACATATTATATTGTTAAGATATAATAATATATTGTAAAGATAATTGTTAAAAGTTAACTTGTATAACTAATGTTACTTGGGGTCACAAAAATGTGATAGAAAATTCGGTCGGGGTGGAGAAGTGTTAAGAAAGTGCCATTGCCAGGCATACGAGTATTTAGGATTTTTCAATACTTTACTTTACTTCCCCTTCAACGTCCTCTTTTTCCAGTCGCGGTTGGGTTGGACGGTCTCTTTTCCCGATCAATTACATAGCTCTTATGTCTGCCGCTACAATTTCTTTCCAGGTCTTCTTAGGGCGGCGTTTGGAGCATTTGAACATGTTGTAATTTTATGATAGTCATTTGATAGAATGCTTCCGGAAATGCCAAGCTATTTGCGAGACAGGTCAACGTTTCATGCACGTCATCGTTTTTGATTTAAATTTTACAACGAATCTCACGATTATCAGATTACTAAAAATCTCATGCTGTATAGATAGTAACGACTCTGAAGAGAATAGCAAGTAGTAGGTCAATAAAGACAAGCACTTCCCCAACCGCGTCCAGTACAATACAGCACTGTCCACATGGCCAACGAAAGAAGGTGCGAGCTTGGATATCCAATTTCACATGAATTTCTTCATTTTCACAAATTGATCAAAACGTTCTTTGGGCTTCACAATTCACTCAAAAGTGCAGTAAAGCCAAGGGGATGCAATGTGCACGGCATCAGAATTCTAATTTTCTTCGAATTCCATCGAAATCATGGTTCGGCAAATGCTTACTTGCTTGTTTGAGTGACACTTTTATAAATTTGGACGCATCATGTTTCAGCATTCTTGTAGACTTGAGCGTCCATCAATGAGATTTTATATAACCTAGAAATTGTCTTCCCATTACTTTTCACATAAGAATTCAATGAACTTTGATGTTTACCGTCCAGCAATGGAGGTCATTTCACTTAACCGCATAGCATTTTAAGCAGAGGAGAAAACAGTTCAGTGCTGTTGTGTGCTGCTTCAAATGTCCGAGAGCTGCTGAAGTTTTCTTCCTGAATTCACGCACGAGCTTCTCATTATTTCTCATTTGTGGATTGTCACCCAACATCAGCAAACAACAACTCCTTAGCTATAGTTCCAGTCGTCTTGCAAGTTTCGGAGCATCAAACATAGCAAAATCCCATTTGTTTATGTACAATGTAGATCCATGTACTTCTGAGTTTGGTGCACTTTATAATGTTATAATCTAGCATTAATTTGATCACTCAAATTGAGATTTGTCATTTTGATGATTATGATTGCACTTTTAAAGCAGACATCTTAAATACACACCATTAATATTATTATTACTCGATTATTCTGAGACACTCTGTCTGGTTCAACATCATGTATATGCTGCTAAGAATGGTCTACAAGTCCAAGAACCCTAGTGCGAACACATCTCCAACAACACAGACTTGGTTCAACTCCATGTTGAGGCGCGCGGTCGGAGAATCAAAGGTGTTGGATTCTTTTCATTGCATTAATGACTGATATTCTCTATAGATTTTCAGTATGCTGCGGTAGACATAACACAGAGTTGTCGGTCAGGTTAAACTAGATCAACAACAAGAAGCGCACCATTTTTTAAGGATTTATGAATAGATACAAAACTCTTCAAGCCTCGATGGGTTGGTACAAATCAATTAGATTTTTTCATTGACCTTTCAAAAGCTGATTGATTCTGTTGAGCTGGATAATGATATCCATGACGATGGCTATATTTGAAAACAAAGTTATCATCACTCAACCAACTGAAATTAGTTGCAATCAAACAAAAGTGCTTTTACCCCATCAATTGCATTCATGAATCTCTCCAAAATATCAACATGGGAGAACCGTCGGACATCATTCACTCAGTGAAAACAAAAGAGACCGCGAAATTGCTATTGGTCGAGAGTTGGGTGAGTCTTGCAAAATAACAAAGCGAGAACAAACCATTAAAGCAATAATCCATGAAAAATAAAGCCTTTGCCTATGTCAGTGCGCTCATAACAGTCCCTTATCGCATAATCTTCACAATCAAAGCTTGGGGAAATTACATTGAACTGTGCATTAGACGTTGTTCTCCAGATAAAGATAAAAGGATGCCAAAGAAAGGAAAGAAAAGAAGAAGAAACTGAATGGGAACAAAAGTAAATTATTGATTATTAGATTTTCGATTTCGAAGTTTGTGTACTAACTGTCATGGTAATAAATCTCATCGATGTCGAAGTTATTTTCTAAAATGTTTTTTTCAACATTCCAGTTTACTAGATTACCCCGGATATGCGGCTCCTTAGATAGCATTATGACTTTTCTCGATAGGACATTGCCCGTTAGTTTTAGGGCTGCGAGTATTGTGTGATCTTTTATCCTAGTCTGGTAGTTTGCATTAAACGGACCACATATGTCGCTAAACAGAATAGTGAACTCCTGAAACTGAAAATACAAATTTTGATTTTATAAATACACTTAGCTTGAATCTAATACCAGAACCTTCAATTGCATCGATTATGGCCAAAATTCGAAGTTCCACGTCTTAAACTTCAAGTGATCAGATTTACACGATGTTCCTATGCAGTTGTTGCATTATCATGCTAGTTTACTTACTTGTCAATGTAATTTTATGTTTTCAGCCTATTACTAGAAAATGTAAAATTAGTAGTAGATTGAATCATTTATATTTTGAATATGTGTAATAATTCTGAGAACGACAGCGCATCAGGGATTAGTGGTTATTGAATAATTCATTGAAAAATCAGCAATATGACAAGTAGCAACTTTTCCTTATCATGAAACGTTTCACAATTGCTTTACCATGTCAGACAAAAAGCAAATTATGATGTTTGCATTTTTGATGCTTTGAACTTAATCCACCATAACCCTAGTTGAATTGACTATGACTTCTATTTGCCATGTTTTGAATTGTAAACTCTTCAACTCTCCGCATGATTGATTTTGAATTTGAATTTCTTCATCGTTAATGATTTGTTAGTTTTCATTCCTTTCTTCATTCGACGTTGGTAGAACTCATGACTGTGTGTTATTGAAAATATATTTGATATTTTATTATCAATTACTTAAAAATTTTAAAATAAAATATTATTATATAAAGAGAAAAGGCAATTTTCATCGTTGCCTTCAACGAGATGCATCACAGTCCCGTCATTATGACTATGGGGTACAAGACATTCTTTTTGCACCACACCATCCTTTCGACTGATCAGGTCACCGAGTGCTACAATTGATTCTGCTCGAAATGTCCGCCCACGAACTGCAAGTCAGATTGAGGACTAGAAAACTTCACGAATTCGAGTCATGTCTTGGCAGCTCGTGATTCGTATTCGATTACCTTCTGATAAATCAAGAAGATGGTGTGGTGTATGATGTGAAGATGTGATGGTGTATCAACCAAAGGGTATCTTAAATATCACGAGTGGAACACAGAGGATCGGTCTAATCACCCCTTCGCACCCCCGGTCGGAGGTGGCATCGTGCCATGGCGGCCTACTATGTTCACGCATGAATGTGCATTGGTACCAGCATGGAGCTAGAATACTGTCTTCCAGTTCGTGCCAGACACTTATCATTTAATCTTCCATGGAAATTTAAGCTAGCTTATTTGAACTATTAATTGAGTCATGAAGGAAGATTCCTTTGTCCTCTCTCATGTCAATTGAACATGAAACATATAATAATTTCGCTGCTATGAAAGCTCGAAAAATATAATTATGTTGGGAGCAAGTTAAAAAGAGGTTCTGACTCGAAGTTTTCAATTTTAATATTTAAAAGTAAAAGTAAAATTGACTTTGTCACAGGATGACGGGCCTTCGGCGTCCAGCGCCTTCTTACGGTCGATAGTCAAAATTATAGTCTAATTTTTTTGACTATCGACCGCAAGAAGGCGCTGGACGCCGAAGGCCCGTCACGCTGTGCCAAAGTCAATTTTACTTTTACTCTTTTGACCAATAAAATCGAAAACTTCGAGTCAGAACCTCTTTTTTAACTTGCTCCTAGTATGCATTGCCTGACTCGTAAACTGGTCAACTATGTCAATATAATTATGAACTTAAAGACAGTGAAATTACTACGTACGAGTATGTGAAGCTGTGGTAATCGAAAAGTGTACCGTATTCATTCTCGCACTTATTAATTGGTAGGAGGCTTTGTACAGCATAAGACCGGCGGTGGCAACGCATGACGCATCAAGCAGCAATGGGGAAACCATTCTTATAAAATATCGAAATTTATAATGATACTTCATTAATGATTGAAGAAATTCATATTTGAATTGAAAACCTGTATTTTTATATCAAACAGGCTGCTTGATTTCGTATCTCCAAGGGTCCAACGGGCCAACTATGATTCCCTGTTAGCTAGAAATCTGTTGACATTTTATAGTAATGAAATAGTCTTGAAACCGAATCTTGGAGATCCCTTGGCAAATCTGTTCATTCCCCGTCAACTAGGATTCTTTCCCGACATCCCTTAATGATTAAGTTGCCTCGAGCGAGAATCCCTGAGATAGTTGATCAATTATATTTATCCACCTCAAACCAGGTCAATGATTTGCGATATTTCGCAAACGAGAATTTCATGAAAATACAACTTATTCGCAAAGTTTCTCTTTCACGCGTCTTCGCTGATAGCGTGTCTAATTTCATTTCAAAGACAGAGTTAATACGAATGTTGCAAATTTCTACGTAAGTATAAAGTAGAATTTTTGACTTGATTAAATAATTGTATAAGTCGCCTTCTCTTTTCCTGATATCTGAAGCACTTACTTAGAGAAAAACTTGACATTCGTCGTAGTTGTGCAAGCATGACTCATTGAGATTTTCGTATTATCCTGTTTGTACATTCGTCGTGTTGCCCCCAACATTCCTTTGTCTTATTCACTGACTCTGCAGGAATTCTGTCATCTGTCATATTTGGCGCATTCCTGAATGCACGTTCACTAACCGCGGATCATATCTCCGCGCACTTGTTCAAGAATTCGACTCAAGGAATACACACAACGTCTTCCACTGGCCATTTAACGAATTTCTCATTTTCTTGAATTCTTTTTTTGTTATCAAGTTTCCATTTTCATCATTTGCACCTAGACACAATTACATGTTTTGAAACAGATAAACTTTGTAGCAGCAAGTTGAGGAATTTTTAATGCAAATTCGTAAATTCCTATATATCAGTCCAAACAGTCGGATCAATCCAATTTTTTGGAAATAGTAGGCATAGAAATAGCTATATGAGCCAATTTTGAGGTCAGTCGAATGCCATTTTTTGATTTGATGTGGAATTATTTCCCACTTCCTTTACGCGTACATGCGGAATGATGTTGGTCGGCCGTTAGAAGGCCCTGTTCGCTTTTAGCTTCATGATCTCAAACAGGTTTTCTGGACCAATAGACTTTCATCGAGAAAGACCTTTTAGCTTTTGTTCTGCTTTGGAACACGCGTGAGAAACCAAGCGAAGCAACAGAATCGGAAAACTTTGACTGTCAAATTGAAAGGGTTGCCGTGGGACTCGATTTTTCACTCTCAGCTATCTCACACCACCACATCTCTATGGGAATCCTGTGGGAACCCCCACACACCGCAAGAGTGCATGATTTTATACAATGGAATTAAAAATGTTCTTATAGTGCATGATTTTTACGGATTATGCGTGTACATGTTGTCAAGTTTAGTAGGCCCTATTATATAATGTTTCCGTATCGCAAGCAAAGCAATTTGTTTATAAGCATGTCAATGCCTGATTTGCAGTTAATATGCACAACATAACTTCCCATGAATCTAGCTCAGGAACAACTACACTGTTATTAGCCTGCGCTACATTAAAGAACATGAATGTCAATTTGCAAACTTTTTATAAAAATTATGTGCCTAATGGTTCGAATTATTTGATACGTAGTTATGCTCATCAAAATAATGATGGAAGCGATAAGTGCTTACAGCTTTGTTCAATAAAATATGGTTGATAGATGCCAAAAGAATAAAAATGGGAATATAGAAGCATTTTTTCTGCAAACAACTTCATGCACCGCAGCGATTAAAGACACATCATTTGATACACATGTAAAGAACAACATGCTTTCATAATTTCCCTAGTCTTGAGCATAACGGCTAGTATTTTATATTCAAAATTAGATCCATGTAACCATCGCTTAGCAAATAAGCTTTTAATGTTGCAAGGATGTTTCAACAGTGTCACTGGATAAAGCGAACTCCAGCTGATATTTTCTATATTTGATCCAATACTGCAATTGCATTTCCAATGATTATCATTTAAAGTTTCCTATTGCCACAAAACAATGCTTTTGATGAATTTGAAATTGCATTGTGTCCCATAAAAAACCCACAGTCCCACGCCAACCCTGTAATTGCGCGTGTAAAAAGTCGAAGGATCTCAAATCGAAGGACGGGGAGATTTGCATTTACCTATGCAATTGTTCACCGTTCTCTTCAATTGTCTCTTGAGATTTTTTTCAAGAATATTTTGTAGTTGTAGACCTTTTCATCTGTTTTTATTCAGGACTGCAGGTATGGGTGCATCAAAATGATATTTTAAAACATTTACAGGATTTGATTTGCGGTGCATTTTCGGCTATCACGCGATCGTTTTCGCTAGCCACTGACTTCCACATAAACCGTCACATGCGAAGCATCCCCCACCCTAGACGATTACATAATTGCTATCCGTCCCCTTGTACAATTCTTCTTGTTTTAACTTTCTACGATTCTCATGAAATCCAATATATTCAAGACTTCACATCAAGACTAATCTGAACATCTTTAATATCGACCGATGGATGAC
The DNA here is from genome assembly GCA_907163375.1 of Prostheceraeus crozeri. Lineage (NCBI taxonomy): Eukaryota > Metazoa > Platyhelminthes > Polycladida > Euryleptidae > Prostheceraeus > Prostheceraeus crozeri. The sequence goes on from CAJQUW010012358.1 coordinate 184,407, forward strand.
AGCTGCAGATGGGTATGGGTTATTAGTCATCGGCATAGTGGCCTCGTGCCCATGGTGGAGTGTTCGCTCTGCATCCAGGAGACCTCGATACAAACCGAAGACTTGTGAAGCATGTACAGTCAGTATTCTTGCTACGCTGTCAACATGAGAGTGAGAATCAGTTAAATAAGAAACGAAAACTGATCCACATCGGGGTCTTATCATGCGATTAGTTATAGCATTAATATATAACTACTTATTACTCTGCTACCCATTCACATTGTTTGTCACTGATCAGCTTGATCTTTTCATGCTGTCAGTTTGCGTCACAGATCGATTATGTCGGGTTTTGTCATCTCTCCAATGTGTCAGAAAGCTGCAATTGTGTCGTCTTCATCATACTTGATTTGAACCTAAAATGCATCATCTGTAACCTGTAGTTTAGTCCTGTGTGTAGCGTGAACAATAACATGAAAAGCATGTCGCTATAACGAAAAATGAAGATGATTTTTGATTTCCATATTCAAAAGTCCGTTGACCCGTGAATGTACGATTCCCATGGGTCGAGAACTGATTAATCCCGTGAGATGAAATGGGCCTTAGAATAAAAAACTCGTCCCATTGATTTCCCTGTAAAATACTGACGAATTTACACAAATTGAAAACATCGCTTCAGATAAAATTAACAGTAGCCTAGAGGTTGCACAAAACCACATATCTAGATCTGTGCACAAAACGGCTGTGGCGCCCAACGACACGCAGTTGTCTAAATTTGGCAACAGATAAGGATCCCGCAAAAATGTCGCTTTACTTTTTATCGGTTCCATTTGTTGCTTCTGCTAATAGTCAGTGACTGCATCGCGTTTTATCTCTTCTCCTTCATTTCTGCGCATTTATAGTTCTTCCTTTCACCATGACAAAGCGATCTCCTTCTCTTTTCCTTCAACAGTCGATGATAATCGGATCTTTCCGTCATACGCTTCCCTTTTTTTCTTTACTTCAATGCCTCTATGTTGAATCATCGATGTTAATCGGTAGCGCACATTTCCAAACAACGTCTGTATTACCGACACATCACAAGATACGATGTAAAATAAATATTGCGCTCGCATAAAAACCGCAACGATCTGCGAACCGACATCACATTCCCCAAAATCTACTTGGACGTCTGTTTGTGTGCGGTCTCTTCACAGAACTTGCAATCTGCAGCTGTTTTTAAATATTTCTTCTTCGAGAAGATAAACGGAGATCGATTCCAATCCGATTATCGTGCGGTACTTTGTGAAGGTAAATAATGCATGTCACGATTCTCTTAGCGAATTGTCTTATCCCTGGATAGATTCCGGTTTTGGAGCAGTTTAAGGGTTGGTAGGATGGACACACAGCTGTAGTTTATGGGTTGGAATGAAAAATGTTGAAGTGGTGTACGCATTTAGAGAAATGACACATGCGGTGTAATTCTTGGTTGGTCAATATTAATTATTGCAGTGATAGGCATCAACTTTAGGTGAAGATCATATATCGGATAAGTTGATCAGGTAATCCGCAAGTAACCCGCGGGTAGAGTATTTTTGCTACATCTACCCATTTCGTACTTCGTCACTCGTAAGTAGCCTATCGTTAACTGGCGGAACCCGCTTGCCTTGTTATCTTTGTATAGCCTTACAGTATCCGCTTTCACCCATTAGTGGTCCACTCGTCTACCTACCACCTTGTGTGGTAGAGTAGTAGGTGTCTCGGTGGCAAAGTGGTTAAGTGCTTGGCCTGGCGATCTTTTGATTCAGAGTTCTAGTCCCGAAAGCGTCATTAGAAGTTGGGAGGAAGGGCATTCGGACTAAAAATACCACAGCGCTCCAGAGAAGTCTGACTAAATTAGCATCGTCCAAGCCCTCAGTATGGGGAGTTGTGACGTTCAAACGGTGACATCTAACTGAGCCGCGTCTAGTTGAACCGTGTCCAACTGAGCCGCGCAATGAATTCAGTGTATCACTGAGCCGCGGATTTCCTCATCTGCTAATGGTGCCTCCCGCTAGTTAACGCTGCTAACAATCGGTATCGAGTTTCATATTAACATTAACATCAAAAAAATTCAAGTAACTCATGATCCTACGCATACTGAGATCAACTTAGACCTATGAAAGAAGTTTTTGGGAAATGGATGCCACACTGCAGCTACCACAATAGTCCTACGCTTCTGTGTCACCATCTTCTAGCCGGTGTAGACGCTATGTCGCCTTGGCATTCTTGCGCCGTTGTGTTGGACCGTGGAGCTGGAACCTAATGATGAAAGTACTCGTATATATGCGAAATGGGAATTTCTAGCAAATGAACATCGTTGCCGATTTTCAGTCTTGTCATGATATTTTCTAACATTTTCTTTATTCAGACGCAACTGATACAATGATTGCTGTAAAATATGTTTGACACCTGGGGCCGTATGCAGAGTCTCGAAATTAGATTAGACTTATCTAATTGGTATTCAGGAATAATTAGAATAAATTTTCGATTAGATTGATCCAATAATTTTTAGATTAGATCGCTCTAATCTAACTGGTATTCCGAGAATGAAATATGCGGTGATATTAGATTCGTTCAATCCAATATTGTTAGACAGCCATGGCGTTGTCTAATTTCATTGTCTACTTGATAATACTATGGCTCTCAAGCACCAGCTCGACGAGTCTCACTGATTCTTGTCTCGAAAAGCTTTTCTTTCCGACCATTGCCGTCTACTGAATATCAGATCAATGATATCTTTGTCATGAAAAAGTCGTCAAATATCGATAGATTCGCTTTCTTATTGGTTGTTGTTGAGACACACATATGGATTTCCGTTCAGCCTAATTTAGAGAATTGGTGTCAACTATTGGCATTAGAAAGCAACTGTGAATACGAATTCGCAGACTAGTCTAATATTGCACAATCCAATCTAAATCATTAGATTAGATCAATCTATTTTCCTGAATACGGCCCCTGATCTAGAATTATTGTGACATGTGAGTTGCCCCGTTAGCCCTTGAGTAGTACAGGACCCGCACCCATCCGCGCGTACCACCTCATTTCCGCTGAGTATCTTATTCTCACAAATTTTCACTCGTGTGTCTATGCTATAAAATGTATCCGTTGAAACGATCACTTTTTTTATTGATGTTGATGATTTTTCCTTGGATAGTTGCATGTAGCTTGAAGTTCGTCAACATGTCGAGGTCTACATTGCTCATTCGAGGAGCCATGCTATATCCATAGAAATCGTATCCTCGTAGGTCAGGGTTGGAACCGGCCGGTCGGGCTGGTCTTAGCAACGCCGGCCTGGACCCGGTCAAAATTTTGAAGACAATTATTTACTTACATAGTTCTGGTTTTAAGCCGCACTCGATCTCAAATAGAGTTTCCGTAATCGCATGCTCTAGCATAAATCAATTTTGTAAGAGTGTTCGCTAATCTATCCATCGTAAAATAGTTCTATATCTTGAAAATGTTACTAAAATGTTACTACGCATATTGCTGCTAAATCTTTCTCATGCGCATACAAAATATGTTATCAAAGGACGAATATTTGTCTGATTGCCTGATAGAAGATCACTTTGGATAGAAATTGATGAAAATTAGCATCGTTGCGCTTTGTCAGGAACTTTTCTTAACCGGAGTACCGGTAAGCCTACCGTATGCTGCATAGATATTGAGAAATCAAATGATGTCTAGCGGTCTAAGCTGAACAGCTGTCAATCATAATTGCCAGCTTACTTCATGCCAGTTTTGAATACTCCGCCCCAACCCGGCTCGGCCGACTTTTTCTGGCTGCCGGCCCGGTCCCTGCCGGCTCCAATCCTGTCGTAGTTAGCCGAAGTCTGATTGGAAATGAGGAAGCCCTGCGTCAGACAGACATTCCGCCCCTGTAGTGTCAATTGGCATTTTTAATTTACTCATGCAACGCGCCAACTCGTCCTATCGGTCTTACTTGACCCGGATCTCCTCTGTCGTCCGATTCTAGCTCAGGACGGAAGCGAACAGATCTCCTGTCTGAGTGAGTTTTTACTTGTATTGCACATGTAGGAGTTGGTGGACGAACTAAGCAACGTCTCTAGGCGGCATAGTACTGACGATTGTATTTTTATGTGAACATTTCCCATCATTGTGAAAAGTCCCTCATAACCGCAAGTCCCTGGAGTATTTTTGCACCTTAGAAAGTTGAATTCCCGCATTCCATGCGTAAGATTCATGCATTATGGTGTTGCGGAGACTGATGAGACAGGGCATCGTATTGAAGGACTCAACCAGAAGATAAGAAGTGTTCTGCTCATTATTTTGTGAACCTACGAATTGCTTTACTTCATGCCCATGCCTTCATGTTGATATCATTTTGTGTTCAAGAATTCAAACCGGTTGATGTTCGCCTGGAATAGGAATTGCAACGGAAATTCTTATTTGAGATAATTAGTCAGTCATCAAATTGACCTATTGACTGCGGAAAAGATTATTGTAATTTGTCTGAAATAATTGGCACGCCTGATGCACAGACATGTCATTCGTTAGGTACAACCACTCTACAACATTGGAAGTGGTCATTAATTAATGTACATCTTTCATCCACTCGCCCATAGGGAAAAGTTGCATAGTTTCAATTTCAAACGTCGACAGCGGTCGCACGATGCGTCGGTTTTTACGTTTCTCCCCAGTAAAGTGATGGTAAGATGTTTGTCAAAACATCTAATCTGTAAAAGTGATATGTTTCTCACTCTGACGCACATCTTTGAGACAAACATGCATACTTGCACATGTAAATGGGCATTTCCTGGATAATTCGTTAATCAAATGTTGAATAGCATATATGGTAGATCATTATCAGCATTTTGATTCTGCGAGGAACCGGATCGACTAACTTCTCAGTCTTCTATCGGTAGGCTACTGAAGCCGAGTATGTGCTACGTTGGTCTTGTCTTTCGACATATACTTTTTGCTTCTAGGGTTTAGGATAGGGATTCCCAACCTGGGGTACTAGAAGGAATTTTGAGGGGTTGCGCAGAAAATGGGAGATTCATTATAATTCAATTTTACTTTCATCACTTTCCTGTTCATGGGTCTGTTGAACTGTTAAACTTTGTGCGCATTCCGCATTGTATTGTCATCATCTGGCCTTGAAGCAACCGTTGATAATTAGCCAGGGGTGTAGTGGTAAAAAATTTTGTACCGGAACGCTGATTCCATGAAAATCTTATGTCATATTTGCAAGCAAAAATCTGCAGTTCTTATTCGTTTGAAATTTGTATACTTCAATGAAAACAGGAGTAAACTCTGAACAGATGACTGAAACAAATGATATAGTCAAACGTGGTAACAGGACTGCAACTTGCAGCTAATCAATGAGCTCAGTTAATGCTGCACGATCGATAACAAAAATGCAATAGCATGTGAATGGTTTAAGAAAACTGTCCATGATACGAAGAAAATATAGGCCTATTATACAAATTGATATTTCACTAATTCATCTTTCCAAATTGTTTAAACTACATGTATCACAAGGGATAAACAAGGGGGGATTTTCAATGTACGAGTAGACGGAAGTCGACACATTGCAAAAGACAGCATTTTACAAAAAAACCCACAATGCAGATTCACATGTGTCTTGATGAGTCTCCTTTGCTGATCGTATGCGTTTGTCATCTGCGCTCCGGTGGTTTCGCAGCCAACTTCTGGTAAACTGTAAACTGTAAACAAGTCATAAACAAGTCGAATCAATGGAATTCGTAAACAAGTCAAAACTTCTCTAATACACGACAAATAAAGAAGAAACTTTGCATCATAACAGGAAAGGGACTCAGCACATCCCAGAGACATCCAATGGAGTCTCTGACTTGTTTAGGATATGTATGTGAGCTTTATGTTGATTTTTCGGGACTTAGTGGTCCCTGGTGAGTGTGGATTGGTTTGTGAGCGTGATATAATGGCTCCATTGTGAAGAGCAGGTAATTTTAGGTATGGCATGAGTTGTTTAGGTCGATTGAGTGTGTATTGTGATGTCTCTGACTTGTTTAGGATATGTATGTGAGCTTTATGTTGATTTTTCGGGACTTAGTGGTCCCTGGTGAGTGTGGATTGGTTTGTGAGCGTGATATAATGGCTCCATTGTGAAGAGCAGGTAATTTTAGGTATGGCATGAGTTGTTTAGGTCGATTGAGTGTGTATTGTGATGTCTCTGACTTGTTTAGGATATGTATGTGAGCTTTATGTTGATTTTTCGGGACTTAGTGGTCCCTGGTGAGTGTGGATTGGTTTGTGAGCGTGATATAATGGCTCCATTGTGAAGAGCAGGTAATTTTAGGTATGGCATGAGTTGTTTAGGTCGATTGAGTGTGTATTGTGATGTCTCTGACTTGTTTAGGATATGTATGTGAGCTTTATGTTGATTTTTCGGGACTTAGTGGTCCCTGGTGAGTGTGGATTGGTTTGTGAGCGTGATATAATGGTTCCATTGTGAAGAGCAGGTAATTTTAGGTATGGCATGAGTTGTTTAGGTCGATTGAGTGTGTATTGTGATGTCTCTGACTTGTTTAGGATATGTATGTGAGCTTTATGTTGATTTTTCGGGACTTAGTGGTCCCTGGTGAGTGTGGATTGGTTTGTGAGCGTGATATAATGGCTCCATTGTGAAGAGCAGGTAATTTTAGGTATAGCATGAGTTGTTTAGGTCGATTTAGAGTGTATTGAGATGTTTCTGACTTGTTTAGGTTGAGATTTGTCATTTTTATCTCATTAACTTTTTCTAGCTATTTTAAAAAATATATTCCATTAATTTTGGATGTCTCTGGGATGTGCTGAGTCCCTTTCCTGTTATGATGCAAAGTTTCTTCTTTATTTGTCGTGTATTAGAGAAGTTTTGACTTGTTTACGAATTCCATTGATTCGACTTGTTTATGACTTGTTTACAGTTTACAGTTTACCCAACTTCTGGCGTAGTCCGTCGAATTCCACACGCCGAGAGGAGGGCCCTGAATTTTCACAAACATCAGTGATGACAAATGCGACACAGTCAAACTTGAGCGACAGTCCGTGCTGATGAGGTTCATGGCACTGAATCCTCTCTCACATTCAGCAGTGCTGGAGGGTACAACCTGGAGTCTGTTTATCACCTTTTGAATTTCGCCAGGTGCTCGTCGCCCGATATTTTCAACGTAGTCGTCGAATGCGTTTGCCGTCAATGCTGGTGGAAGGTGTAGACGGTGTGCCAAGGCTCGGATTTCTTCATGCCCGAATCCAGGATGGATTTCTGTCGGCCAGTTGTCGCTGTTTAGCAGCCGAATTTGTGCCATCAGTTTGTTTTCGTTGGAGTTCATTCTGGACGACATGCTCTCAATGAGACTGTCCAGAAACTGTTGTCTATTGATTTGGAAGTGCCGTTTGTTCGATGTCAGTTGGACACCCATGTGCACACCTTCTTTGACATCTACCATTGCCTCCAGGGTTTTTGTACCAGGCTTTTCCTTCATTACGCGCAATCTCAGGATGCATCGATGGATCATTTTGTCGGCTTTGTCAAGACTGGTTGCTCTCTTTTGCAGCATTTCCGACATTTCTTTTATTTCGAATAGGGTGTCGTATATGAGAGCCAAGTCTTCCAAGAACTCTGGTGAAGCCAATTTCGTTGCCAGACCCTTGTAAACATCTCCAGATTGATTCTTGAAATGCTTATGTAGGGCATCGAACGAATGCCAGACGGCCTGCACTGTTCGGAAAGAGCTGGCAACCCATCGAACTGAGAATATCTTTCCAATTTTCAACATTTGCTTTCCCAGACTTAGAGAGCACTCCTCCAAGGCACGAACATTCTTGGGAGACATACTGTAGATAGAATACAACTTTTCTACGAACGCCTGGAAGTGATTGATTGCCTGAATGTTTTTAATGGCATCGCTACCTGCTAGCTCCAGTCTGTGGTTTAAGCAGTGCCACAGGACAATTTCAGGGAACAGTTGCTTCATCCTTGTGGCAACGCCAGATTTTCTCCCCACCATCACACTTGCACCGTCGCTGGCAAAGGCCAAGAGGTTTCTCTTGAGGTACTGCTTATCAAATCCATAGGAGGCAAGTGTTTCTAGGAGCGAATCAAGAATAGACTTTGCATCCTGATTTGGGAGTTCTACCAAATCAAGGAAGAAGAATTCCACCACATTCTCTCCAACTTCTGTGTTCAAGTAAATGATAAGAACCGACTTGTCGATGAGCGTACTCTCGTCAATCAAAATCGCCAGTTTCGCCTCCTGGCTTTGTATCTGTCGACAAACTTTTGCTTTCATTTCCGCTGCGACATGATCAATCATTTGAGTGGCCGTCCATCTTGACCGCAAGCCAATTCCGATGTCGACGCCATTCAACCTTTGCAGCTGTAGTAGATGAGGATGGTCTGAGTAAGGCCGATCGTTTTTCGCTATGTAGTACGCTGTGCGCAGCACTATTTCGGTGTGTTGCAACTCTACCGCGTTTAGCTTATCGATCGCTTTATCCATCGTTTTACTTCTTGAAGTATCATGTATATTTTCACGTATTTTGTGGGCTTGAGACTCCACGTGCTCCTTTATCTTCTTTCGTAAAGAAGACAGCTGCTGCCGACGCTCTTTGCCATTGAACGTCACTTCCGAATTGGCCCATGCCTTCGAAACACCAGGGCCTCGAATTTGATGACCTCCCATATGACCAATACTCCGGCAGACCGAACAGCCTAATTTGCCATCTTGGCATATCAACCATGGATAGGCCTTCACCTTCTCTTCCCACATCTCAGCCGAATAAACATTTGGCCATGATGATGATGTATCAACGCAAGTGGAGGCGGCAGTTGAGGCACTCGAGACAGGGTTGGCGATGGCGGAGGCGGCAGTTGAGGCACTCGAGACAGGGTTGGCGTTGGCGGAGGCGGCAGTTGAGGCACTCGAGACAGGGTTGGCGATGGCGGAGGCGGCAGTTGAGGCACTCGAGACAGGGTTGGCGTTGGCGGAGGCGGCAGTTGAGGCACTCGAGACAGGGTTGGCGTTGGCGGAGGCGGCAGTTGAGGCACTCGAGACAGGGTTGGCGATGGCGGAGGCGGCAGTTGAGGCACTCGAGACAGGGTTGGCGTTGGCGGAGGCGGCAGTTGAGGCACTCGAGACAGGGTTGCCGTTGGCGGAAGCGGCAGTTGAGGCACTCGAGACAGGTGTCAGAAAAGACAGCTTAGACTGCCGCGCTTTCTTTATAGGTGGCAGCATCTGAAAATTTTTAAGATATCATTAGGAACAGGGATGCAAGACTTCCGGATTTATCCGGATTTCCGGATTTTTGACCAATATTTCATTGGGTCTCGGGATTCGTTGAAAAATGCCATAAAAATTAAGGGGGTAACCCCTAGGCCTATACTTTCTCAGACGCAGGTATTAACATGATTTCAGTTAAAATGTGCAGCGTACATGTACGTATGCCGGTATAGTCACCTCTGAAGATATTATCTTGTCACTTCAAATGCTGAGGTGTGAAGGTATGAGACATCTACCGGTACTCGTGTCGGTCATAATAAATTTCAATATGTTTTTATGTTTTTAAACAACATATATTTCGGCGTCTACATGTGTCATTCATAAACAGCTGTATAAGAAGTACTGTCATGGAAAGATGGATCTTTTACGTGCTTGCTGTGATCAATCTAATCACGGTACTTGTTTTTTGTAATTTCGCCGTCGCATGACTTCAACAATTGTCAGATGTCAAAATACAACAATCGTCAGATAAGCAAAGTAATGTGGGCCTAACCAATACAGCCTACACCCATTCCCTATTAAATTCAAAACGTTTTCCTATGATTGTTGGAGCCAAATGCGACGTTTCAGTAATCAACTGAAGGCGTCACTGTTCTTCTGTTAAGATTAAATCAAGACCAAGAGGGTATTATTTTTTCTAAAGTGAATTGCAATTTATTGTTGCTTGTAATTTTCATTTGAGGTGACAACGAAAAGAAGGACAAAAGTTACTTCATTCAATAAAAGTTACTGAAATTATTGCGACCTTTTGTTTTACAAGTTTACGTGTCATTGGAGCAGGGTGTTCGTTTGGTCAGAATGCATAGTTTTTTTATACATGTATGTGCGGAGTGACAGGGACCATGGCTGGGCCACCTTTATCTAAATCATTGAAATTTTTAAGTTAGTAGTAAGTAAAAGGCGCATCCTAGCTCATTTTCCGGATTTTTCATCAATTTGCACTTGCATCCCTGTAGGAAAGATGGCCATGATAGAGAATGGCAACATATAAATCATTTTGGTGAAATAATCGTAAAATAAGTCATCTAGAGGGAGATTTCAAAAAATTGAGCATAGGTTCCCCGCCCTCTCAGGGCGACCAAGTCCCTGGAGTTCATCTCAATATGATTGAGAATGGTCAGTCATAGTTGCTAAAATAAAAACTTGCTAATATAAAAACTTATATATAAAAACTTATATATATATATAAACTTGCTGAATAAAAATTGCTAAACTGTCATTTAGAGGGAGATTTCAAAAATTTGAACATAGGTTCCCGAGCACCCGGTGAACCCCCCTAGGATCCGCCCCAGCGGCCGAGAAATAAAAAGGAGTAACAGTAATCAAGTTAACTAGGCTCTTTTCGGGTTCCCCCCCCCCCACATTTGTCTATCAGCATAAATCCCGCAGGATTCCCTAACCCCAACCCTAACCCAAGGCGCTAAAGATTGTACGTACATAACCACAATAAAGTATCATTTGCATGAAGGATTGGCTCAATAGATATTGATAGGAATATGAGATGCGAGCGCGACTTATTCATTAAACTGTGATCACGAACTTCAAGGGATTGTTGTCTACAATGAACTACAACGCAGGAGGACTGCATACTTCTTGCAGAACCTAAAAAGTTTGCTTTCTCAGCTCTCTAGGTAATGGTGTTCAAGAACGAAAGTGGTAGTGACAGCTAGAGAATCTCTTTCATAAATACCGTACAATACTTGTGAATGTTGATATCAAATGTGGGGGGGGGGAAACCCGAAAAGTGCCGTTAACTATACGCTACTTTCTAATTAGACCTACATAACTATGATACACAATATTGGCCTACAGCACAGCCCGACTCACACACTGACTTATTTACATGCTTCAGAAAGCTTCTCCCTCTCACCAATTTACGAGTTTAGCCTGAGACAATGGCATTCGAATGTACGTGAATAGGCTACAAGTAGCAAACTTATTCAGCAGATAATACGGCATATAGTGGGACGAGTGTCTCTGAATCACGCGTACATCATTCATGTACAGTATATAATACACGTATAGCAGAAGCGTTGTATGACGAGCTGATGATGTGATCGATAATATAAAATAGAAGCACTGTATCACTAGCTAAAGAGCACTAGATAGACGTTGGGAATGTCGAAAAAATGATCAGTGAAAGGCTTCACTTCATTCATAAGGCACCAATCCTTGGCGACATCTCACTTGCCAGCTTACCTCGTTGAGGTCGATCGACGTCACACCGGCTGCACCATTGGCTGCCCGAAGCCAAAAATTTGGAAACTTATCGTTCAGATGAGACGAGTATTCGTGTTTGTGTGAACGCACGCTCACACAGGATCAAGGCGCATGCACTGATGCAGACTGATGAGAAAAGGTAAACTTGCAAAACAATGAGCCACTCCAAGACACTATTGAGCTGACATTTGCAACATTATTAGCATTTAACCGTAGATGTGTGGGATTAGGTTAAATCCATCAGGGTAATAAACCTTAAAAATATGATAGAATGACAATAGTACAGGTGACAATAGAATAACAATGCTCGTAACTGATTATTCCATCTCGAGATAAATACCGGAACGCGCGTTCCGGTCAAATCCTAATTACCGGAACGCCGTTCCGGTGCGTTCCGGTCCCACTACACCCCTGTAATTAGCGACCACCAACTCGATCTCAGCCTCATACTTATGCGAATCCGGATTCTCCAACATAGTAATGATTAAAAACAAACGAAGAGCCGGTTTGATGTTGGAGCATGACTTTCGCTGCGCTTGTGTTGTTACACAAGCGCGCATTAGTTACGCCTAGTTAAATTTTTGTATTATTCAATTACGAACTTCGTATAATAACTACGCGTAATTAAATTTTAGTATGATTGAATTCTTGCTATTTTTTATGTTAAGTGGCGGTACACAGAATAATGAAAAATCCTATGATTCTCTACTTTTGGGTACGCAACATGAGAAGGTTGGGAACTCCTGGTTTAGGAGAATCTGCAGTGGGTTTTGGGCGGAAAACTTTTACAAATAAATATTTTTCGTAATCGGACACCAATAATCAGGGATGTTGAGTCGGAGTCCCGGAGTCCTACCATTTTTGCTGGAGTCGGAGTCGGAGTCTATAACTAGACCCGAAATATAATACAAACAAATCATAGCTGTCAGTGTCTTGATGTCAACTTTCGCCGTTAAACAAAAGTACAGAGACAGCAGTACATGCAAAGCTTGTAATAGTTGAGGGAATGAACCGTGATAGTGAAAAAGGATTGTCTTTTTACTCGGTGATTTAGTAGAGAAGACAAGCCTTCCTAGCCTCGATCACACCTACGCACCAAAGGTCACATCAGAGACAAAAATGAAATACTAGTTTGTTTGAGAACATTACCTTTAACCCTCACGCTAATCGTGTGTGATTTCTCCTCCAAAGTGTACCGAAAGTGTACTCATATTTTTTGGAGAAAGATGTGGGAATTTCCTGCCTGGTAGAGACTGGAGAAAAACCGTGTGAAGCACACATCAAGAAGATGGGAGGAGCCGAATCATAGAAATAAACTGTTTATCTGAAGTTCGCTAGAATGGAAATTGACTCAAGGTCGCGGCACATCCGGGGGAACTAAGTTGGGGCATGAAGAACCAATTAAAAGCTTCGATTTACTGATTCTAATCCAATGATACAGAAGTTGGCAGGTGCATCTAAGTGAAAATGCGTGCGATTTATGTGCCGTTATTGTGCATTGCATGAAGCTAAATTTCCATTCTAGAGGTTTTATTGTTGTCAATTTCTATGAGCCAAATCGTATGCATCCAACTTAAAGCGACATTTTATAAACTTTCATCGAAAATGATTGATTGATAATTGATACAGCAATGATCACCAACATTGGTTCACCTAAGCCTATAATGATCTATGATGTAGGTTACCGGTTTGTTTTTCAAAAAACTGGACTTTACATACTTGCCACCCGGAGTCGGAGTCCTATCAAAATGATAGGACTCCGCATTCCTGCAATACACCCAAGTTGAAGTTCTACTAGCTGATGTTTTGTTATAAATCAAAATGTTTCGTAAGATCACATCGAGCCACTCAATCATGACAGCCCTACATTCTAAAAATGAGAATGGAATTGTTTGGGGGATATTTTCGTCACGATTTGCTTCTAATTTGGATCATTTCACAACTCATTTCATAAAAGCGTTAAAATCAAGATTACTGCCATCCGTTGATGAAGTAGATGCCGTACAGTTAAAATCTATTGGATTCTCATATTTACCTTGAGAAAATCTTGTACCTGTCGAACTGAGCGCTAAGCGGAATTTCTAAGTTGAACCTTTCGTATCATCAACTCATTATTCGTTGAATGAGCTGATAATAGAAATTTATCTCATTTCAACATTTTGTAAAAGCTAGTATAAATATCTATCCTGAAAATCAATGAAAAATATTTGAAATTCTGTTTACTGCAAGTTTTTGGGAGAGATTGTTGAGTGGAGTTGACACCACGGTCGCCACAGCTCGATTACGGACTCCTTTGGGAAGTCAATCGAAACGTGTAACTCATGAGGTGAGGCGAGAGTCAAGCAAGGTCGATGGCAGCTGAATTTCCCATGGGAGACTCTAAGCGAGCAGTGTCCACCACATCTGCCGTTTTAGGTTGAATAGCCAACAGTTTAGTTTTTTTATACATGGTATCTTCCAAATACATTCGGTCCTTTCTTGTTGCTTCATTGGATACAGCGCGGAAGTGTTGTCATAGCATCTTGACTGATTCGTCCATTGGCCATTTTCAAATTTTCCCCGACTGAATTTGAATGGCACAGAAATCTTTCACTCTACAGCTATCCTTCTCTTGAGTCTGTGTAACTGGGAAAGGGAGAGAGAGGGATCTGTTGAGAGTTGTGGATGTGAATGCAATAATGGGAAACGAAAGGAAGGAGTTGCCTAGCCAACGGTTTGCCGCACTTGTCTTGTGTGTGCGCGCGTGCGTGTGTGCCACGTGCGGCTGGATTACATGTCACACAGAATGCGCGCGCCTTCCCAGATAGCTATTGCTTGGCCGTTTAGTTTCCCCGCCAGTGAGGCTTCCACCACCAGAAAGTTAATATCAGGCGGTGTGCGCGTGGAAGACAGTAGTTGCTGCCGTTCTGTACTGGATGTTTGCGATGCTGAATTGGACATTCACCCTCATTCATCGTGTGTGCACGCCATGCTGACAAAGCTCTCCCAATTATCAACTCCATGATGAAGGTGAGTGGAAGTGGTCGTGGCGAGAGATATTTTTTTTCACTTTTTTGTTCTAACTAGTTTTTGTTAACGCGTCATAAAACGTTTCAGGAAACTTTTTGTCGATGTCTATCTGAGCAGACAGAAAGCAGCTGTGTCCCCTGATGGATTTGAACTGTCGACCCTTGGCTGATTATGTCATCACTCTGACAACTGAGCTATTGAAACAATTAGCGGCTGTATTTATGTATTTGATCTATAATGAAGCTTTATCTCTCCCAAGATATCTAGAATGTGGAAAATAACAGCTAAAAGTCATAGATATCGGAACTGTGACAGTGCAAAATGCATTTAATGTATAAATAGAAACTGTTTTAAGGTTAAAGAACCTGCTGAATAAAAGTTTTCTTGAGTAAGGGGAGATCGTTAGGGAATTCCCTGTGACTACGATCAGCCGCAGGGAGACACACGTTTCACCGCTCATCCGATTGAAACAAATAGAGACCAAAAGTATCTACATTCTGTCTAATTATATGAATGACCGAGGTAGCTTCTCATAATGATTTCTCAGGTTGAACTGTTAGTGAGGCAGTGGATTCTGCGGATTTCTGAATCGAAAATCGTCTTGATCTAGTGATAGCTGTATTCAATGTTCTGTATAGTGTTCATATTTTTAGTAGAGAAATCAAAATTTGAATTTAAGTGTGATCGATTCACCTCTCAGTAATATAAGTCAAAAGGGCCCAGAAGCTCGAGTTGATTTCAGGGAATGTGATAATTAAGATCATTCGGCAGCGTTTTCCTCATTTTAGACCATAGGAGGCGCAAAGTGGATTATTTTAGACCATGTAGCCAAAAGCTAGCGTTGTTTAGCCGATGGTGTTTCAGGAGGTACTTGGCCTCATAATTGGAAATTGGAAATTTTGGAACTCATACAGTGAAATCGACAGCGTGACTGTTGTATTTTAAGGGCCATTATGATCCGATGTTTTCTATTTAAGCGTTCATGAAATGTACGATATTCAACATTATGGTTTGCATGTATCGATTGAAATTTCGATTAATTCTATTGAAATATTTTAAATGTTGTTTTAACGTGATATAATTTCGTATCGATTCGTTCATGATTTGTATTTCATTAAGTCGCCATGTCATTCAACACACATATCATTAGAGCATGTTAGATGGATCCTCCAACCGAAACCATAGAAAATTTTGTTCTTATGTCAACAGTTAAGACAGTTAATTTCAAGCTTTCATGCGTATGCAGTTTACGTCAATGCAAGTTTATCAATCTGAGTTGGAATAGTTCTAAGCTGTTTTTTTAACCAACTGGACGGTCGTTTTTGAACAGTTTTATATTATTTTAGCTTGCGTCGTTGAAAAATAGAATCGATCGCCAAGGACGCAAACTAATGACACTCGTAACTTTCAGTGTTGGATGTGTCAAATGACGTCAGTCAAGTTTCAAAATTGATATAATCAACAAATGAGCACATAGCATCGAGGCCAATTATGTCATGTCTAAAAGACTCAATTAACAACTTTCGTGAGATTTTGTATTTGCTTAGTTGCAGATGTTTATCTTGCACTCCACTTCATGAATCTCTCGGTAATTTTATCGAATCCATAAGGAAGCCATTCTTTCATTGGAGTCCACATTCCTGGACTATACGCCAGTATGCTTGCATTACAGGTTTATCGAGTATGCATGGAAGAGATGTACCGGTATTGTATTGCTGTCATTATTGCGGGCGGTATAACCTTGCAACATAAAATCACAGATTTAATGAAAGACACCCTTATGTTTGAATCCTTAAACAATGCATGAAATAATCTCAGAATAGAAGGAATATGGCGCTCAACTTAACATAATAATCACATAAAATATGAAAATGTGAAATGTGGCCACAGAGCCATTTTTCTCTACGAGATATTGAACTATTAGCATGGACCACTTGTCCAGGAAAAACTGCAACAGTGCTGCTTGTGTTTGACGTGAGTTCCTCCTCGTAATTATTTCAATATTTTAATATATAAATTGAACAATTAGTGTATTCAGGTAACTGCATTTGTTGCAACCGCAAAAAACCGCCGTCTTCAGTTTCACAGAACGTATACTAGAGTACGTGCATGCGCTAAAAATAGTAACAAATTTCCCCTTCAAATTCTAACCTCCACCGTCATCTCACTATGACCCGCTCTTCGTCCTGCAAACATACGTTTACTTCGCTTTGCATTTGTGAGCATTCGTTTGTTTACAGAACTTTACAGACCTATGTGGAAGTCTCATTTGCAATTTTGATTTCTTCAAATAACACCTAAAAGATTGCCTAAAAAATTATTTGTCAGGTGATTGATTGTTTGATTGCACTGATAATTGAGTCCGTTAGCAAGGTGATCATCCAGTGCCCTATAAGTGCAGCAATCAGAAACTGCTTATATTTTACACATAAAAGAATTAGAGCGAACATATACACTGAAAACAATGCGTCATGGATGAAGAATTGCGACTTCCACTGAGAAACCTTGATGAGCATTGTTTTGAGGCTAGGCTTCACCATCATCGGTGTGCTTCACAGAAAATTCGCGAAGAATGTAGTTATTTTGATGAATAAATTTACAAAACGCACATTTAAGGCTGCAGCTACTAATCTACAACTACTGCATGTTTAATAAAGTTGATTATTGATTGGATTAGTCTAGATTGGTTCCTAACAGCTGAAATGACTAACGAACAGCTGGGTTCCTTTCTGATCCTCCTTAATACGAGTAAAGCAAAAGCGGAAAATCTGATTTCCATGCTTTCGTGTCCTTGACCGTATGCTAATCTTCATATCATCTTGTGACTGCATGATTTCCGATGACTCCCTTGTATGTTTAGCGATCACTCATACTGTTCAATGTTATTTGCTGGAGCATTGGAAGTGCTTTGAAATATAATCACAACGTCCATATCAATCTGTTTTGGTAGTATCTGTAAGTGCTTCTGCTGTTCATCTAGCCATCCACCATGAATACACTTCAATGTTTTTCGATGATATTATCGGAGCCACGAACAGGCCTTCGTTTTTCGCTGTTCGTGATGTGAAAGAATGCAACAACAGAATAATTCTGTCTTATTCGTTTTTGTAGTCAAGTTGAATATTACTCAATTATCTGCTGTGGTTGTTGAAAATCCATCGCTGCTGAACATTCAGTCATTCATATTACATCACTGTTTACATCACTAATTACAGTTTCTGTTTTTATCTCAGATTGTTCCTTTCTCTAAGTCTGAGCGAAATAACGCATTATCATTTTAATTGGATCTTCAGCAGATTTTCAATTTGATCTCAAATCTTTCGTTGTCACAATGAATGACGAATTACCGGAAAATTTTTCAACCATGAATTGAGTGTTATTTTTCACATATAGGAATTCTCCGAGTCAACAAATTGATATTCCACTTGAGTTATATTCCGGATTCCCATAGATAAGTAAGAAGCATAATTGTCTAGCACAGTGACTACCAAGGATTAATTACTTTAAATTTCAGCTTTTTAATTTGATATCGGACTTAAATGCAAAATTATCTAGAAAGAATAATTTTCATCTATAGGAAAGGTGATATAAGTTCAAAAATTTCAAATGTACCGAAGCACTTACAAATCTGTGGACATGAGATTTCTTATTTTTGCTCAACCATTCACATGATGAGTTTCATTTTTATTAATTGCATCATGAAAATTAATCTTAGCATTCGTCCTGACCGAATAGTAAGCAGGTAGGACAGCTCAGCTGGTAAAGGTCCGCCGCGCCTTGGTACAGAGGTGCAGAAGGTCCAGGGTTCGAGTGGGTCCGCCTCGGGTGGTACCATTGTTCTAGCTAGATGTTACTAACCCTAACTTGGAGATAAGGCGTTACGAGCGCGCAAATGCTTCCACACCCTGGACCATTAGAATGGTAAGTAGGAGTGAGTCAAAAAATAGATGAAGAAGCAGTATTACTGTGAAATTACTCGGTGTTTTGCAATTATTGCCGTCTGAATTTACAGCATCATGCGTCGCTACATGTGAAATGAGCGAGCAAGTGAACTAACTGTAAATTAGCTGACTTATTTCATCTGGAGTATATGATAGTACACTCTCGCTCTAAACGAACACATTCGCTTTTAGTTGATATCAGGAAATGTTTTTGAATTTATTCAATGCAGTATATTATTCAGAATCACTTAAATGCTATCTTCGATGCTACATACTCCCTTTTAATATCTTGTGTATGGCAGCTTGTGCGCAATCCCAAGGTGTTTGGTGGCATTAATGGACCTTGGACTTGGAGGCCTACCTCGACGCATCACATCTACCAGAAACTGAATGTCTTCATGTTCCGTCTATTTTATAAGCCAGAAATAAGCTTAAAAGGAGATAAAAATCGCTTCATAATGAAGTTGCACTGTGATGTGACGAAATTTGCTGCTCAATCATCCCCGAATGAGGCGTATGATATCAACGTTAATTCTGCTTCCTGAAAATGGTACTCATTTGTATCTCTATAAACCGGTACTTGCTAACTTGTCTTGCAAAGAGGGTGATGCCTACATATAGGACATCCTCGATAGAGGAAATTTAGGAGGTGTCGAGCTGATGAGAAATTGCTGGAAGGGACACGATATTAAGTAAAGAGGATCATTCATATCAGCAAGTTGCGATCGACTGGTGAGTATGCGAAGAATTGATGCAATAATTTTTATGTCCTAGATTTCTAAGTGCCTTAATCGTATATGTGAAATTTCGTAACTTGTCGTCTGCAATTCAAGGCAGTGGGATTAAATTGGATGCATTCAAATTGCATGAATAAATATGAGTTCAGCAACACGGTAACATTGAACATATATAAATACGAGTACCCCTGCTATGGAATAGAGGTGTGCAGTCAGCAGAGTTGTAACCGGCACAGAATTTTACGGCATTGAAAGCAGTGGCGGGAATCACAGTACAAAAAGTATCTGAAGCCATGCCGTATTCTAAAAAATGGCATTAAGTGAATGACCATAAAAACATGCTCTGGTTATCTGGAAGGAGAGGACGAAAATATTGAATAATCAAGGTTTTTCATCCGTGTAATTTTTTCATTTTTTCTATCGGATAATTTCAACAACTTTTAAATCATTAAAGTGAATATTGTGCTCAAATATCAGAAATACAAGTGTTCATCAAGAGCTAGGAAACTGTATGCGTTTAGAACCTAACTCTGTTTAAGATTTCCAGAACAAATAAAGAATATACATGTGTACATGTACGCGAATTATTTGGCCAATGAATGTATAGATAGCAAGATCAAAATGTCTTACTTTTAATGAGATTAGATTAATGTTGAAAAATTGAATGAAAGATTGCTCTGGACCTCACATTAATCTGATGAAAATAGGCGTTCGACTGAAGGCTTTGTTGCCAAGCTGATCAGATTCGTGCATTAGGTGGATCAGGAAGTTGAAAGTATAGATTCGAACCGATGAAGTACCTTGCTAGCTTTCTGATAGGACCAGATGGTAATAAATTTTTGCTCATCGATCGCTGGCGTTAGTTTTACTAACCTAATTGTGATAACATCGCAGTTACTCATTTGGCGTTTCAGGATAGCGATGAACCGGTATCTAATGATTTATGGAGAGAAGTACATTGTCTGCTGGAAACAATGCTCTGATGATACTGTTTTTGTGATGTTGTCTTTGTTTTGGCAACACTCAGTTTCTATTGTTTCCAGTTTTACCTTTGTCTTGACTGCTATCTGGTTTTCGATGACATTAAACGGATAGACAAGGCTCCGCGCATTTCCTATTGTATTGGCCTCTTCCATCCAGCTAGTAGATTTATGTTGAAGTCAAAGTTGAACAAGCTATGAAATCAAAGTTGAGTTGTGGTGACTAATTCGCTTGTGCTCATTCTTGTTTGACGTTTACATAAAGTTTAAACATCTAACTTTTTTATAAACCTCAAAGAAAAGCAGGTGAAACCCGTATACAAATACGCAGATCGATTCACTAACCGGCATGAATGAATTATTGAAAGTTTTTTGACACATTCTCTGTATAGATAATGTAGTTAGCAGTAACTTGCACATTGCTCTGTTAGGATATTTAGAATGAATGATCAGAAGTCAAATGAAAGAACTTCACGAACTAACAATGAAATATATTTGTGTCTGACCTTAACGATTGGGTTACGCGTTGCTCTAATGTACTCACTCTCAAAATGTTGGATTCTTTATAGCTTAACCAGGAGCATTATGGGTATATCAATATTTGATGGCTCAGTGACTGATGACATGGACTGGTGATCAGGGAGTAAGCGGCTCAAAGCTAACCTCAAATATGAAAAAGAATGGGGAAAACTCTGGAGTTCCATTTTGCAGACATTGCGACTCCAAGAAATAAGACATCATTTTTTTAGCCGAATAACTACTAAAGACTGAAACCGTAAAAGTAGTTCAGATTTCTTGCATTATCAGAGGATAAACTTCTACATCAGTTTTAACCATGCACTTTCAGATGTGCCTTTTATCGGTATCCATAAGTTGCTTTTATCCTCATTGCGTCAATTGGCCTGCTACCGCGCCGGACCCGGATTTTGGCACATTATCATCAGAAACGTATTGAGCAAGATGGTGAAAAACATAATTGATTACATGAATTGTCTTCGAACCAAAAGTGTGTCTTGCAAGCATGGAAGTCTTCAGTTAATGATCACAGTGTTCCTGAAATAAATCTAGCAAAATGTTGAAATCACAGACAGACGTTTATTCTCCTCCACTAATGTCATTGGCAGACGATGGAATTTCGAGGAAGTCTGTTGCGATTGCACCGCACCTGATGTTGGACACAAAACAGGAGTATGTTGATGCTGAAAAATTTAAAAGCAGGGGAGAAATATTTTTCATAACAATAGACTATTCCCATGCAAAAGCATGAAATGCTGCAGAAAGTGATCTGTTTTTATGCATTACCACTCAACAAAGATGAACATGGAGCGCACAAATAGGTTACTTAAAAAATCTAAAATACCGAGCATCGAAAGATAATCTTTCTTGAGATGCGTTCATTTCAGTTAGCTCTATCGTAATGCCACGAACACTTATTGCGAATTTTTTTTATTGATTTTCACTTATCTACATTCAAAAAATTTCTTCAAGAGAGTTTCGATAGATTTGCATGCAATATTTGATATCTCCGATTACATTAAGAAGTCATGTAATATTACGATCGCATCAGCAGTACATATCTTTGGATATATTTTCTGTCGATGTCAGTTTTATATGTAGATTGTCTTGATTGTTTTCTTTTCGTCATGCTAGTTGCCATGTTTTCGTGTTTGCAATGAATTTGTGAGTCACTTTGAAACACTCTGTTTCACATTAGAGGCTATGACAAACTCTATTATGTCCTTTGCAATTTCAACGACGTGTAGCGTCATGTGATACCTCCAGGGATGCGAATTTGAAGAAGGCTGTTGTTTTGGCGTGGATACTCATGCTTGCATGCTTCTTGTATGTGGGCGTGACAGTCTAGTCTGAAGTACAACAGTTTGAAGGATTTTCTGAACGCCAAATGTCTCCACCCAGAAGTCCCTGTCTCCACCTATCTCTACTGGTTGTTTGTATTCTTTAATGGAGAAATCAACTTTCTGATTTCAAATTCATTGAGAAGCAAGTCACTCATTTTCATTATGCACATGTGACAAATCAGTACTAAAAAATCTTGTTGCTTTTCATCAGAATTCTAAGATGCACGGCATACTCCTAATCTGTCGACCTTGGCCCCTAAAGATAAGTAGACCTACACGACCATTAAAAAGATTCCTATTTTATCAAATGATAGATGGATGGTTTCCGAAAACGCGGACAACATAAACAGATGCATTCATGTTGCCCACGACAGTAGTAGTTATTTACAGTTGAAATTCAAGTATTTAAGTAGTTGTACTGATCTATTCCGTGTTTATGCGATCACCAATTTTGAAAGAAATTCGAGAATGCAGAGTTTCATGTCTACATTGACTTACAATGACCCTGCTGCCTCATTCAGTACAGACGATAGAAGGAGTTCAACCAAAGGCTATCTACTCCGTATATTTTTGACTGTCGGCCAAATAGGCTAGTCTTAGGTCAATAATTAGTTCTACTGAAAAAATATGACGAAATTTACATGAGAGAGATATGAGGAGAGTTATGCCTTATTATGTTATTTAAAGTTAATTATCATCACTTTGGGATTCCCTTCTTTGCTGGACGCAACCCGTATCCGCTAGAAGTGGTCAGTGCGACTAAATTTGTGGGCATGCCCGTTAGTATTTACCGTTGTCCTACCTTAGTATTTTTCTTAGCTAATTAACAGGAAATATTGTTTTATAAGTATCAATCTAACCTGAATAACAAGAGAAAATTAATGATCTATTGAACATAATTCATTTCTTGGAAATACGACAACAATGCAGACATTCGTATCTTTGAAGCTGCATAAGACAGACAGTCAAACTTGAAATGAAAAAAGCGAATGCCTCGAACATTTTCTGATGTTTATCAAGTTTATCTTCGTTTCCAGTTTTGTTTCAGTTGGCGGTGGCGATATGAATATGAGTTGAGAGCACTGAGATAATAAAATTTGAGCAGTATGAGTGGGGAAGAAAAAGTCTGACTACATTAAGGCAACACGTAATGCCTTACTGATTCCACTCTTATTTGTACAATGAAGATAACAAGTCATAAATTTACTGCCATAACTTCGGAGCCAACTTTCTGTGGCCTGTCAATAGATATTTCAGCCTGCCGCAGAGGATTTGCATATCAATATGCTTGCAAGCATTTTTATCACCCTTATGCATGTAAATATTCTCCATTTATTTCCATCAATAAGTGCTACGCTAAGCTGACTTTTTACGCCAACAGTTCTGCTGTTCTCCGACTTCCAGTCACGCACATGAGTCATCTCTCAAGCTGCTATCAGGTAGAGAATGAGTAAGACTTCATTGTCATGCCAAGTTCGAATTTTATCCCCATTCTTCTATCCCTATGGAGGCAGTTATCTATCATTTTCCTTTGCGCGCCTCAGAGCTATTCGTTATTAATTCTGAGAGCGGTGCCGTTTATTCAATGAATCACACTAATGCAGTTTCCTTACCACGTAACTGTTTTTGTGTGGTTGGGAGCATTTTGAATTTCAATTTCATTTACATCCATTATATTGAGTAATTTTTAGATATTACGATGCAAGTGAGGAAACTTGACTACAGCAGGAGTGCTGTAGAATGAACAAGCGAATAGCATTCTGTTGTCTAAAACTTCGAACCTGAGGGTCAAACACACGAAAAATTTTCATCGACTATTGTAATGCCTAACTTCCATATTCTATTAATTTGTTGCGAAAAACGTTTCAAAATTTGTATAAAATGCTAAATTATACGTTGTGTATTGTTTAAATTTTTTCGTGCGTGACCATGACTTTCGAACTGTCGTGCAATTAAACGTTTTATAGCTATTTTGAGGCGTTTTCCGCAAGGAAAGAAATATAACGTTGCGGAATAAAAGGTATGGCCAATTATCTAAAACAAACCAAGCTGACACATTCTAGATAGCTAATGAATGGATTAAGAAACATGGAGACGGACTTATACCAGAAGAGCAATAAGTTCGAGAAATGTAATTACATAACTATCTAACGTTTATATTACTGCATCCTGTACACGTTTTACAATAGACTTTGAAGATTTTGAAGACAGTAGGATTTGAAGATTTTAAAATAGCATTACGGAGCCAATTATGTACCTGTCAGTGCGCGCAGAAAGATATCGGATATCGTTTCAAAATCAGTTTAAGACCGAAGAATTTTAAGCAATTTTTACAAGAGATTGATAGTAGCAAGCAATTCGTTTGATGGCAACCCTTAAAAAGCTGTCCTTTTGATGTTGCTATTGTTGTTTTTGTTTTACCCGGCTCCGTCCAGTTGATAGGAGGCTCCGTATCAAAATAGCACGAAGCGACACACCCAGTACACAAAATAAATACCTACTGCTGGCGAAGAGTTGCCCGGGAATGAGATGGTCATTCCGATGCGATCGGAGGACTACCATACCCAAGACAAAGCTGTTCACAGAGGCTGAACAGCATTGACCAATGCAGGTAGCAACCCCAGTGGTCCTACCTCACACCCTACCTCCAAAGAGTGGCGGAGGCCATCGCTGAGGGGACTTTGGAAAGGGTGTGGTCAGAATACCACATGGGAGGAAGCTCAATGAGCTTTGCTGCATATCTCAGCAGCTAATGATTCGGCTTTCAGGATTCCCCGCAACATCAATTTAGTATAGCTACCGAGGAGAGGCAATGAGAACAAAAAATCTACCTGCCAACACCAGAGCTGCAGTAGCAAAAAAGTCCCTTTTAGTCACCTCTTACGACACGTAGGGAAACGTCGGTCCTATTCTAATCAGTTTACAGTTTGCATTCTAATATGTTTAGAGTCGTACATGAAATGCGATATTCTAGAGACTTTCACAATTATAGCGATTTTTTATATCGATTAATTCAGAACTTCAACAGCATTACGGAATTCAAGTGCACGTCGATAGTAATATTAAATTTACATTTATCGTTGAGTGGACCGATGTGCATGACGAAGAGGATGGAATACGCTTCTACTTTTAAGGGAGATTGATGAATCTTCAACTACTCAACCAATCTCTATTGCCATAAATAACATAGAAAAGTCAACTGAAGCACGCTCAATATTCGTAACTTCCCCTCACACAAAAGCCAAGGATTCGTATTTAAAGAGGCATTGGGAAATGTGCGGTTGTCAATAGCAACTGGAAAGAATATTGGAAGATTTAAGGATAGATGAGCTGCTATCGAAATCAAAAACATTCCACGTCGGGTTGGGATGCTACGGCTCTGTGGCTAATGAAGCGAGGATTGGATGATGTGGGTGGACTTAAATTTTGTCACGATGTGAGAGCAATCTTGACTGAAAAATGAAACCCCTCATTTTCTCTTCTCATTCGAGCAGCGTGAGACTTGCTCACATCTAAAAGGAGATGTTTTTAAATCTTTTTCTCTCATGGGAAAATGAATGAAATGCTCCATGCTGATATGAGAGTCGACTTCGCAAGAGATTGATAGCAGCAAGCGATTCGTTTAATGGTTACCCTTAAAAAGTTATTCTTTTGATGTTGCTGTTGGCATCAAATATGGTTAGAGCCGTGTATGAAATGTGATATTCACGCGACTTTCACAATTTTAGCGATTTTATATATCGATTAATTCAGAACTTCAACAAGATCACGGAATTCAAATGCACGTCGATAGTGATATTAAGTTTAATTAGAAGTAATCAGAATTATTTTACCTAACCTGAGGTGACTCCTGAGCTGGCTCCAGGGGAAGGTCTGGTGACTCCAGAGAGTGGATCTGGTGACTGTGAAGAACAATTCCATTGACAGCTGGCAATGGCCGTACAACGGCATTCCTTTTGGGAGCACGTAGGTCCGAGAGCACGTGCTCGATGGCTGTGTCTGGGGTAGCGATAATTTGGTCTGTTTACTTGGTGTCATGGTTGGTTTTTGTTGTGCTCTTGGCCCTTATCAGCTAGTGCTTGTGACTAGTCATGGATTCCTTAATCCACTACTATTAAGGAATCCATGGACTAGTGGAGACACCCCTGTAACTGGCAATGTGTTCCTGAGACTGCACAGTCAGCGCTATTGAGCAAGTCTCTGATAATGTGGAAGATTTCTGGCAGGGTTGATTTCGTTGGCAGTCAGCATGACACAGGTGCAAACGAACCGTGGTTAATAAGGTTGATTGGGACTTTCCCATAAGAGCAGCTATGTCCCATGTTGGCTCAAATGGAGAGTCACTGTATGCCTGCATCCATTGTAGCATATCAGGGCCTCCTAGGGTGGTGCTGGGCTGCTCTCCTTGTTTGGTGCTGGGTGGATTGGGCTAGATTGCTTCTACTCTGTGTCCCACTCCGCAACTTCGGTTGTATATTTTGCCTAACTCAATTTGAAGCATAATGATCAGCGATAAGAATTTAAGCTGGACCGTGCTGCCTGAGAGCATTGAGTCCCTTTCGACATGGATAGCGCTTCACCAGGGCCTCCTAATAGGCAAAGTTGTCTGTGGTAGGCCTACTCGGGCAGAATGCAAGACCATTTGGGTGGCATGTTTCGATGCAGTTGATAATATTTCACTCTTAGCTGGAAGTTTGAATTTGAAGCCATGCACATGCAAACTTCATCTTGGAAATGCGATCTTCTGATTTTGGCTCGTGCGACGGTATCAGTAATGGAAGTATTGAGTCTGAATAAAGAGTAACGCGTCCAGCCGTTGTTATATGTCTTAGTCTGATAAACTGCCCTAAAATCACCTTAAGTGAATTGGTCCATGCGAACCGCATAATGGCGATATCATATTCTAATCGTAGTTGATCAATCTTTAAGGCGCCCTTATGAAGCTCTAGATCGCATTCATGAAGTTTTAGGCCCGCGCCCTCATAAAGCACTAATGCAAATGCACTTGATTGAGGCATATATTTCCTTAAAAAGCGAAAATTAAGATGAAGAATTTCAAAGTAGTCACTCATTACATCTTCCTGGTAGTTCATTTTTGTTCAATGTGATTCACTCCTTATTTTGCCCCACGTAGAATTGAAAGTTATGGATAATATCATAGACATCTTGACTGCTCTGGCATTTTCTTTCGGCTATGAGAGTTTGGCTTAGAATCTGACCGGTGGATAATGCGCAGGATTAGCTCCTTCTAACAAGAATCAGTATTCCTTGCTTGCCACAATATTGTGCCTCTTCCGCCACTTGAGTGTCGATGTGATCTGAGAGTGAGGGGTTCTGATGCATTATGCATCGAGTTTGTACTCAACTGAAGTGCTCAGTTATCGCTGGACAATTAGTGGACGCTACTGCTCACAAACTAAGAAATATGAGTCATGGATGTACATCATGTCGGCGCGGCTGCCATGGAGATGGCAGAAAATAGCCGAGGTGTTTCCCGATTTAGTGAGATGACAACTTTCAGACCCTTGGCTTGAACTCCGTCGAATTGCGCAGTTTTCAATCAATGATAATTTATCTTTCACTTTCCTTTTCCTTTGAATATCTAATCATAATATTTAGTCTTTGAGAATTTTCCGAATTTCCGCTGTTCAAGCATGTTTACATGGTTCTGATATCTGTGAATGTGGTGATAGGAATGTGTTGATGGTGTTTTACCTTAAAGTGACATTACAAGTGAATTTCTTAAGTTTTATTATACTTTAATTTTATCCATGATTGAAGAAATCGGAAAGAAAGCTTTGAATCAAAAAATGAATATACATGTGCAGTGTGGACATAAGGAAGTTTTATGCACCAAATAATCAAACCGACACTGAATTTCTGAATATTTATACAGACATTCTTATGTACGTTGATGTATATTTATCATAAAAGAATTAAATTTATTAACAAATTGTAGTGACGTGGGTGAATGGACGTGTACAATCTGATCATATTTCTTCGATAGATATCGTATAAGAAGAGCGTAGTGCATCTTAGGTGTGCTGGATAGATATATAAGCAAGGCCAGTTTATTTACAGATAATTATGTACATGTATATCTCGCATGAGAAACATGTTATGAAGATCGCATAGTACAAGGTTTTGAATGAAAGAATCTACAAGATCTGCGATATTGACCGAGCGAAGTGAGTGGAAATAGCAGTTAGATGATTGATCGTTAAGTGTGTTCAGGGAATTGGTAGAAAGGCAGTTATGTCTGTTTTGTGTTTGTTCAGGCATGGACAGACAGGATTCAAATAGCGCATAGTTCGCTACGGAGCAGGGAGATCCTAGGCACTGAAGTAGAGCGTCGCTTCATTTCGTCTTTGATGTTGAAATGGTTTCTGTTTGTGAAAACAATTCGACTGTCAGTAATAACAAGAGGAAGTGATCCTCACTTAAAAGAGAATGTAAACAAAGAAAGAGTCTCGACTGATAGAATGATTGTATTGCAGTCACAGATCGATTCTCCCGGCGGATCTTAGTGGAAATAATTGAATGGAATGAATGTCTTCTATTTCAATAACATCATTCACATGTTTCTTTGTTCGTGGTCTAAAAATGGCATTTTAGAACATCGAAGGTCTCAGCCAAAGTTCGTCCATATTATAGAAAGAATTCGTCGTTCCATTGGAAAGTGACAAATATAAACTTTAGCGTCACAATTCATCTACCAGGGGCTCAGACGACGCTGATGGAGTCAGAATTTCGCTGGAGCGTTGTGTCCCCTGGAAGTATGGTCTAGTTGTGTTACTTTTAGCCCGAATGACCTTTCTGACGACTTCTAGTGACCCTTGTGGTCCGACCACTCTGCTGTGAAGACCAGTACGATGAGCATTGAGCAACGTCATTCTAGAGCGAGTTTCTGTTGGGAGCGAGGCCGAAAATGATACTTTCACAGACTGATGTGCACCCTATGCCTACTACGAATGGGTATGTCGAGTTCTACCTGGTTCCTCCTCTTGTCAGACATGATTATCAAAGGAAAACATACGTTAATCCAAGGAGACGTAGATTGAAGTTTTTGACTGAATTGAAGTTTTCTGTGTGTTCTCTGATAAAGCGAAAAAAATTAAGCCTGATTTCATAATTTTTAACAATGAATGTCTTCAGGTAAATTCCCGATGTGCTTTTGTATTATCATGTTTCTGATCGGCGGTGTATGCGAGAATGTGGTTAAATGTGGATTACATTGCTCATCATTCTTCTGTTTGCCGACATTAGGAGGTTTGCCAAATCTAAATGCGTTTGACTTCATAGACAGGGATGCATGAACATGATAGGAAATTGCTGGAAGACATTCCATGTAAAAAATTGTGACTCTGGGGTTAGTATTTTTCGATTAATCAGAGAAAACATTTCATATTTGCCAAAAACTTCAATTTATGTCCAATCGGATTATCATATGTTTTTCTTTCATCGTGTCTGACAAGAAGAAGAACCTGTAAGAACTAGGCAGACGCACAGATTCCTAGAGGGCATGGGTTATACATTATTCTGTGAAAGTCTCATTTTCGGCCTCGTTCCCTGCAGAAACTCGCTCTGGCTGCCGGACTATTCTGTTTGTCATTACAGGCGCTGTTGGAATTTGTTTAGAGCTGACGTCAATCACATGATTCTTGACGATAAGTCCATCTCCGTGGTCTGCAGTCTCTCAGTGATGTCATTTTCTTCCAGAAATCAATGGGATTCCACTCGAAACAGGACTACAGGTGATTCCTTGCCGATGGAGCTTCATGACCCTCGATATGCCGCTGAGGTGTGGGCGGCGCTTTGTTCTGAGCCTCGAACGTGGAGTAATTTGTTGGAAAGTTCTCACAGTGTCCAAAAATTCAATCAATTTTCGTTTGATGTGATGGCAAAAGTTTTTGCACCTTCGACATCATCTCAAGTAAGTGAAGATATCAATTTGATTTTACGAAAAAAGTGAATAAACTTTGTTCATTTGTACCTTGTTTACAGTCTAGTCGAGCGACTTTCTTCCATGTAACCGAGCTTTATTTTTCCCTATCATTCTTTTCTTTTCCGAATGTTCAGCAGGAGCGTAGAATATTCATATTTTGACCCGATTTATGTCTTCCGAATATAGCGCAAACACTCCGCCATAAGACCACTTAGACGTTTTAATATCGAAGATCTAATTTAATTGATAATTATCGTCTTAATATTGAAGTAGCGGCATTAAAATTGCTAATTTTTTAGAATACTATAAATCATCGAATTATCATTTATGATCATTTGTTTTGCAGGTGATTGGTTTGTCTTATCGCCAGCAACTCTCATTGCTCCTGGCTTCCTTGAACAATTTCTATGCTGCCGTTTCTACAATTCAAGTAAGTAAAAGAAGTAATTTGATTACTTAACTGATAAGTTTTCATAGTCGAGCTTTCATTGTTTAGTGTTTGTTAGGTTGATGAACATCATTTACCAATACGGTCACTTTTAAAACTTATTTAATGTCAACGCACTGCACGCATGCGTGAGCGTCTTATTTGGATACACAACCATTATTCAAAATTTGCAGAATTTATGTGTTGATGATGCATCATTTCAATATTTAAATGTAATGATGACAACAGCATTTCATTTATAATAAAAAGCTTACCCTCTTATTACAGCCAAGCTCATGATCATGGATCAATGAAATGAAAGAGATGGAATAATATGATAGCAAGCGTTTATTGGATGACACCCACGTAATTAGTTGCTCCCAGTACTATTCTAATATTCATAACCCACCTAACTTCGGGTCTGTTAATAGATATTTGACGTCACTCATTTATTTCTTGTTAGTAGTTGTTATGGTGATGATCTAGCAGCCACTCGTAGCTAGCTCGTGCAATAGCGAATACCAAACTCGAAGTTTTTAAAAAATTATTTGTAATTACGAAGCTCAAAGACACATGCGTCATCGTATATTGCGTGACGCTCTTGTGAGTCGCAATCTTTGTTGCATTCGCTTTGACATTTCTGTTATATTTTGAAACTTAATACTACTGTAGTAAAATGCAGGTGGTGACATTGCTGAGTTAGTTAAGGGCTGTGGAACGATGTGGCAGTTCAGAAGGCCTATTGTTCGAGTCTGTCATTCTCGGAAGGTCCCACCGCCTTCACTAGAGGTTATTAGGCCATACCTGATAAAGATTTGCGAGGTTTGCACCAAAGTGCTTTTGTATAATATTTTCGTGAATGTGGCAGCCATTTCATTGTAGCAAGAAATGGAACCCGTAAATTAGGATAGTGCTATGCTCCCTTCCCTACCGCGCATAGTAATTGCAAATGTTTGAAGATCTTCAGCAATTACTTAATTACAATGCCGAGATGATAATTAATTATTTCCTATCTTTATAATTTCGATAAAATGTGAAATTGTGAAAATTTTCAAAAATTGTTTCAAAAGTTAAGAGCGATATTCTCACAAATTGCAAGCTAGCAAACTCTGTAACTGATCATGTTCCTTTTTTCTAAGAACAGTCGACAGAAATTATTTCATGAAAAATTCGTATGAAGTATAGAATGCCAAGTAGTTTTACATGCATCACTAAACAATCAATCATGCAGGATGTGGCTAGCTGCAAAATTTGAGCCCATAAAATGTTTCCGAACCAAAGTGCTGGCATTTTCAATTACACGCATTCTATTCAGTTATATGACGCATCAGCTTGATAATTAACTTAGCGATCTATTACCACCTTAATATATTGGTGAAAAGTGCGATCGCAGTTTTTCTCAGAGTCTCGTGATACAATCAGTTATGAAGCGTTTCAAATCCTCATTATTGGACACTTTTACTGATACTGCTAGTGGCTTTCCCCTTAAGGTATTGTTGTATGAAACCGTTTTGTTGATATTATACGCTTTCAGTATGATCGTCACGTACGTTTGGATTTCCAGTTATTTCATGCTTGCTGATTCACATCTCGGCGATTTCGCAATTTCGCTTTGACTTCTAGCATTGCATCCATCGAGCGATCAGATTTGTAAAACCATGCCGACATTTGATAACAAATAGTAAAATGCAGTACGGTGCAATGCAGTAAAGCAAATGAGTCAAAAACTAAACATTTTCAAAGCATCGGCCATAGACTAATTCTAATTTGTCACAAATTTGTTTCGAATGTTCATTTGGCATTTGCATGAGTGTAATGGACTCAATTCGGAAATACATGGATATCGAAAAACATTAAATTTTTCCACTTCAAAAGTTCAGGGGATTTTTGGCCCATTCTAGACTTTCAGAAGCTCTTGATAAAATAGAAAACTCTTTTTATGTTGAAAAATTCGACAGAAAAACATGCACGTTGGCTAGAAAACCCATTCTTTGGTCAGATGAACCCAATACGGAAATATCTTTATGAGAATCATTATTGTTCTTACAGGTAGTTTTCAATAAAAGTATTGGAGATGTTGTGGACTTGCTGAGCGCTGCATTGAGTCGCTTATGTCTGACAGTATCAAGCGAGATGAACGCAACCTGGTCTCGTGAATGGCTGATCAAATCCAACGAGAAGTTGGTGGGTGTGATACAAAAAGTACTCGACGCCGACCCAGTCAAAGTGAAATCTCTCCATAGAGTCATGTCATGTCTTCCCAGAATAATACAGGTGAGGCAGAGAAATGAATTTCTCAAGTTCTGTCTTCCTCAACATTTAGTTTCTATTACAGGAATTATTGCCGCTGCCAATCTCTTACACGTCATCAACAATACCATCTTTGTCAATGTCGGCAGCTCGTGTTTTCAACAACTCTGACTTTACAGCCTCTTCAACGGATAGCTCAGTTCTTATTCATCTTCCAAGGCCTTTGTTTTCGCGTATTAACGTGGAATGTGCTTACATCACGTGGACCACTCTACCGGGACAACTTGGTGTTCAAACAGTTACAGTAAGTGGTCTCAAACTTCGTAGATGCTTATGGATAAAGTAGCATTGTAACAACAATGTTTTACATGTAGTTGTTAGTGTGCCAAAATGTATCATTTTGTTTCATTATCTCTCTATTTCTGCTTTGATGGGAATCACTAATGCATAGATCGCGTGAAACTGAGTGTCATTTGTTCTAAGGTCAAATGGGGAAATTCATCTATGGGAAGATGCTTTTAAATGAGGACTGAAAACTTCTTGAGGGAAGAATGTTACATCGAAAACAGCTTCGATGAAACGAAGATCTTTGCAATACTTTAAATGTAGCTCATGTGACATTCAATCACGCATTGTTTCAACAAGAATAATGCGATATTTGAAACTATGAAGAATCGGAGTTTTGTCATTTTCATATGGGTGGAGTGAATGGCTGCTGGATAAAGCTGTTACGAAATATGCGTATTTTGTGGTATTTCGACTGGCAACCACAATGATTATGTTGGCCAATTGCTCTGCAGCTGAACGGCAGACACTGTCAAATAGTAATTTAGTACTGGTTATTCATATCTCATCAACTCAAGGATTAGGTAGAGGATAGCTCGGTTTGATTAGGGGCACGCTTCAGTACGATGTACAGATGGTTCATGGTTCGAATCTGTCAGCCTGGGGGAAGTACCAGCGCTTTCACCAGAAGTCTCAAGCGATTTTACAATTATTGCGATGAACTGCAAAGTCACGACTGTAAAGGAGAACATTGTTTGTGGCATAAATGAACCGATAGAAAGTTAAGAAATTAACTCTTATACCCACGAAGCCATTGAAAGTTTCAAAGGTACAACGCGTGTGATTGCTGTATCTGATGCATGAAACTAAAGAAAAGTTGCAGAGATTTAATTGCTACAATCTCTATGATGATTGTCACCATCATCGGCGCTTTCAACATTGAAGAACATTAAAATGATCTGTTCCATGTTAATTAAGCCGATTTACAATTAGAGGTGACAGAGTACAATCACAGCTAGTTCACAAAATTGAAAAGAAACTTCCCTGTAAATTGCAATTGTGATCTGTACACGTATATACTTTTCATAAAATCGGCCCACGGTTGAGACTCGACAATGTAAGAGCTAGCTTATTGGCATGGTTTCCTGCTTAGTACAGGACACGGGAATGTGAAAATAGCCAATATACTTCTTCATTAAGTCACATAAAAGGAGACTTGACATCACTTATTCCCACGCTTGCCCGAACTGATATAGTCAAACTTTGCTGAACCATGCGATATTTTTGTTGTAATGCCCTTCGAAGAGATCTGAAGATGGCAAGTCCTCTGTAGAACGGAACCATTGTCACCTAGTTGTCTCAACAATAGTGCGCTGCTTCAGCGGTTCACACCGGAATGTGTTTTTGTTTGCAGTTGTTTTTTGCATTTTGTTTGAATATTCGAAGTGATTTTTCTCTCCTTTGCTTAGAATTCAGTGTTACGCTACCCATTGAATATACTATATTCATAATTCAATGTGCTTTAGCTGCAATCTAAAGTGACCTTTATGAAGTCTGCATTTGGCAAAGCTACATTTTTCAGATCACTTGATAAATATCGGCGGTCTATGTTTAAATCGCATATTTTGATTAGTCTAGTGGGTTAGGTTGTAATTAGGTTTCATTGATAAGTCGTTGCCATCTTGCAATCGGAAATATAAGCCTGCATATTTTTGTTCTCACAAGTTTCTTCTGACTGTAATGTTAGTAGGATGCAGCTGTAGGCCTTCTCTCCTCGCTGACTATAGTGCTAGTGAACAAAACTTGAATCCCTTTCTGCATGGTTTTTGTCCAACCATCAGTGCATTTTCTAGGATTTTACATCATGGCTATTTAAGATTGTATACTTACATTTCCTGGATCTTTGCTTTTCAATCAGCAATCGCTTTCGTTAATGAACTCTAATTGCTAGTCAGTGTCAGCAACCATTAAGCCGCAGATACTCATCGGCCACGAACATGCTCAAGTATTCAATGTGAGATGTGTGGGTATGACTTTTGGATGCGCCTTGTATTGCATCTGCACACATATTGCACTCGTCATATTTTCATTCATGCACTAAGATGTTTTCAAACATCTCAAAATTCTGTTTTCAGGAATCATTGTCCGCTCCAATCACGGACGTATCGCTGTACAATTGTCGGAACCAATCACAAATCAGCGTTAAAGGATTGGATCCCAATTCTCGTCTAACAGTTTCTATGACAACCACAAAGACGAATTCTGATCAAGTGAGACATTTTACTTATTCTCCGTCCATCATCACCACATATATCAATGAATTCTCTCATCCTAGTCCTGGCTGACTTTGTACCGCTCGGAAATGAACGTTCACGCATTCAATCTATCTCAGTTCGAATCTGAGGATGTGGGACTAATTCAGCTGCGGATAGAACTGGAGCCGGCACCGGTGTCCCTCAGACCGTTCCCGTTGGATCTCTATGTCCGGTGAGTGTCTCGAGGTGAAGGGCGAGGTACAGAATGACCGTAGATGGACAGGCCTGACTCTTTGGCTCAAGCCAACATCGTGAATCGATGGTGAGCAAAGTTTCAGGCTCGTCGGTTACGGAATGATCTTCAATTTGGTGTTCTCATATGTCTCTGGTTTTGCTTCCATGATCACAGTATTATATCATCTAATTTATTGAAACGTGTCTATGTGATGAAGTCAAGTCATCACTTGACTGTCTTAGCCAGCAGCGTCATCGTTTTCATATCTAATATTATACTAAATGCTCCACAAGTAGACCTATCTTAGAGACTGTATCTCATCCAACATAAGCCAGGACGTGATAGCTCATTGGCTTGTGTGTTGGATCTCTTGTCTTGAATTCTATTCCATGCATAGACCTAAGACCCTCTCGCTGTCGACACAAAAGCACCAAGGTAATGCCATGTCAGAGATTAAAGATAGTATCAAGCGAATTGGTCATTTATCCAAATGGCATGAGGGCCTATATGGATGTAGCGCTTACCCATCATAACCTCAGGGTAATTGCGCCAGAGTTATTTCTTGGACTTCATGTCCGATTTCAGTGAAGGATCTGAGTCGCAACGATATCTGTGAGGGTTCTCAAATAATAAGGCATTCCACCTCAAATTCTCAGTAAAAATTGACATCTGACAAGTTTGTTCAAGTGTGCTAATTTATCAAAAATTCGTTAAAGCAAGGTTCGAAGAAGCATCCATGATACAAATCTAGGAATAAAAAGGCTTCTATCCAAGTCAGTTGAAAAACAGCACTAACTGTCCGTCTAATCCGGTGATATGCCTGCATACTGTCAGGAGGGGGAAATTTTCTCGAACTTTGCAGACTTAGATTAGATATAAAGATGCTGTTAGAACCTATTTGTTGAGGCTACACGTAAGTGTTATTTTGCAACCAGTGATAGCTTTTTGTACCTTTCGTGTGGAACAAACTTGAATAAGGAAAAATAAATAATATCAGCATTATCAATGCCCTAGTCCCATTGCCCTTCTCAATATGGTAGCAAGCTACACACATTGATCTAGATGTTTCTTTGAAGAGTTATAGTACTGTGATCATTGGAGAGTATGAAATGTTTTTTTGATCATTTAGAGATTTCTGCTTCAAAAGTAGATCGATAATACAACTACAGATCGCCAGATGGCGAACCGGCACTGTGGCCTTGTGGTAGAGTGTTCGCTCTGCGTCCGGGAGACCTTGGTTCAAACATTGGTCGAGTCAAACCTAAGACTGCTAAAATAGGTGCACCCTGCATTCTTGCTAAACACACAGCTCAAAAAGAATGAGAGTGGGATAAATAACAACTCGGCCACATGGAGGAAAGGCTGCGTGCATAGCGTGCTTCCGAGCATAAACAACGCTAATTAATTAATTAATTAATTTTATTTATCTAATGTCTTATATCTGAAAGCGCAGCCAGCACATTTTGGCTTTGCTTACAGTATTATTTCATCCATTCTGTCTACATGCAGAATATCCAAAGAATTCCTCAGAAAAAGGAAAATAGTAAACTTCTTCAGTCTGACAACGCTTTTGTAAATCAAATGCTAGGCGTTTAAACATTGATACTGGAGATGTAATGAGATCAACATCTTCATTTTTTCATAGAGCTCAGCATGAATTTAGTTTAAAAATCATCATTATCTAACGAATGGCCCTTGCATTGAATAAGAGAAAAATTCGATGTAATTGTTGCTGAAATTTATCATCAAAGGAGGAAGCAGAAATCTCTTTTCCATGTCAATATTGAACTTCTATTTTTGAAGATTTGTTCGGAGAAATGCTCTTCGAGTTCATCATAACACCTTTAGCTTGATGCTATTTCAGTAATTTTGTATCGCATTCCGATGTAGATCTAACACGCTCACAATTGACTTGCAAGAGTGCAGTTAACACGAATTCGCTAACCTTATTGCTTTCTGTCGTGTCTCACATCTTATATCGTCTAACCGTCATTTGATAGGTTAATAAGTAATTAAGGAACATAAGTAACATCATTTAGTGAGGTGCATTTCAAGTGTCCTCGATCAAATTTAAAACAGTAGACATTTGCGAAGAAGGGTTATAAAAATGCTTTTTTAGTGTTAAGTAGTTATGCTGAAGAGAAGAGATTTGATATGATACATTCATAAATCCTCGCTATTTAACGTGTACTTCAAAGTTGAAACACTGAAAGTTGATTTCCTAATGCTATTTTCTACCTTCGTGTCCTGTCACAATTTTACTGGATGTTCTGAATATGTAAAATCTTACCTTAATGATTAACAGTCCGTTATAGAACCTTTGTTCCCTTCTTGTTTGACATTGGTACAAATAATGCCTTGATATTTCATCAATGCATATCATTCAAAAATTAAATGTTCATCATTTATATAATTGATGAATGGAAAATTTAAAAAATGTGCATATAATGTGTTACTCGCAAAGAAATTACTTAATCAGTAGTGAGTACTCTACCACGTTTTCGTGTCTAGCTACAAAAAGTCATTGACTGAAGCGCTGTTAATCATCTTTATCGAATGCTCAATCAACAACTTCGGTGTCAATTCAGGAACAAAAAGAACATCATAAAGAAGGTGAGCCAACGATCTTAATGTCATGCTCCTTTTTCAGCGATCGGGCTTCTAAAAAGGATTTACTTATCATGCTAATAACTTGTTCATTTAATTTCATTTAATAAGTCACCTTTTCTTAAATATTCTCGTTCAGTCGTCCCATAATAGCATGAAGCCAAAGATAGAGTAGGGTGGTTCGTAATGATACATTGCAACATAATCCGTCTCATACCTCGTAGGGCTTCGTATACTTCGTAGTTTCGCCGAAAAAAGTCAAAGTATTTTGATTTTTTGGAGCAACTTTGCTGTGGATGATTGCTGCTTGTTTTGTACATATCATTGTCACTAGAGAAAGACGCACTGTCTTAGAGCCTTTTTATCGCATGATTTTGTCGTATCCAAAAAGAAAGGGAAAGTCATTCATTTCATTACATCGAAGCGCAGTGTTGTTTTGGAACAATTTCTTTTACTTCAGACAATTTTTTCTGATTTTCGCGAGTTATCTTCATCTATCAACAATTCTCCTGTTTGTTTCTTGCACAGTTCAGCAAATTTTACAGGATTTATATTCTTTATACTAGCATGATAATATGATAATTAATTTATCAGAATGCTGCAAATCAAATTGAAATCAATTTATTAAAGTTGGAATTAGGGCTCTAGTTCTGTCATTAGAATTTTTTGGGTGAGTCACGCTCGCAAGATCTATTGATGCTAACAGCATCTATTTCAAAAGAAAGGATCTATGAATTGAAATTGGAATTCTGAGAAATAAATGAATTGTTAGTTTTTGAAATAGTACTTTGATTTCATGAATACCGTGAGCGTGATTTATCTAAAAATTTCCAGCAACATCCACAGAAATTTCTGTCTGAAGCAGTGTAGTGCCATTGACGTCAAGTACAAAAATTGAGTCCTGTTGCGATCATCATAGTTAGCAGCTATAGTTGATTAGCACTAGATGTGAATTATCTTTACCCCGATATTGTTAGGAAATTCGAGAATTATGTTGAACTTTGATTATTGTTCAGACCATTTATAGCCTAAAATCTCACGATCAAGAACAATGATCAAATTAAATGCTATATATTGATTTAACTACTAAGTCATCAGTTAATTGATAGCAAATAATTAAAGGTCACGTTTTTGACTGTGTTGCGAACATAGTCCGTCCCGAATTGTATAAAGACATTTTGGAGGTCATTTGCACGAAGGTCGTTCTAACTTATGAGGGCTTTCATTGCACGCTATGATCGGAGTTTTGCATTACGTTGTACTATTTTTGACTTTGAACATTATTTCACACGCTACATTATCTCGAATGAATCTTTGATCTTTCTTTTGATGTTACCTGTCATTATCGAACACGCATATCCCTCCAGATGGCATTCTTGCTTAGTATCCCATGATGTTTTCTTCATCAGTTACAGGCGCGACGCTAGTGCTCCTTGCCTATCGAAATGAGACATTTTCTTGCAGTCAAAGAGGCTTTCGGAGCACATATAATTCACTCTACATTTTGTAGAAATCTCATGCTGATGGAAAGTGCGAGCATTAAGTGCAGATCGACAGTTTTGACAGCTTGAATCCTTTTCGGTAGCCATTTCGGAATGAAATAAGGTTCGTTGCATCACTCGACGATCAAAGAAAACATCATTAAGGATTTCCGTGGATTTCATAACTACCTCTAACTGACGTCATAAGAAATTTCAGAACGATTATTTCAGCTTATTCTCGTCTTCGCCATCCAAAGGAAGATTAATAACATGGCCGTATTGAAAACACTTAACAACATATCTTCTTAGGAGTTAATTATGTATAAATTAATCTGTTACAGCTAAGTGACTTAGCTTTGAATTATAGTTCTTTATATTTCACAGTGCAATAATCTCTATGACTATTGCTTCCATAAAAAACTTTATTTGTCTACGTGCATGTATTGAAGATATCCTGTCGCTTTATTTCACCTGTAAAGCAGATTATTGCCCGCGAGGGAATTTACTCCAATGTAGTGGAAGGAGCGTAATCTATGCCAATTATGAGTGCTTTTGTCCTGCTTAAATATACATGTAGACTAGATCTTTGAATTAGGGTTTTTAAAAAACACGTTTTTTATTCGCGTGTTTTTTAATAGGTGTTTTTTATTGTTTTAAAATGTTTTTTATGTTTTTTATTCATTTAGCGCAACGGCATTTTGTTATCAGAAGACATATACTTTATAAACGTTGCATTGTGGTTAAAGGTTTGCTTTGCTGTTAATGGTTATTTGATTCTGCCGCCTATTACTAGATTTTAAGTCTGCTGTTTCAGTCAAAACACAAGAACAGTTTAGTGCGAGAAGACCTAACTCGGTCTTGGAAGATCAGTAGATTCAGGAGGATGCGAAGAGGTTGATGGTGCAGCTGATGATGTCACTGAGCTGGCTATACCATTTCCATCCAGGTCAAAAAAAGTTGAACAAGCAGTCTGGGTCGGTTGTATTCCGCGATCCGTATTAACTTTTTTGACAACATTTTCAGGGCAATTCTTACATTTCACGAGTTGATCAAGAGGACGCGATGTCCCAACTTTCGATGTCCAT
The DNA here is from genome assembly GCA_907163375.1 of Prostheceraeus crozeri. NCBI lineage: Eukaryota > Metazoa > Platyhelminthes > Polycladida > Euryleptidae > Prostheceraeus > Prostheceraeus crozeri. Next base: position 224,983 of record CAJQUW010012358.1, read on the forward strand.
TGACAAAAGACACACTTCTTCTCATCTTTCTTCTGATCGTCGGATTCAGAGGATTCAGAAAATAAAAAATATTTGGTCACAATCTTCGATTTTGGTCTTCCGCGTACTGTTGACATGTCAATCGACGAATAAGAAGTTGAATGAAAAACAACTGTCAGTGCATTAGATACCTATCCTCTAAGTTGAAATGTGATTGGTTGAGTCACGTTAAAAGCAAAAAGTTTTACATCTTTTCTCGAAATCAGCAGCGAGAAGGATGGGCTGAGACTGACTGTTCACGTCATTGTCTTGATAAGCCACACCTCAAACTCGCCGTCACTTCAAAGGGAACCGATGCTTCATAATTATCGAAAATTTTTTCTTGCCATAATTTAGAAATCACTTATGCTATTGACATCTCCTTCAAATTTGGTTCATAAACATGTTTATCCCAGTGAAATCGGTAAAGAAATAACGCGGTAAGAGCGAAAAAATCATTTCGATGCTATATTAAACGTCTGTGGTAGCAATGTCGCTCAAATACACATCAAAGAAGCCGACAGTCACCAAATCAATTTTTTGTAATTACTCTTCGTGCAGGTGGCCATTTTTAATGAAAGAAACTGCAAAATGATCCCCTTTATTCACAGAACTATACAGAGCAGACCAATGTACTCAAAATTCCAAAAAATGCTTTGATACAATGAGACTCAAAATGTTAGTAAAATATGAAAATGACAAATAGGGATTGGCAGCTTCTAAATACTACAGTCCGTTTCATAAAAAGTGGATCATCCTAAAATCTGACTAAATAAAACATAAGCATGATACAGAAAGCATTTTTCATGTCCTTATATAATCTGATAAGCTATGATACAGTAACGGTTCTTAAGAAGCTAATATTTTGTGGCCCTACCCTTATTATCAATGACATTACCAATTCGTCTAGGCATTGATTCGATGATATCGTTGATTTTTGAATGATCTAACTTTCTCCACTCTCTTTTTAACAGTGACGTAAGTTGTGATTACGTTTTAGAATACTCCATACATTTTCTATGGGATTCAGATCAGGAGAACGAGCTGGCCAAGATAATGTCCTAAGCCCTAATTGAGACTTGAATAAGTTGACTCTACTACTCCTGTGACACGTTTTGCGTGGACGGCCAGAGCCCTCTTTACGACAGAGTCGAAAATCATCATTATGCCATCGATGCACATTTGTGTAAGGGACATTTAGTCGCTTGCTTGTAGCTCGCAAAGAAAACCCTAGTTTTAGCAAGGCTGACACTTTGCCTTTTGTGAATGCGATCTCGTTATTGTTCATTTGTGCTTTGTATTGTTTTCAACCGGTAAGAGATAGATTTCTAGCTGAAAACAATCAGGAGTGCTGCCAACACCACCGCAACGAAGTCAGGAAGCTATGGAACATGAAGTCCAGTTAATCACATGTAGCAGTTACATTATTGTTGATGAATAATGGTGCTATACTGGCTCTGATAGACCGATTTTCTTTATTTTTGTTTTGCTTGATAGCTTTTGGCTTGTAGAACAACATATTACATAACAAAGGAAACAAATGTAATTTTATAAGAGTGAGGTATGATATTGTGTAACATTGCTAAATGAAGATCAAATTATCTACTACTTTTTTATCTATAACAGGAAAACAACTCAATATTCATGCTTGAAATTTCCAACGATGATATTAGTAAGCACAACTGACATATCTTCCAAATTTCAGAGAAATTCGTTCAAGTTTGGCGGAGTTAGACAAAGTTGAAGTTAAGGCGATGTTTAAGGGTGATCCATTTTTTATGAAACAATCTGTAGATGCTATGATCGCTTGAGGGAATGGCTCCGATGAGTTTATTTTGATTGACTGCAAAGGCTTCGCTATTTAAGCCCTTGTTTGCTCTATTTCTATCAATGTTTTCTTACAAATTTTTGCAGTTTGAGGAAATTAGGAGAAGTTTTGGTCGATAGAATGGATTCATGATCCTTTTTATTGATGAATTTTCATCTTTTCAGAAATAGTAAAAAACAATAAAAAAACACCTGTTTTTTATTCTGGTGTTTTAAACATGCTTTAAAACAAATGTTTTTTATTGTTTTAAAACAAGAGGTGTTTTTTAAAATCCCTACTTTGAATAGATATTTTTTTCAATGACAATGCTCTAGCAATATAGTATTAACATGGATTTTTGAGGACAACAATGTAGGGCATTTGAGGGCCTGAAAATGTCCTACATTGTTGCCCGAAAAATCTATGTTAATACTATTGTGCGTAATTGAAATGAACTGATCAGCAATGTAGGAAAAAAGCGGGTAGCAATGCTATGAATACACATGTAGATATACGCTGATTGAGATTTCAAAAGTGTCTTTCACATGCATAGATAGAGAAATCATCATTGCGGGATACATTGTTGCCTTTCTTTTTCCACATTGTACCATAGCTCAATTGCGCACAATACAAGCCAAAAGTGATTTACAAAATACAGAAAAAATATGGTTAGCAAATCTAAGAAAAACTATAAAAACTAAGCAATCAGAAATGATCCTATGAAGCTTGTTGACCTAATGAGGACCGTGAAATTAATGCCCGCGCATTAGCTCTCAGAGTCAATATGGCGGACTTTGCTTCCCCAAAAGAAATTTCTGTTTGCGTCGCCGAACGAGTTGCAATTCGAGGGACCGCTTCGGTGGCATGCTTCACTAATTCACCAAAGACGGAAATAGCGAATAGATATTGAATAGATATTTTCACGATTGATCAGGCTAAATTTCTATTCAGATACTCTTGATAATCATAGACATTTCAATCACAGTCTTCCCTTGATTATCATAGCACGTCGCCAAATAAAATTCTCTACACAACTCGTGCGTGAGATTGTTTCGTCATAGATTTCGAACTCGCTAGATTTAAATAGCCCTCACCCATGGATATCGTCCTTCGTGCTCGTGCATAGACATGTTGATCTCGAAAATGCAATAAAGATGATGCTGTGCACACGTTGCGTAAAGAAGTATTATCGTTTTGATCCTTTCTTTTGTCCGTTATACTAGTTTTCTCACTGCTGCTTTTGTCATCTGTGATGACAACGGCGGCAGCTGGTAAAATGACTCGTTCAGATTCTCAACAGAACAAAAATATAGATGATTTCAGTTTTGATGATCAGTACATTGCACATACAGTATAAACGAACGAAAAATAAATTGAAGAATTGCGATACAGAGGCAGCCAATTGGTTTAATTGTGTGGTAATCGTAATGCGTCAATTTTGAAAAATCGTGGAAATATTTTTCGAATGTAAACACAAACAGCTTTCAACAACATAAACTTGTAGCCGAAACTGGCTTCACCTGTGTTCGAGGCTTCTCACAGGCTACTGAATTATACTACAAAATTTCGAACTAAAGCATGCAAATGATCAACATAACAGAATAGTTATATGACGCTATTAATCTATTCATGAACTAAAATGAAAACAGAAATAATAGATTTTTCGATATAGAGTATACATGGATTAGAATGATCACAGTGAGATGCTATGGCATTATACATGCACATGTATCTACACATTCTACGCGTGAACCGAACCGCACAGAGATATTCGGGAAATTGCGGATGTTATTTTCCACACACTAGATAAAATAATTCGTAAATGTAGGGAAAATGTCCAATACATTAACTGATAAAAAATAAATGTATATTAGAAATGTGTGTTGTCCGAATATAGAGCCTTGTGGAATACCGCCGTTTAAGCTAATTATTTTGCTGGAATTATTCTCGTTAAACTGTATGTTATTGGTATACTTTAGTTTTAATCATTATCAAAAGCAAAAACTTTATTTAGGCTTTAAGTATGCATGCAAAGCATTCTACAATGTTTTGACTAAATAAATTGCTTTTTGATGCACAATTATTGTTTGAAAATAACACAAGCACTATTGTCGCCTAATCTAAGTTAGCGCAAAGAACCTAAGCAATTGCTGCCAGTCCCATGTGTCAGTTGACAGAACAAACAAATTTTTATTCGCTTACTATTCTTTCTGAAGCCGATGACTTATGGGTGATAAGCACTGTTACTCCGTCTAAACATCGTAAGATATATCTGATTGTTTGCGACGAAAATCTTCACTCTTAATGATTCTTTTCCTCCTGTCTTCCTTTCAACCATCGCTTTTTACGACTGATTTTGATTCAGCTCTTCCTTTGGCCTAGTTATGGGAGATAACCAGATGATAATTAAATCAGACCTCTAATGTACCAACTTGGCGGCAAGAATATCAATGATGCGAAAATAAATAGATTTCCTTGAAATCACCGAGACGAAATGACTCCGCTTATTTTAGCATGCTCTGAATAATTTGAAAACAGAAAGCTATAATATCCCATTATAAGTTGACAGATATTTAAAAGAGGCAAAAGCCTATAATTTTGCTGAAAAGCTGCGTGAAAATGTATCATGTAAGTTAAAATAAGCTTTGTAAATCCTGCACAGTCTTGTAAATTAAGTTTGTATAATTTAGAGATAGTCAAGTAGATTGATGGAGCTATTTTTTTATTATTACATATCTTTCAGTCACTATCCAAAGCTGCCCTTATCATCAGGCATAAAATGCAGGAATGCTGGAAGAATTAAACTTGAAATTCGCATCTATAATGCGAAGTGCAATTTGATGTGCTGGATATAGTAACTAGAAGGAAAGAGTTAGAGCTAGACGGCGGATAATAACAGCTGCATGGCACCAAATTGTATTTAATATGTTGACTTGAGATAATAATGTAACCGTTCATTGTACAGTGATCACCCAGAATATTTGACCTGTTGATACATTGTGCAAGGTAGATTTATTTCAGCTTAATTGTCAACGTGGTAAGATTGCAAAACGAGAGGTAGCTTCTCGATAAAGAAAATGTCATTGCATCGAATTCTAGAGACAAATGCGGTGAGTGCTTCCTGTCGGTCTGTTGAGCATCGTTCGTATCAGAATTTGAATTTGTCTTAAAAAACAATTTCAGAAAAAAACTATTTCATTCTGCAGTCTCGTGAGCTGTTGGGAGGGTTATACTTGGTGATTCTCCTTTGTTTGTGAAGACCACAGAGATGAATTGCCTCGTCAACGTGTTTGGGTCTAGAGATGACTTTCCTCAATAATAATGGTCACGGCTAGAACGAGTCTCCAGGGGCAAAAAGATCAATTTCCCATTGAACGTGATGCAAATTCACTTCTGACGAACCAGAGGATTGACGCACACAGTAAGTAAATTTAGATCGTGAAGAGTCGAAAGTTGTGAATAATATTTCCATTTGACGAATCTATCACGGAAGGAAATTGAGTTATGGATATGCGTTTTCACTTGGCAGGCTTGCCTGCTATCTGACCGCTGAGGATCGTGTGTTCGCTGATTGGAAATAGATTGGCTGACTGGAGCTACTTCTGCAATGCGGTCGCTTGGCCAATCACACCAGCTAAAGAGAGACGAATATCTATGTCAATTTCTGATGCTTGCCACCATTGCATTCAATGACTGAGATGGGATTATGTCCGCTCTAGAGTAACCGACAGCGGTGAAGAATGCCAGTAGTTTATTTGATGCTGCTGTGGTAGTTAATATTTTGCAGTCAACCTCAGCCTGTTATTCAACAATTTAAATTGACAAACATTTAACCGACAGCTCAAATAAAGGAAAATGAAGATTTCGAGTCACCAGGTCACGAATACGTGACCCGGTTCTATCTCTGATTGTGCAATGCATATCTACATGTAGAGATTAATTATACTGGAAGTGATCATATGTAATAATGGATTGCTCTTAACAGCTGTTGCATTTCCTAGTTAACATGCATGCAAAGATAATTTGATGCTATGTAGCCTTTTATTATCCGCCTCCCAGCTCCTACTCTAGTACTAGTTTTGTATAGTATGTATATCATGTTTGTGCTTCCAATTCTTGATGTGAATTTTACGTTTTTTGTGTAACAATCCTTCACTTGTTTTTCACCACTGAACAATAATCAATTGCTTTTCCAATCATCTAGTGATTTACTAGTTTAGGCTAAATAAAGCCTATGATTTAGTCTGGCTTCACAAGTTTGCTGCAAGTTTGCTCTAAGGCTACAAGTGATTTGATACATGTATTTCCGCATTTTGTTAAGCCATGCTCTCTTTTCGAGAGTTAAACTTTTCAAGATTTCTAAATCGAATATTTAAAAGTTGATTTCAAGGTTGCTGCTAATTCAAGGCTGCTGATTTCAAGTCTGCTTTTAACACGCTGCATAATCGAATCAGAGTTGGGCATTTGACTTAAGGATTAGCTTAATTACCTGGCTGTATCATGGCCCCCATCATGTTGAAACAAGAATGTTTCAATTTTTGTGCTAAGTCAGTCTGAAGACGGAAAGGTTTCCAGAAATTGGATGGACTTATCTTCTTTATTAGTGTTCTTTTCTCACTTAAGTTTCCGAAATAATTCAAGAAAGGGTTAGCGTGATGCAAATTTAAAGAAAAGTTGAAAAAACAACCTACTAGACATAAATTACAGAATGTAAATAGCCTACAATGGAAATTTCAGCCTAGGTGGCGCATAATTCCTAATTCAGCGATTCTTTCACGCCGTATTAAGATTGAAGTCGTTTATTTAAATGATCTGTCTCATTATTAGCCACAAAATATTAAAAGTGTTCAGCTTATATCATTTCTTCCTTTAGGAAAACATTCGACTTCGAACAGCGGACTCATAAAACTGAATTCCCGATAGTCGGGTAAACTTTGGATTAACGTTAGAAGGTAAACACAACATGCTGTCCAAATATTTGATCAGTTGTACCAAATATAGAACCGAAAAGATTATTTTAGCTTGATTTAATCTTGAGGAATAGATCGATTAAGATACACGTCTAACTATCAGGACTGTGGTTGAAGCAACTCACTAAAGTTGTAGGATAATCGCATTCAAGTCTGAATTGAACTGAATTAGCAAAGAATTTCATGTCAGGCGGTCGGCTTTGAGCCCTTGATATTTCACGTGTAACAGAACTGCCGATATTTCGCGAATTCGCTCTACAACCTTAAAAATTCCACTCAGGCTACATTATTATGACATCAGCTGAAAGTTCTAGGTATCGAGGTACGAGACTCAGCATCTGCGACATTAATATTAATCCGCATGCGCAAGAAAATTTACATTCTTCTCTTGAAATATCTTGTTTGAGCCTTTTCCGAAAAGTTCTCATCAGTGTGTTTGATTATCGACCCATTTCAATACTCCCCAGAGAACTCGGCTCGCATACGTTCGTGGCCCCGGAATAGAAGCATCAAATACATTGATATTAGTGTAACATTGTTTTTTTTTTCAACATCTCGACCCTTCGTCTGGCTCTGTTCGAATGTACATGTATGTCCATCGATTAATCAAAGGCGTCCGATAGAATTGCACTTCTCGCAATCTCTTCAGCATCAAAGCTTGGATTACCTTAACAAATCACGTGTTTGCTTTCCTAGAGAATCACGTTCAGTACGTAAAATGGAATGACACTTTCTCAAATTGTAGTGGAGTGCCGGATTTCCTGCCTCGCCCCCTTTACCTAGTGAAAAAGGTGTTGTGTAGAACAAAAAAATCCGCTTTTGTTATAATCCACTAAACTGTATCCGCATAATATTACTCCTACTGGGCGTCCCCATAGCTTTCAGCGGCACCCCTCTAGCTTCGACGGTGCAGTCCTAGCTTTTTCCGGCGCCCCCTAGGCTTTCACCAGCTGCACTTTAGCTTCTATGCCCCTGTTGTCTTTCAATTACGACCTCCTAGCTTTCACGGCGACCCTCTAGCTTCTACTGGTGCCCCTTTCGCCTTCGCCTGCGCCCCTTTGCTTCTACTGGAGCTCCCTTCGCTTTCAACGGCGCACCTTGGCCTGTTGGTTACCTTTTCGCTTTCATCGATTCTCCTTTATAGCTTCCATGCCTCCTTTAGCTTCACTTTGGCTTTCACTGCAACACCCTTAGGTTCCATGGCGCCTCAGCACCCATTTTGCTTCCATGGAGCAAACATCGGTATTTTAACATCGTATTAAGACATCGTTATTTTGAATGTGTATAAGATTTGAAATGAAGTTTCCAAAAAATTGCTATTTGTCAAGTGTGCCCCTTCCGAATTTTCCGGCCGCGCCCCTGCTAGCAATCACATGTCTGAATGCCTCAGGGTAGTTCACTCAGTACCATTTTATGCGCCATGATCATCAAAAGCCTCCTCTCAGTTTGTGAGATTACATTCACAATAATGTATGCGGATGATATTGCTCTGCTTCATTTGTATTCGAAGTCTAGCAGACCATAGTCTATGTAGCAGACAAATAGAAATTGGAATATAATAACTGCGAGAGTTGGTATTCGAATAATAGATTCCCGCCTTACGTCGACAAATGCAAGATAGTGAATACCATCACCAGGAAGAATTTACTTCGAGTCACGTGACAACCTCACATGACCTGTCATTTTATGTAAAGGAATTGACACGCCTTGGTGTAGCATGTTCGTCCGATCTGAAATGGTCTACGCATTTCAAGAACACCATCCTGAAAGTATCCCTGCCAGTCGTGATCTTCGCTGCGGGAATTTCTGCATTGCGGGAAAAACAGATTTCCTGCGGGAATACATGGAAGAAATTAGGGGGCTGCGCGATTTTTTTAATGAATGTATCACCCTCTTGGCCTCTTCCAAAATTAAAAAAGCGCTTCTGACAAATAAACTCATCCAAGAAATAAACGGAATGTCCCGGTATGTTGCCAGATAGGCTCGCAGAATGAGAGAGGCAAAAGGCATTCTGTTCACTACTTCGTCTATCCGCTTTATCTCTAAAAAATCGATGGTCTTCAATGGTGTCTGGTGCCCATTGTTTATTATTATTACATGAAAATAACTGACGTAGCCCAAGTATCAAACCAAAATAATACGTAGAATGTTGCGTTTCTTGTGGACTTCAGTACCTGTAGTACTGTACACGCTTATAATATTTTTTGTTCTCTATCATAGGCTGCAAGTGTCAGCCTTATTTTCAATCTGACTACAAGTCTTCGGCAGTCTGGAAATCTGTTGTTTTGACCTCTTGCGTATCTGTAGGTACGTACTCTTGATTTTTGAAGCAATATACACTGTACACTTCGATCGGGCCAATAGATGACTTCGATTTCTCTTTTTTAATTTCATGTATTGATAGCGTGGCAGTTAGGTGCTACAACCAGTTTGATAGACATGTTTGACGAATGGAAGTTTTGATCTACACGTGCGTCATAAGATTGTCGTTTACAAAGAGGCATAGGCCTACACTGTGAAAGACTCGTAAAGGGCAGTAGGCCCTCAAGTAACAGCGTAATAGTTGGACTCATGGATGCCTATAGATACCGTATTTAGGCATCCGTGTAGGGACTATAAGGGAAAATGTTTTGGATTGTCATATCTTCGTAAAAAACGTAAAAATAGCCTTTTTTTAATGAATGCGGGATTTTTTTCTGCCTGCGGGAGAAATTTGGTTTTAAGCGATATCAACACTGATCCCTGCAAATTTACATTATCAGGAATTTACGTCAAGCCAACTGCTGTTCGGACGCAGACCTCTTGCATCCAACTCATACTGTCTATTCCACAGAATTAGACAGGTCGTCTCTTCTTCTGTTTGACTAGAAAGCAGGGATGCGGGGTCGGAGTCCCGGAGTCCTATCATTTTTGCTGGAGTCGGAGTCGGAGTCCTATCAAATGATAGGACTCCAGACTCCGGCCTATAACTAGACCCGAAACATAATACAAACAAATTATTTATTCTCGCGTATAGCTGTCACTGTCTTGATGTCAACTTTCTCCATCAAACAAAAGTACAGAGATAGAAGTACATGCATGCAAAGCTTGTAATAGTTGAGGGAATGAACCGTGATAGTGAAAAAAGGATTGTCTTTTCACTCGGTGATTTAGTATAGAGAAGACAAGCCTTCCTAGCCCCGATCACACCTGCGCGCCAAAGGTCACATCAGAGACAAAAATGAAATACTAGTTTGTTTGAGAAAATTGCCGCTTGCCCTCACGTCAATCGTGTGTGATGGCTTCTCTAAGGCGCATATTAAAATCGAAGGTATGCTCATATTTTTTGGAGAAGAATGGGGATTTTCCTGCCTGGTAGAGACTGGAAAAAAGACATCAAGAAGATGAGAGGAGCCGAGTCGCATGCATCCAACTTAAAGCGACATTTGATCAACTTTCATCGAAAATGATTGATAATTGATGCAGCAATGATCACTAAATATAGGTTCAGGTAAGCCTATAATGATCTATGATGTACAGTAGAACCCACTTATAACGTACTTCAAGGGACCTAAAAAATTGGTACGTTATATCCGAGGTATGTTGTATCCGAGGTGTGCAAGAACAAGTTGTATAAGAAGTATTGAAGCCTACTACTTATGCACCAAATTAAGTTGTAAATTGCAATAGTAAGGTCCTATCCATCATGACCAGCTAATTCTCACTATGCATCACCATAAATACATGTACATGCAACATTTATTTGTATGCCCTGGCCTACATGTACGTGTATGATCATGCCTACTCGAGAAAACAGCATAGTGTCTTAACAATTCTCTATTGTGTAAGAAAAAATATGCAATATTCTGAACATGAATCTAAAAAGCTGAATGACTAAAATAACAATGTAAGCTGCAATAAGTCATTTTGATAAAAATTCGTCCAGAGTTTTCTGCGTAAGTGAGCGACTTCGACAGCGGTCAACGCAAGAAGATAGGTGGCTTAAACTCTTCATGGCTTCGTCCCTCTCTGGCTGCCTTTCAAAGAACGCTTGCAGCGTGAACAACGCTGCTTGAGCCCCAGCGATTGTGACTTGCTTCGCAGATGACTTCCTCATCCGATTCGTCTTGATCTACAAGCATCTCAGTCATCTGTCTACCGGTGCTTACCTTAGACACAATTTCTTTATCGCTGAGAGAGTGAGTGGTCTCTAAGCCATCGTCAATCGCAACGTTGCTCTCAATGATGATTCAGAATATTTAAGTACTTTCATCCCTAAGTACGTTGTAAAAAATCAAAATTTGCTCTGTGGACCCTTGAAAAGAGTTCGCTACATCCGAGTAGTACGTTATATCCGAGTACGTTATAACCGAGGCATTTTTATAGACATAATAGGAATTTTTGTCCTTGCCTGCAAGAGGAATACGTTATATCAGAGAGTTCGTTATAAGTGGGTTCTACTGTAGTTAATTTTTCAAAAAAGGCTTTGTATACCTGACACCCGGAGTCGGAGTCCTATCAAAAGCCGGAGTCCTATCAACCCCCGGAGTCGGAGTCCTATCAAAATGATAGGACTCCGCATCCCTGCTAGAAGGGAGGCATTGAAGCATGTAGCGCTAATGAAATGGCACATTCTGCTGACAATACCATAGCAATCGAACAATGAGCAGCTAGTTCAACATTATCACGCCAAATTAACTACTACCAACCGGATCACGCATAAAGTCTGTAAAGAGACACATACGATGTCAAGTTCTGCGGAGAAGTTTGACCGTTATTTCGTGTGCGCCTGCTAACTTTATTAATAGTGATCGGAAGGACCGCAATTATCGAGAAACCTTTTGCGCAATGATCTGAATTCTTCGAATTGAAGCATCTTTAATATTGAAGATGACACGCCTCAAATTCTTAAGATTCTTCATTCAACGGTTTCTAGCGAATTTTGATGATTCGGTGGTCTTGTGATTAGAGAGTGCGTTTCGGTCTCCAACTTCCAAAACTGGTTCAAAAACACCTGCAACTATTGCGCAATGATCTGAATTCTTCGAATTGAAGCATCTTTAATATTGAAGATGACACGCCTCAAATTCTTAAGATTCTTCATTCAACGGTTTCTAGCGAATTTTGATGATTCGGTGGTCTTGTGATTAGAGAGTGCGTTTCGGTCTCCAACTTCCAAAACTGGTTCAAAAACACCTGCAACTATTGGGATCAAATCAGACATTTGATCAATCTTAAACATTTTACTTCAAATATTTGGCTTCAACAATCCATTGATTTTAATTATTTGATTGCGATTAATTAATCAAATGATTGCGATTATTAAACTATAGCAATCGACTAATTGCTATTGTTTGTAGTCAATAGTCAATTTTATCATCCACCCACGTCACAACAGTATAGGCTTCTTATATGAATGATAAGTTTGGTCACATTAATCATGTGGTTATTTGATTTATTCAACATGATTTTCCATTATCAACACACAGAAATCGATTAGCAATCCATAAAAGCAGTTCATCAACTTATTTCTACTTTTGCGTGGCTGGATCTTTCAATGAGAGCGCTTAACAGTTGTGAAATTTAAAATTCGGTCATCTCGGTCATAAGTCTGATAAATGAAACGTAAACAATTGACGATGACTAGACATTGAGTACCGGCATGCACTTTGTGTAGAATTACAGTTTTATCATAATGCAGACTCATTCCTGGAATATTTCCGTTGGTCTAATTAAACCAACAGTTCTAAATGAATTTAGTGTTCATGCGATCAATCAGAATTGACAATTCTTGGATAAACATCTAGTTAGTCGTCTGTGCACTTCAAGTGCATTTGATAAATTGTGTTCATATGACATGTATGAAGTTAGCGGAACCGCTCAGCGGAGACACTTTTTATTGCAGCGTAATTCTTTTCGAAACAGCCTCTACTTTGTTAATCTGTTCATCGCACAGAATTAAATATTTTGTTTATCTGCTTCGGTTTGCTAGAAGTGTGATTAATTCGAAATCTCCGGCACATCGCGGAGCTTACTAAGTGGGCAAAAAGGAATTCCTAATATCTTACAGAGATATGAATAAAAGTCGTGCGTCGCTTGCGGATTAATGTGAGTTCCAGCAAGTTGCTTCGATTGCCACAATTCCTTCAGATTTGAACATTTCAGATCACTGCGCACAAGTTTTCTCCATAATGGTGGCCCTTCCGATCATTATTAAAAAAATAGCAGACGTACGAAAATTAGTTCACTTGATGATTTCAACATCGTCTTCTCACCATTCCTTACTGCATAGTGCATACACTGAATCGAATGTTAGCCAAGATAGCGATGTGTGTTTTGGTGTGTGCGAAGTGATATCACAGCACGCATCTGTCACTGGTTCGGGTGTCATCTGCTGACAGCTTATTGTTTGCCATTTCCAATAGCAAGCGATACACGAATTATCCATTCGAGAAGGAGCAAGTTGTCTAATTCTGTGATGTGCCATTTCGATATTAAGGTTACATATAACTCTTCCTTTCTAGGAAACCGAAGTGCGCGCAGAAGAAAAAGTAAAATTCGGATTTCCGGCTAAAAGCCGCATTGTTATACAAAAAAAATGAGGCATAACATGCACGTGATCAGGGCGACCATTTGGATGAAATAGTGACAATATATATAAATATATTTGATTTTTTAAAAAGTAAATTGAAATTGATTATCAATGAGACAAAGAAATTGGTTCTGCTAAATTCACAGCGGAACCACTTTTATCTTTAAACTTGAATTTTTATAAAAATACTTTTAACTTGTGGCACCTGAAACCAGATTCGTGATCAGGAGACTGAAATTGACAAAGTGGACGCTGTTTCGAATAGAGTCACGCTGTAAAAAAAATGGTTGCGCTGTGTGGTTCCGCTAACTTCACACACAGGTTCATATATCCGTTATCAAATGTAGCTTAATGATCTGATTTGAGGTTCCAGTAAAAAAATTGTATAAAATCATAGCGGTGTAAGATAATCGCAGGCTTTGTTAACGATTTGATGTTTAGATATGCGTGAACCATATTATTTGCATTGAAAAGTTATCATGATCTATACGCGATATATGCAGTGTATTATTATTATTATATTGTAATTAGAGATAGAATTATAGATATTAATTGTGCCATTAAATCTTGTATTCTTCGTTGTATTCGCTGCAGTAAAGCTGTCAATGATTTCAAATCTGCAAAATGTTAACACGGTGAAAGCTCCTGTAGATTAAGTTGGAAAGAATAATTTCAATGATAATAACATAATACAATCATGTTTAAGAATCAGAAATCCACATGCAGTTGACATTACACATAGGATTTGTCCCCATCAGACAATAAGAAAACAAAGGACAGTTAATACTGTGCTTTCACTTATTTTGATTTGTAGACACTGTGGTTTAAATAAATACTCCCCTGATTTTTCTCGTCTGGTAGTTCGCATTGCTGCTTAGTCAACTATATTATTTCAGTTCATGATATGCGCAAATCTTAGAGATTCATATTCCTGATGTTAGTTTGCTAATAATTTCACTATTTTAGTCTCCATTGATTTTATAATTCCCTTCATATACGCGGATGATGAGTAATCACACGTTACGAGGGATTGATAATATGCAAACCTGAGTCTTTTTGTACGACGTTTTAATACGAATGTATGTTATATGGTGTTTTCATATTTTTTTGCGAAATTAGTTAATTAGCCTATATCCACTGATTGGAAAGCTAATTTTAACCTGCAGAAGCCATGTTTATGAAACATTTGCACTCATTATAATTTATCATCAAAATGTGTGCTGGAATTAGTCTATGATGCGATGTTGCAATTGAAATTACAGTAGAGCAACTGTAAGATATCTCAGATGTAATTAATCAATAGCTACTTCAGAGAAGCAGCACAGCGAGGTGATGCCACCAACCACATAGAAACTATACACATTTAGGACAACTGCAAACGTCTACTCAGAAAAGATTAGCGGTGCTTATTCATCAATTGCTCCTGGATATCTGGACGAATTAATGTAGAGACAGACAGCAGTTTGACTCGAATGTAATTTCTGTATTTGAGAACATTCTACACCATAAAGTGGACAATTTAGCACTTGAATGATGAAAATATATTTTTTATTGCTAGAAAGCTGTTTTAATCTTGGGTCCACAACTATTCACAATTTCCGTCAACTCATATACGCGCGTCACAAGTTAATACAGACAGACAAAGATATAACAGAAATATAGACATCCTTACATTCGAATGTACCGCATGCTTAACAATTATCTCAGCTATCTCTTCAACAAGAGCTAGTCAGTGACAAATTATATCTTATAGGAAATTATAATTGTAAAATTGTGAAAATTATAGTTTTCCTTAAAGTTTCTTAATTAAATGCTGCTTTTTAACTAGAATATACTTTCTAATTTTAATTATTTTGTCTCATCATAGTTGATGAGTTGGTTTAGACGTGAGTCAAGCCTTTAACTCGACGATCGACGTAGTCTGTCTTTTCCATCACAAGAACTGTTCAAAGCATTTAGTAGAAGACCATTAGTAATTGCGCAATCTTGAATATTCTGTGAAACTTACTTTCTGACCTAAGTATATGAAATATTTCAGCGTTCCTTTTTATTTTAGGATGGCATGTAGACTGTGTGTAGTATATAGATTGCATATCAAAAGTGACGATATTTCAAGAAGCACTTTGCTAATCTGCGGAAAGAGTCACCATTTTGTATTTGAAATAGTCTGTCAGCAATGCTAGTTTGCAAAGTACGCATAGTTCATAAGAGTTCCGTCTAAATGAAACCAACGGAAGTTTTTTATTCTATATTTAACGAATTGCACGAAGTTTGCCGTCCCAGTGTTCAAAAGTACATGCTGCATTAAGCAAGCTGTCGAATTATGCGGTGCCAACAAAATTGCCGAAATAATTGTGACATGTCAATTTAGCGGAGCCGAATTTTGTGGATTCTGCTGCAGTTGAACGCACTTTTATTAAATCTCGTCCTTGTCTTTATTTCATGACCATGTCATTATGGTAATTAATTGTTGATAGAGTGGCTTTGATATATCTATTTTAGCGACACATCACGTGTTTTGATTCGATGGGCAAGGATAATTAACCTGCTCTCTTTGCAAGCATTTGAATTACATGTATACATTTTTAGAAACTTGTTCGCTTTTCTACATGTGCAGATGGGTACTACCTCTGATGAATGAGTCTTGTTTACACTCGGAATCATAGCTGACCAAACGTGACCAACCATAGTTGGCCACAAATAGGATTCGGAAGCACAACATTCGACACGTCTCTTTTCCATGTGGCCGAGTTATATTTATCCCAATCCCACTCTCATTCTTTCATACTGAGTTTTTAGCAAGAGCGCAAAGTGTTCTTATTTTAGAAGTACTAGCTTTGATCCGACCCCGATTTGAACCCAGGTCTCCCGCACACAGAGCGAGCACTCTACCACAAAGCCACTTCATGATATAAAGATGTCGTCATAGTATCACATTGTAGTAGCATAATTTAATTGCGCGATTAATCGATCGAATTCCATGCATTTCATCTGACCTTTAGTGATAAGGACGTACTGTATAATAAGCTACACGATCTGTTATAAAATGCACGCACCCATTAGTTTCATTTAGACAGAACTCTTGTGAAATGTTTGTACTTTGCAAACAAACAATGCTGACACATAATTTTGATACAAAATGAGATAGATCTCTTTCCGAAGATTAAAAAAGCGCTTCTCGAAATATCGTTGTTTTTGATACACAGTCTATCTACTTCACAGCTACATGTCATCCTAAAATAAAAATGAGCGCTGAAATATTTTCTAATTAGGTCAAATAATATGAATGCTTCAAGATTACACACATACTAATATTTCTTGCCCTTCCACTTACTCCCACCGCGGTCTTTCCCTCGCATATGCCAAGTTACAGCACTTACGCGTTTGTTTATGAGGTGGGCTGTAAGTAGGCTAGTCAACATGTATTTCCCAAAATTCCACTTACATGCCAACTTATTAGCGCATTATATCGAGCACCTGTAATAATAATAATCAGTGTTTATATTTCATGAATGGAAATCGATCGGGACTGCAAGTTAGAAATATTCATCGTCGATGCAAAGAATTATAAAGTGAACACATCAATGGGATAAAGGACTGACTTCGTTTAAAAGCACGATTGTAGCTCTATAAAAGTCTGCCTCAGGAAGACATTTCCGGAAGTGAATCATGTAGAATATGATCATCATGCATAACTTTCTTAAAAATGTCATTAGAATATATAACACGAAATACGTGCATTTAGATATTGCATTTAGCATTTAGTAATACATGTACAATGTACATTGCAGAAACAAATTGAACAGCTCAAGGAACTGTCTTAAATGTGCCAAATTATGCGGCTTCCACAGTTTGCTGAATATTCTTGTGATATTTGCCACAAGAGTGCTGATCAATTGAGTCGAATTTTCCTCTTTGCAAATTGATTGACGTTACTCACTTCTTTTAAATTAGGAGTGAATGTTTAGCTCATTCGGGGGAGAGTGTTCTAGGTATTTTATTTAAAATATTCTACCTTTGAAGCGCAGATTGGGACAAAAACTGACTCTCCGATCGTCGAGGACTTCTGAATGAATTAAAGTTTGCAGGTAAACATAGAATGTTCTCCAAATATTTAATCAATTGTACAGTGTAAACTTGAGAGGGTCATCTTGCTTTAAGTGAAATTTAAGAGATCACGCGCAAAAAATTTCTGTTTGGATTTCGATTGAAGAAGCCTGTTGGAGGTGTAATATCTTCGATCGATTACTCTTTCGAAATGAAATGGTAAAGAAAGACGTTAGGTACTATTACAACTGTTGCTGATCTGTTCTACTGCTCGAAGATTTTCCATAACACGTCATGTTGTCTCCATAATCCTGTCCTTCATATGTCTTCATTTATGGCATATGAATCGTATAGCGATAGTGAGAAAGGATCTAGTCTAGTAGCTTTCCTCTTTAATTTTTAAAGTATTATTTAGAATTTCTTGAAAATTTTTAATTATTGCATTTGTCATTTGCTTTTCTCTGGTTTTATTCTGATCCTAAAGCTATCATTTTGAAATCCATTTTTTGGAATTTATCAACATTCGAAAATTTTCTGAAATTTGATTATGAATCTCTATATTGGTCGACAATTTAGACATTGACTACATACCTACGTGTGCACTTCTGCCAGACTCATGCATACTTAACGAATTCTGAGTCACTACAATCAATCAAAAGTGAAACTGATTAGCAGACAAAAATGATATAGGGCGTCGACCTTAGGCATAATGCTAAACCTTCATAGCATGGTTTGTAAATAAGTAGAAGAAAACAGGTAATATTTTGAAAGAGAAATTAGTTGCGCACATATACATGTAAACAGTGTAGGAGCAATTCATTTGATGTTATTGGTCTTCTTTCAGTACAATCTCATTATGTTCAACATGTCTTCCAGTTTTATCTTCTCCTTAAGAGTCATGCGAGCCTCAGATAATCTCTTGATTACCTGTGACCATTTCCTTCGTTACTTGTCACTCCTCTCGAGGTGAAATGAGGCGAATATGAGCTTCTGTCATCTTTAAGTGCACCTCAAACCTTATGTAGCTGATGTGTTCTATCCTCTTCTAATATCAGTGTTTTCTTTTACGTCTTCATCTTCACACAGCTTAAGAATCGCGGCTTATCAATGTCATTAAACGCTGTGGGATGCAGGATATGTTTCGTAGCTTCCTGATTATTGTCTTAATTTCTTTGTGGAAAGATACAAGTCAACGTTCGAAAGATCAAACACAGACCGCTTTCTCCTCGGCTACACTACAGTGACTAGAGATGAGCGAGCTAACAGAATAATTATAAGACTACACAGGAAAAACCATAGGAAAGCTTGTCAGTTTTGTTATTGTATCGATATACGCGAAATATCAAACATGAGGCGCTGATGACACCCATAGACTTCGGAAATCACTTCTTTGAGAAGCCTGGTGTTTCAATGGTAGACTTTATAAGAAATCCTTCAGATCTATTTCTTCCTTTGACATCCAACAGCTTTATTTCTATCTTTATGCAGTCATATTAATCCTATTCTTTCATCTTGGTGATATGCCTTTTTCCTATACGAAACGTTGCTAGGAGAATTGTTCTCATCATCTATGAATAGTTCATTATTCATAATATTATGTATCAAAAATCAGATGCATTGCTGAGCATTATCATATTACCGTGCATCATCTTTCAGCATCAGGGTAATTTATGCGCAAAATAAGTAAATGTTAAACCACGTTTTACCGCTATCGTTAGCAGTAACAATAGCAGTCAACGAAAACTCCGTGACAAAAATAATTGTCCAATCATTACTTCCTTGTAAATATTTTTTCATTTAAATTCTACAACCGTCTGGCTTCACATTGTAGTTGGAATTTAATTCAAGGTGACAAGAATTTTTCTACCCAAAATCGAAACACTTTACAAAATGAAATATCAAAAACAACGCCGCTCTAATGTAATCGCGCAGTGCTATTCGTGCCACTCCTTCCGAGGGCTTTAAAATCCCCTCGCATGAGACATATTAACAATGTAATGAAATGAAGTAAACGATAGATCAAAATGCCATCCAAAGAATATGCGACTGGCAGAATTCGAACCTACAACGTTCACGTAGGTTAACCAGACATCTGGTCTACCACCTGAGCTATGACTTAGCTATGAACTGAACTGAGTTTACATGCGACTGAGACAGACTAAATCTATCAAACGTTCATGCAAAGATAGAAAAAATAGTTCACGAAAGACACTTAGTTGAATTGATTGTCACACAGCTAAGATAATTAATACAACAGCTACTTTCTAATGAAATTAAAATCCGACGTGTCGGCGAAATCAGTCAAAAAGTTGACCCGTCCTTGCCATTCATCAGTCGTCAATCATTTTCCGGACATCTCTATCAGTGATCCAACGCCAGTCATCATTTTTTCATTTCACATGTGACCGTCAAGCTGTCATTAAGGGTTTGACCTGACATCCCCTCTCAACTGGAAATAAGAAAAATATTCTTGAATTATGGCCTATGGGGCATCCATTGAACCAAAATTGAACATGCTCATGTATTTCTTCCGACCAAATAAGAATAAGACCATGACTATCTACACATAAGCAAATCATACGTACATTCTGGAAGATGGTGTGAGGTTGCTATAGATACCTGAGGGAAATCGTTTTTCCAAACGTATTTATAAGCATTTAATCTGACAGGAGAAGTAATTTTACGCAAATCATGTTTGCCTATCATAGGTTTTTAATTTTTCTCTGGAATTTGTTAGAACATCAACCTTAGTTCAGATGCGTGCAGTTGAGGACATTTTTATCCGTGTCATACATTTACTGCAAATTGAATAAAGACATCAGGTGAAAACTGTAATTTAAAGAAGTATTTTACAAGTTTCATTAATGACGTATACATCATGAGCATTATTGCATGGCGCTGCATGAGCACACAATCAGTGATGTGCCTCAACCAAGCAGTCATCAGGAAAGTCTTTATTTGTTATAGTTGAATGCTGTGTTGAAAAACTACCCTGTGGGAACGACTCTGGCGAAAAGCAGGCAGATAGTCAGCTACATATTATTATGCAATAGTTCAGTAATAATTTTTAGCATATTCGCTAACGAAGTTCGCCGGCGACAATTCGAGCTCTGTATGCCACCTTTTACTTTTGACTTTCTCTCTTATTTTCTTTTGTAATCCGCCTCTACAGTCGAGGCTCTATTTTCTCTCTCACCTCACCATCAACCACATATGGCTACTCTATCTAAAAATTAAGTGCAGACTATCATTCTTTGTTAATGATAAGAATATCGAGAATCCACTTATATCAATTTTCATAACATCTCTTGACATTCAATAATTTACAACAATGACAAATATTTGAATAATATTATAGTATTTACTGCGACATTTATGGAAGATAAATACTTTTTTAGTTTAAGCCTTCGTGAATTAAAAAAAGATCCTTTTTTATCAGATCAGACTGAGTATACAATATATTTTCATGTAAAGGTAATATACGAACATTACTACTTACCACTAATTAGTTGCTACAATATCCACGATTTCGCCGGTTGGCGAAAAATCAGCTTGCATTAGTAAACAAATATCTACCAACTAATTATTGCAACTTTTTCGCCAACTGTCGTTTTTTAGTTTTACACATGTTTTTGGATAGATGATGACCATTTTCACATGCGGAGATAGTTTTTACACAAAAATGAACCTTTAAAAAAATTATCCACACAATCTCTACCTCGCCAGATAATCTGTTGATATTAGCAAGATGCGTTCCCACAGGGTACTCGAACTGAACATGCAGTTGAGATTATTTGTTAATGACATCATCGATCTTGTGAATAATAGACTCTTGTCTCCAGTATTCTTAATATGGTCTCATTGAAATTTTGTTCGTAAACGGGACGAACAGAAAGTCGAATAAAGCATGAGAAGACCCGTACGATGCACAGCTGACGCCATGTGACTATCGCGTTTCACGTCTTTGAAGTAGGCGGAGCCACCCAGCGGAACCATTATTTATTGCATCGAGATTCTATTCAAATCAACTTCTGCTTTATCAATTCAGCCTCTTGATCTCGAATCTGGGCTCAGACTGTAAATTCGCAGTCGTGCTTGAGAAATTCAAGTTTAGTGAGGAAAGTGGTTCCGTTGTGAAGTTAGCGGAACCAACTTCTTAGTTTCGAATGAATGGCCAGTAAATCAACTTTATTTTGTCATTACCTGACCCAATATGTTGTGATTATCACTAGAGTTGGAAAAGTCGGAATTGGAATTAATTCCGATCCGGAATTAATTCCATTTTTCGTTGGAATTGGAATTGGAATTGACGATATTTAAATCTACTGGAATTGGAATTGACCTTGATAAACCTCAATTCCACTTTTTCGATAGACCTGTGATAAATCTATTTGTACAAAAATTGAAATCACAGTATTCGGCCGTTGTGTTAACTGCACGCAGAGATAAGAGAGAGAGAGAGAGATAGATCGACAGAGCTAGTTTTATTCTATTGTTGAATAAAGGGTGACAATTGTGACTTTGATGGGCCTACAGCCCCGAACAATGTTAATTCAGCAATTAAGCAAACAATGAAAAGACAATCATCTTTGTTCAATCTGTTATTTAGTTATTTATCAAGCAAGATAATTAATCAAAATAAAACAATTGTTGAATTTAGTTATTGATTGGATAAGCACAAAAATTGGCAATTAACTTAATTGTTGTACACACGAAAAACAATCGGATTGGAAAGAGGGAAATTAACCCTGCATTAAAGGGCAGTCTGTCAGTTCAAATCACAATATAGACAGTGTCAACAAATTATTCTAATAATTAATGATTCAATTAAAATGGCAATGACATGAAATATTATTCAACTTCCAATCAGAACAATTGACAATATTAATTTTCAAGACTATAGTTATACAAATACGATTCTCAACGATAAAAGAAAAACTTTAAACTTGCAATTCACTTCTTAATGTTGAATTCACTTCAATTCGATCGGGCTCACTTATACCAAAATAATATCATAAATATCATGAATATCAGTGTCACTTATACCGTCAATCTTCAATCGCGCTCGCTGATGTGTTGCCGCATACGCTACTGTGTTGTTGTTCGCTGGTAGGCAGTTGTAGTTGTTACTTCTGTAGTCAAGTTACACCGCGAGAGCCCGGAGTTCTTCGAACAGCTACTGAAGATGTCGTATGTGTTGTTGTTGGTAGTTGTTGTTGTTTCAATTTCTCATCGTTTCTAATTTATGCAAATTTTTGACACTTGACGATAAATCCACTTTCTTTTGAAAATCGAAAGAGTTTCCTTTAATCTCTGCTCGTTAGCTTTCGACCCGACCACATTTCGTTCTTATCACGGAATTTTTAATCTCCTTTTTCAACATGGACCATTAATCAGTTTTCACGATGTCATTTTTATCGTCGTTTTTTCTTTCATCAACAATCACGTTATTCGCACATTGAATTTCTTTCTTCTGTCAGTTTATTAATAGATTTATTCGCATCTCTCTCTCTCTCTCTCTCTCTCTTAGAAGTAGATAATAGTACACTACAGACGTGGAAAAAAGTTTATGATAATTTATGATTAGTTGCATAAACAAGGGTTTCGTTGGAGCTCATGCTATGCTTTCCATTATGAATTGAAATAAGGTATCCACCGCGAGAATTGAGCGTGTTCCTCTAAAATATTACTCTTAAAATACCTTTTGTCATCAGATGTGAGATCTATCCACCTCTGAAGTTCATTAAATCATTCACCGTCCATCATGGTGTGGGGCTGGTTTAGATTGTATAAGTGGATAGCCAGTGCTTGAAAAAAGGATGTTCTACTGAATTAAGTCAGGCATTTCAAGACATTTAGAGATGATATTTCCTTTCGTGAATATTTCGCGGACTGCCATTTATCAATAAGATAATGCCCAACGCCATTCGTTAAGAAAAACACAAACTTGTTTGAAGGTAATGGGAGAGGTTAATTGGGATAATGAGTCGGGAAGAATCTGACCTGAATCCAATTGAAAATTGTCAGCAGCATGAAAGCCAGAGTAATCCTCAACGTACAGAATCTTTCTCAAAACATTCAGCAGGCATGGATGGAGGTCTCTCAGCATTAATGAGAGACCTAATAGAGCATTAATGGAGGTCTCTCAGCGACTTCTGATATCAATGTCGCGAAGAATCTCAAGAGTTTTGAAGAACAATGGCTACTCAACAAAATAGTAGGGGCCTACTGATTTCTGCTATCTTTGGTTATGATAATGAACGCACAGAGAATATTTGGGGTATTCTATAAATCGCTATCAAAGTTTACTTAGATTAGACATTTTAGCTTAAACAAACAATTTTCCTGTGAATTTGCTTTCAGGAAGTGAAACAATAAAAAGCAATCTAAAATCATGAAAATGGTAGGCCTATAGCCATGAATTCAAAAATGGACTGAGTCAACAAATTGATATGAAATGCTTCAGATCACATCTACAATAGTTCTCAAGGATTTCTTGAGACTAAATCTGGCTGCTATGCGAAAGTTACCTACAAATTAGTAATTATTTTCTACAAATTCATATTTCATACTTAAATTACAAATCATCATAAACTTTTTTCCACGTCTGTAGAATGGAAATTTGATATCTTGCCTATGTATAATGATGGCACATGGAAAAATCTATGGTTTGTAGATCAGATTCGATCTAAAACATTGTATCATAGTCAAACTATTTGCCAAGTTGGTTGTGGAAGTTGTTGGCAGCAAATTAATGCAGGATTTTTATGAAGATAATATTAAGTGAGATGGTGGCATTGTTTCATGTGGTAATGGTATAGCCTACTATTCCCTGGGTTGGTATATTGTGTCGATTTGCAGTAGTCATTAACAACTATTTTTCAAAATTCGAATTAAAAATTGGTCCACAAAGTCATAATTGAAAGTGGGCGGTGCACTGGCTGTAAGAATATCTCAAGAATTCAATAGAAAAAAAATCTAATTATAGGATGATTTCTCCTTCATACGGTTAAGAAACCTAGCGCTTTTGTCGAATAAACACATTGAAAGCTTCTTCACCGACAAATTAATTTCTCAGATAAGTGAATAGTCGCTGGAACTTTTCAATTAATCATTAAATGACACATGTGATATAGTGTGATGATCTTTTGGAAGCTGATATTCGAAAGCATGTAAAGATTTTGAAAATTGTTCAAATATAGTTAACAGGGGAGCCCTTTCAAGTAAAATGAATGCTCTGAGATTTCTTGACCTCTGATTTCAAGCTGGAGCAATGTATGCTCTGTAAATCGACATTGCAAGTTGCATATGTGACTGATAATACTCTTGATAGATTATAGGAGCGATATTTCAAAATGATGAACGTACAGAACGTTTTAAAGGATTTCTTTCTTTGTCATCCTGTCGCCGCAGTATTTTGTAAATTCACTATTGCTTTTCTGTACATGATCTTTGGACAAGGGGCAGCAATCCAGATCACAATTTGGCTTGATAAAGATAAATACAAATAAGAAAACATGGAAACCAGCTCGCACAATTTGCGTTTTGCCCCAACTTAGTTCCCCCGGCGTGTGCCATAATTTTCATGCAATTTGCATTCTAGGACTTTCTATGGTACAGTTAATTTCTGTGCTCTCTCTCTCTCTCTCAGCGTTTGATTCTTTGCTGACCGTTAATTTTCTTTTCTCTTTTTCACAAGATGTTGAATATCTCGTTTAAGAAACGAAAATGGCGTAGGCTGACCGGCTACATATATACATGTACATGTACACAAGAAATATGAACTACGAACATGAGAATGCACATAGGAACGACGCAGGGAACGGCACACAGGAATAACGAGGATAGGATACGGGCACATGGGTTAGATAGAAGCGAGGAAACTTTAGATACATTAACATATACGCGTCATGCAATTATCGGAATTGAATCTCATTATGGAATTGGAATTGAATTGAACTGTTTCGACTGGAATTGGAATTGAAATTTCTGCTCCGGAATTGGAATTAAAAAATTTCAGTGGAATTTTTCCAGCTCTGATTATCACTAATATGTGCTTCATTTCGCACAGTTAGAAACAGTATTATGACACCATCTTCATGCACGTGTGTGAAGCTAGCGAAACAACCAAACGGAACCATTTTTTATTACAGCGTGATTCTATTCGATGATCATGAATCTGGACTCAGATTCTACAAATTCGCAGTCGTTATTGAGAAATTCAAGTTTAAAGATAAAAGTGGTTCCGCTGGGTGGTTTCGCTAGCTTCACACACGTTCGTGTTGACACATATACTTCGTTTTTTACCGTTCTTTCTGTTAATGCAAAATTGATGAATGATCGCTGTCTATTTCAGCTTTTTTAACTGAAAAATATAGAAAACATCATCATTCTTCCAAGAATTGTCAGCTATTCCACTGTCAGCATGAACTGCTAGCTAAATGATGTCAAATCAACCAAAAGACGACTGTCGTCTGAAGTGATTATGCGAAGGTCAATGATGTCAAACCTATTTATAATTGTCTTGTGTCTCTAAATTCTCATATTTCTTGTTAATTTACGACTTTCTGCTTTCCATTCGAATTTCAAATGTCATACATTTCTCGTAGATTAACAAGATGTGTCATTAGTGAATCACATTTTGCAAATGTCATTAATCTTCTACCGCTCTGCAGATTGCATCATTTTTCCTTCGATATTATCCGTAGAAAATCAAGTCTTGTCTGACAGGTAGCCAGCAAAATGACACGCCGGGGTTAATGTGTTTATCTCACGCGACGGTTAATCAATCCCAGAAGAAGCAGAGTGGCTGTAACCAGGCGAAAAGGCGTCTATTAAGACAACCAGACGATTTTCGGGTGACAGAATGCTTGTTATCAGTCTTGATCGGGCCTCAGCTATCTAGCCAGGCCATTCATTGCATGAAAGGTACATTTAGAGGCAACACAACGTGACCATACACAAACAACTCAACTTATTGGTTGATACTAATTTCATTTTTTAACATATTTTGTTGAACATTCTGGAAAAAATTACATCTGCTCATTCAGAATTGTTATTGTGATGTTTCTACTGCTATGCTGTTGTGTGATACCGTACACAGATGCGATGTCTTTGAGGCTTTCATGACTTCTCTTGAATTACCTTACGTTAGGTCTAGAATCAAAGTAGTTCTTAAAACCGGTAAGCATGGAGCCAAATCAGATGCATTTCAAAGCTCGGGCGGATTGCGTCAAGATGAGCCGCATTTTCAAGCTTTAAACACTCAAATCTTGTGAAAGTAGTGAATAGTTCTAAATATTTATATTTACACTTTACACGCATATTGCCCAAGTATGCATTACAATTCAGCCTACTTCATGAGATTTTGCGTTATCATCGGGATGCAATTTATTAACAATAGCCGCATCTATCCGTCTTCGCTGCCACTGAAGCAAACCGCCAAGACAGCTCATTTGGAATCAATTTTCAAAGAAAGTGACACTAACCTTACGTACTCGATGATCTCTCTACTACTCGTAGCAGTTAGGCGAAATCCTCGTGACCTCCATCGTTGGTATCAATCAATATCAAGCATTGGAGAGACTCTGCACGTGACACGACCACAGAGCTTGCCGAGCCATACGATGAATACACGTCTTGTGGCAGTTGCTACTTGTAAGTAATAAAACCATTTTGCTCAATTTTCAATTTGATAATGAAAGTCAGAATGATTACAGACCATGTGATAACATGTCCATACACAACATGAACATACACAGCATTTGTTCTAAATTCAAAATACATGTATAGGTCTAACGGAAGCTAGTCTTCAAACTTTCACAAAATGCCCGTACCTGCTTATACGCAGCATGTATGCGCCATATCCGCATAGTTTTTTACCCCACTTAATATTGCAAAGTCATTGCAGAGTTCTATTTTAGATTGAGTTAGATTCACCGAAAATAATAATGTGGTTTTATTCTCCTTCAATTACACCATCAAGAAATGATGATATATATATATATATATTTCATGACAAAAGTTAAGCTGTTTTTGGCATGATAATGTTAAATAATGGCTGTAGGAAATTATTTGCTCTCGCAGCATATTTTTTGGATTCAATCTTAATGCTCCAAATCGGCAAAAAGTCAAATAGGTTGTTATGACAGATAATACGGATAAATGCAGCAGATCATAATTAGAGTACGAATATGTTGCAAAGTTATCATTTGTGATTAGCAATCGATCAATAAGCAGCCAGTTCAACATTAAACACACCAAATTGTGCAAAGTTTCAGTAACCGCTATCAACCGGATCGCATGGCAAAGAGACACACGATGTCAAGTTTGTGAGCGTTTTTTCGTGCGCCTGCTAAATTTTTTTGATAATTATAGGAAGGACCAACAGTATCGAGAAAACTTTAGCGCAATGATCTGAATTCTTCGAATCTGAAGGAAACGTGGCGATCGGAGCATTTTGAAGGGATTCACAGCAATCCGTAATTGACGCATGACTATTTTTCCTATCTGAGTAAGGCATTGAAAATTTCCTTTTGCTCACTTAGTAAGTTCCTGCAAGTGCCATCGTTTTGAATCAGTTTGCACTTCCAGCAAAGTGATGCGGTTAAACAATCTGATCTACTTCTTTGTCTCCTAGCTTACTTCGCTTAATGAAAAGTAATTAATGAATTCACAGGTTCCAAGTCACCGTCTGCACTTTAAATTTCTCAGTGACCGTAAAAACACGAGCTACTTATTCATGCCATTGTTCTTTGTTACTTTCAAAGATGACGAGAATTGCAACAGATTAACAGTCATTTCAATGACTAGCATTCATGTAGAGGTTTGTAAATAGCCGCTGCGGTCAATTGGTTCATATAAACGCAACAGTATACTTTAATTTGGCTATCGTAGCATTTGGCATCAGCGAAAAACATTTTATGTTCCTCTCAGACCTCATTAGCAGTTGTTTATTTTGAATTGAATGGGAAAGATACATAATAAGTCTATGGAAAGACATCGGAAGACTGTCATCAAGAGTGCAGAGAGAACAATAAAGTTTCAATATCGCATCTACTTCGTGCAAAAAAGATTGGAGTGTACTTGTAAGAGAGAAATTAGTAAAAGTCAGCTCAAATCACGAATATCATTATTCTTGTCATTTTGATTTTATCAAAATTTCTCTCTGCCAACTTTGTCGGTTCAAAAGTTTAGGAGGAAAGTGAGAGAAACAGGAAACTATTCATTGGCAGACGCAAAATTCAGAACTTTCGAGGTTGAAATTTGAAATTTATGAATTCTGATGTGAACATTTTCTGTCACCACCGTCTTCAAAACTAACCTCGAGAAAGCCTTCTCTTTCTGAAAGAAATTGGAGTGAATTCCTGTTACAAAACACATTCATGGCTCATTATCAACCAGACTTGTTGATGGGGTGGTCTCTTTGGCACAGCGGTTAAGTGTTTCCCCTAGCGATCGTTTTGTCCATGGGTAGTAGTAGTGGTAGCTTATATTTTCAAAGATTGATAATCACAAGCAATCACGTTAGATACAAAACTGTCACATACAAAATAGAAAATTAACCAAATAAGATAATCAAGTGGAAAAACGTACGAATGTAAGGGAGGAAGACATTATAAGTTACACAGGATCGTTACCCAAGGTAGAGATGAGTTTGAACGTCTTTGGGTACGAGAGAAAGGAACAAATAACTTTTGTGTGTGAGGTAGTCGTTTAGGAACCAAATGATGTAAAGGATGGAACTGATGAGTCTCAGAACATATCAATAACTTGACTGCAGCTTTATGAAAAAGACTTGACAAATCAGGGAAAGCATCACAACTGCATGACGAGTCACAAATTAAACGATGACTGCGCTTTTGAAATCGCTCAAACTTTTGTAGGAGAGTCACAGGTAGAACTCCAGAAACGGGTGACAGATACAAGAAAAGTTAAGTTATGATGGGGTGATAAATAATGATCAAATCATTTGATGACAGAATATATTTAAGACATCTGATAATGTGGTCTTTGAGAAGCGACCTTTAACATAGAAGACACTTGAAGGTCCCATTTCATGTTACAGTCAATAAAAAATCCAAGAATTTTGCATGACTGAACAACCTTAAACCCATTGTTCATGAGACAAAATAATCATGAGAGCGATTGACACACATTTGCATGCATTTTTGTCTATTTAGAACAAGATCAACATTGTTAAAAGCAGCCTCACATGCATCAATGTGAATGACAGGGATCTGGTTGTAACATAGAGGTTCAATAATGGTGATATCATCAGCATACTTAATTGCTATCACATTCCGAGCATTGTCTTCGAACTTGGAGAAGTCTTGTGTCTTCGAAGAAGCATTGTCTTCGGGTCGAGCCCCGAAAGTGTCACTTGAAGTCGGTTATTTTAAGGTTATTTTAAATCGTCATTTTTGATATGATGATAAATAATTGCCATTAATTGATTGGCATAAATAAATATTTGTTATCAATTGATTGCTTTCTGTTGCAATTAAAATATATCGATTGCTTGCCCAATTACTTAATCCAATTTAATCGCAATTAATTTTGGAGAACCCCTGTTACGATGGATAGGCTAATGAATACACAATTCCTACAAAATTCATGTAGGCTAGATTATAGGATTCTGAAAACTCTATTTGAGATTCAATAGGGTTTGAAACCAGGCACATGCATAAGTTAATAAAATCAACGTTTAGGAAATAGTTCGCAGCATTTATAGATGTAAGCACTCTTCAATTATGCTATATTTACATTCTCTTTCATGTTGTAATTCTTTTGATTCATAAAGCAATTTATTTTTGAGTAAATGTCAACAGTCGACATGGGCATAATTAATTTATCCGGCCGGCGTAATTGGCAGGCAGGCCGGCTCGGCGTTGCTGAAACTGATCGGCCAGCGAAATCCAGCCGGCGTCCGGTTCTAATCCTGCAGTTTAAGTATGCATGATACACATGCGAAGGCTACTTGGACACTGCCGCTAATTACCCTTTTAATGATCAACAAGCCAACTGATAAGTAGTTCAAAATAATTGGCTACCACATTAGCTTATGTGTAATGATCTGATGCAATTCCACAATGATAAGAATGTAGTAATTATATTATGTCTTATCATTTATCTTATGAATTTCATCCTAGAAATTTAACTGATACGCTTGAACAGCTTAATTCTCTGGATAAAAATGATATTTCTTCAATTAGAGAGAATGATGATCAATCACTTGAAGAAATATGCGTTTGTGTAGGCGTTTAGAATAAATGCATGATCGAATTCATCCGGAACTGACTGAGCATCGCCATTACCTATAGTACAGTTAAATACACAGAATTAGAGACATTAAGCTTTGATTTTCGCAATGACCATCCCATTTCCCATGGGAATTCTGTTCCTACCAACAAGCACGTGAATAACAGCCTGCTGGAAATATATATTTCTATTCGAAACAACCATCTAGAAGATATTTATATAACCCTTATCAAAATTGCTTATTTTTATGGCATTCCTGAGATTTATTCCGGAAATCTAACAAAATCACGGACCAGAATTTTAAGATACTGTTTGTGTTGACAAAATCCACTCAGAATCTAGAATGAGCTTTTCAAAGAGAAAGAGCATGTGAAGAATGTCAATTCAATAATAATTTCGTGAGCGTTGGATCTATACTTATACTTCTCGGCGTCTTCAAGGTTTTGTTATTCGACATTGTTCGTGTTTAGTGATCTACCAGTTTTCGAAGCTATCAGAGTCCTACATTGGTACATCACCCTGTGGAATGGAATATGAGCTAAGTACTAGATTTTAGAATGCTGGAATCGGACGTGGACTAAATTTCTTAGCAATCGTACACGACGTGGACTATTGTAGAATGGTCCAAACTAGTTTTTCATATGCATGTAGAACAATCTGTTCGGCTGCAAAAGAAAAGTTAACTCTGCAGTGTTTTCAATCTTTCATGCTAGATATTAGGGCTGTGCGCTATCCGCACCTGCCTGCACCGGTGCACCCGTCGCTGCACCGAAATGTTTTGAAAGTTACACTGAAGCACCTATGAAAGTAAAGGCGAAAAGTAAAATAAGTAAGTACTAGTAAAGTACTCGGCTCGCATTCTATGTAGTTGTCGTGTGATAGTCACTTTAAACTTCAAAATCTTGAAAGTAGGGCCTCTATCTTTCATGATAAATATCCATATTTTCTAGAATTCAATCCAAATTTTATAAAGTATACTATGAAAATTCTAGTATTGCTAAAGAATTCGAGGCAAACTTAGACAGGCTTCCTTTAATTTTTGTTTGCCATCACTTGCAAATGACTGTCATCACACGTACCTGTACGTCTCAATGATAGTTCTAATCGAATTATTCAAATCTAGTAGATGAAAACAGAAATAATGCAGAAATGCAAGAAGAAATACCAAAAATTGCAGTGACTAAAGTACTTAGTGGTGGACGAAAAGTCGGGTTTTTAACTGGCCCTTTTAGAATTATATACAGCAAAAGAAGAGTTTATTTTTGATTCTTTTTTGAAAATGCCTGAACACATCAGGAAGTATATAGAAAGATACGAAGCACTGTCATCGCTATCTAACTGCTACTTACTATACAAGAAGGTCAGCATCTCGACATTACTCGACTTCAAGCAGTCTCTCTGTAAGTGAAAATGCTACCTGATGCCGAAAAAATCTTTCGGCCATATCGATGGTCGCTAGAATGCTAAGATAGCCCATATCTTAGTAGGATCAGCAGCAAAAGGATTCGCAGTATTTACTACAGAGTTTGTATTCACTACGGGATTCCGAAATTCTAAGGTCGCGGAATTTGAGATTGCGTGGCCTAAAATGATTCACAACATCAGAGAACGAACGCATCGGTGATTTTTTTAATTCATGATAAATGAATTCAAAGTTTGAATTGAATTGATTTATATGTAATTGAATAATGCTCTCTAATACTGCATGCTTCAAACATTTTTCTCTCCAATTCTAAGTGATATTCTCTAAGCGAATTCTAAGTGATATTCTCTAACTGATTCTCTCTAATTCAGTGACTAAGATAACCGATGAAATGAATTAATTAGAATTGAAACTGGCAATCGAAATTCACACATTTCGCTGCACCGGCCCGAAAACCAGTGCCAGCAGAAAAACCGGTGCACTGCGCTCAGCCCTACTAGAATATGAACCGATTTAAAGAGAGCTTGAACACGCTTGACTTTGATTCAGATTGACTAAACAATTGAGCATCCGACGAAAGCGTGTTGAATAATTTGTTGTTGGAATTAATACATAACTTCAATGTGATTTGAAAATATTTGCGCATTTAGAAATTATTTGTTTCCATAGCAACTAATTGATAAAACGAAATATATTGAGACAATCAATGGATGCTAGGACATTTAGTCACCTCAGTAGTTGGCTTTCATGGTTCGCTATAACTGAGCAGCTGAGTAATAAGTTGATCTTGATAAAAAAACATGATAGAAATTAGATGCCCACCCTATCCATATCTCGAAGACACGGTTATTCAACATCAATATGTTCTTTTTTTATAATTGTAATCAAATCTACAATGATTAAGACGCGTCTTTAGCTGCAGCAGTTGACTTGTTCCGAAATCGATGAACTTGGTAGCTTATTCGACGCATTGAATTCTCCGACTTCATTAGTTGGATATAATTAATTATTTACTCGACAACTATTTTTTAGAAGTGAAACTTTACACAAAGTTACACTGAGATACCACTGAAGCATTCCAAAAGTCATGAAACAAAGTTTCACCCTCCACACCTCAAAATATTTGGCAAACATGGCATTCCTAATCGCCATTCGTAGCAAAGTGGTTTACTTGCGGCCACACATGTCCATCAAATGCAGGATGCAATTGTCACTTCCGAACTATAAAAGTCACAATTTTATGCCATTCAATTGTTTTCATTTTTGCATCAATTGCTCTAATTGTTTGTTCCATGATTGGCCACGAGGATGGCATTATAAGCGATAATCCGATCTATTTAAACATCTTCGAACCTTTTGCTTCTTTTACGCTTCTACTTTCTTCTACCGGCTAGACCGACGCTTGTTGATCCAAAACTGGATGTCTACGCACCCTAGCCGTATAGAACACTTTCAAAAGTACCTTTATAGATGTCAGTTGATGCAGATATGTATAAGGTAAACCACGGTGTGTTTTTCTATCAACAAGAGGCTATATTTCCTTCGAAAAGTATATTTCCTTCTTTCATATAAGTTCAAGTCGAAAAAAAGAAACAAACAAATAAAGAATATCAAGCGCATGGAAATTCATGCTATAGATATTAATCATTATGACTTCGCATATTTCCCCTTCATAACAATATCAAAAATTTATTTACGAATACAAAAGTCATATTCATTCTCGGTACGTAGTCTACGTATAATGCCAAGGGAAATTAATTGCAAAAATGTAATGTAAAGAGCGTTTGATGTCTATGATAAGGTTTGATGGATCATCGTTGCTCTCAATGCAATCTTCATTCTCGGTTACACAGACGCATGCAACTCCACTACCTTTCAATCTAGTCGAACCGACCATCTGCAGACCACGACAATAGCAGGCCTACAGTACTGCGTGTTTCATGGATTTGATATCATTTTTCATCTAAGCCGCTGTAAAATGATAAAAAGCATAGATAAAATCACAGAAAAGTTGATGATCAGATATGGAAGCTTAAAAAGTTAGTGACTATGATCATCAGAAATTTCGAAAAACAAGCAGAATGATCATTTACTATGGGAATCCCATAAAATATCTTTTATTATTTCTCCTTTTCTAGAGAATTCTGTGGGGGATTTTGGTATATAGAACGCCGACATATTTAGATCGTTTTTAATTAATTGTATCCTACATATTGACCGTTGAGTAAGTATAATTAGGTAGAGTGGTGACTTCGCATTTATTAAATCCCTAATGTGTATACACTTTCGATTGTATTAAATGAACTCGTCGGGGATACAGGTGGTAATTGCTACTACCAAATGTGAGATATGCATATTTATGCAGCCTTGAAGAAATTACAACGGAATCAACTGATCATGATAGTATAAAGCAGATGGAGATGATATTATTTTACAGATCGTCCGTGTCATGACAGCCTTGGAGAGGTAATGTTTGTTCAATTACCAACTCGATGACCTGCTATTGCTTTCATGCTTAACCTCAAGAGAATCTTTTTAAGCGAGATCGTATCACAAGCACCTGCTGTTAGAGCAAAATAGCAGAATCAATGACAGTGATTTCAATCAACTTTGAAGGACATAAATGGGTCCACATCACTATTCAGATTCAAGAAGTGAAACATGAATTTAGTGATACATAAAATCATGCCGGTGAAAATTGAATTAGAAACTTGAAATTTCAGCCAAGAGAGCAAGAATAATATCGTGACTTTTTTATGAAGATTTCCATTATAATGCGGATCATGAAATTCCCTTGATAATCAGCTCGATTTCCGTTTAGTTAGGATGCTTATTAGCAAATATTCATGTCTTTTGATATCCAACTTGTTTCATACTATTTATATGGGAGAGTCATCTCGGTAGTATATAAATTGGCAAATTTTGACTTTTTTCAAAACTGCTGAAATAATTTTTTGGACCACGGAAACGTAATCTCCACAAAAAGCTGAATCTTTTCATATAAAAATTTTCACTATACAGATGCTTGTTTGAGTTGACACTACCTATATATCCCTACTCTATGATATAGACCTTGCATAATAACTATAAATTGATCACATCAATATATACGGTATATATTACTCTGCCAATAGACACAGTGCTACTGCCTATGCCAATAGACACAATGCTAGAAGGAGAACATATGTCTTCAGATCATTCAATAATTAATCACGATAAATTGCCTTTTGTCTGTAGAATATTTGTATATAAAATGTCTATAGAACTAATTGCCTTTAGAAGATGATTATTCGGTTACGCGTCAATCATTAATAATAGACGCTACAATAGCTGTTTTAAATTCATCATGAAAAGAAACCGACATGCAATTATCACTTCTGAATACAAAAGTGCATGTATCAAAAAGATGTTGAGTTTCTCTTTATTTTAGTCACATCTGTCAATAGTCAATTTGCTCATAAATTGTTGTATCTGCCTCTGACCTCTTTCTTCATCTGCACTTTGCATAGGAGATTCTACTAAATGAAACGATCAATTCCACTTTCTTTGAAGGTAACCTCTTCTTGAGCGCCATTTAGGAAGATGTGATAGCGACAAGGACAAGTGTAACTCTATCACCGCCTGAGAGAACACGTATCCCGCTTTTTAAATACTTCATCAGTAAAAGAGGGAAAATTGAAACAATGTCATCAAATGAAAGATAGCGAACTATATCCGTTTGTAGAAGTCAAGGCGGTGCTTTCATCTGTGAAAGAGTGGCCTTCGTCGCGATAATACCTGCAAGTTAGTAATGATGTGCCACTGTTGTAACAAATTTACCGGTTCACCAGGATAATTACAGAAAGAAGTCGAATGTACTTGTCGGACAAGTGTAAAACGAAAAACTATGAAAAGAAGCACATGATAGGGGAAACGTTGACAGCAGGAAAGGAAAGATAGAGAGGACGGAAATAACGAGTTTTGTGAAGACAATTTCAGATACAGCAGATAAGAAAATCACTTTGGTTTTTCAGCAACAAGCAAAATGCTGTCATTTAATTCATATTAAAAAGGAAGACTTTCATTGCTCTAATCTATGATCGGAGATGATATCATTTTATTTTTAAAATGATATCATTTGACGAATTTTATAAAATGATATCATTTCACATCACCTTATTTTTGATAATGAAAGTATGCCATTTTTTAGTTAAATACACGTAGACCTACACCGTAAATAGATAAGTCATTCGAATTTTTCGACTTGCACTGCCACCATGCTACTTTTACTGCTCTTAGCAATGAAATTGAAACTAGATTGCATGTAACATCGATAGATTCAAAATAATGGAAGACCGAAGAAAGCAGTTTAGTCATACAAAGCTTCTTGTATATCAAAAGTTAGGTAGGGCCTATGGCCTATACATTAGACATCGCAAGTTTTGATTTAAGCTTTATTCACTCGAGTTACAGCAGTTGGTTAGGACAACAGTATCTAAAGCACGAAGACAGGCTAAAATATTTAGATTAATTAAATATTTTAGATTACAGTCAAGACTTCAGGAACATCAAGACAGTTATTAATGAGTTCAATATTCAATCATAGTCCTACTGGAAGTCTGAAGTAACCAACAATATATGAGAAGTACGATGTACATGTCGAGCTAATCCCAGAAAACGGCGATCTTTATTGTCTGCATTGTTTGACAATCTGCGTGATACAGACAATAGCCTGTTGCTTTTAGCTGCTTGAATCAACCAGTGGCAAGGACATGGGTAGAACAAACGAAAGATACTAAATTTACTTCAATTATACAAAATGCGGAGAATCTATGATTAGAAAATACAATGGAACAGAAATTTTTGATGATATCATTTTATATCATTTTATCATTCCCGATCTTTGGTTCTAATGCTTCACATCTATCAATTTCAAATCACGGTGATTCTTCGACTCATCTGGCTGCTTTATTATGTAAAGATTTAGAAATGAGCATATTTAGCTACAAAGCATTTAAAAAAACACTTGTTCATGCTTTCTCGGAAGATCATTTATATTATAGATTATTGGTATTTCATTACAACTTTTTCTTTTAACGGCTGCAGACAATTCCGATGAATAAAGCTTCGTGATTGCACAACTTCTTCAATTACTGCGTTCTCTATGTTTGATAGACAAATTGATGTTTTAATAAGGACATAAAATGCGAATATATCTCGTCCAATCCCTTAAATCCGATGCAGGCTAAATAGTTGAATTAAATTATCATTACTATTAGTGGACTTGTCGCTGTTCTTACGATGAAATTTACACTTTAACGCTATGGATCATGTGTTTAGGGATGACCTGTGAAGAGTTTGATATTGAGAAAAATTGAGCGGGCCAACAGTTGTAATGAATTCAAAGGATGATAAATTTGAGCCTGTTTCTAGTGTCTTGGTAGGTTCATTTCAGTCACTAAGTTTTGCCTTACCCGGTTTTCACACATGCTTCTTCATCTTAAATCACGTTAAAATCTAAACATTGTGAGTACATCCACAACTTTTATACTTTTCTGATAAAAATCTGACTGGTGTTGTACCTGGCAATGCGCTTAATGCTTGTATCTGACAAAATATTATAGGAAGAATAAAGCCTGTCATTAACCCAAATGTGGTGCATAATTATTTGGGGAAAGAACCATGAGGGGGTGTGGTGGGCAAACAGGCCGAAAAGACGGGTATTGTCTTATTACATAGACAAGAAACACTAATCGTTTTTCATTGATCTTTGCTGCAACTATATATGAACTGAGATTGGCTGCTTAAAGAAGAAGTAGTTGATGGTCAGCAAAACAGACAATGATATGTAGCTGTCTTTTCCAACTCAAATGATTCAAAAGTTGCACAGTATAGAGTAGGGATATATAGGTAGAGTGTCGACTCAAACAAGCATCTGTATACAGTGAAAATTTTGATATGAAAAGATTCAGCTTTTTGCGGAGATTACGTTTCCGTGGTCCAAAAAATTATTTCAGCAGTTTTGAAAAAAGTCAAAATTTGCCAATTTATATACTACCGAGATGACTCTCCTATATAAGTAGTATGAAACAAGTTGGATATCAAAAGGCATGAATATTTGCTAATAAGCATCCTAACTAAACGGAAATCGAGCTGATTATCAAGGGAATTTCATGATCCGCATTATAATGGAAATCTTCATAAAAAAGTCACGATATTATTCTTGCTCTCTTGGCTGAAATTTCAAGTTTCTAATTCAATTTTCACCGGCATGATTTTATGTATCACTAAATTCATGTTTCACTTCTTGAATCTGAATAGTGATGTGGACCCATTTATGTCCTTCAAAGTTGATTGAAATCACTGTCATTGATTCTGCTATTTTGCTCTACCAGCAGGTGCTTGTGATACGATCTCGCTTAAAAAGATTCTCTTGAGGTTAAGCATGAAAGCAATAGCAGGTCATCGAGTTGGTGATTGAACAAACATTACCTCTCCAAGGCTGTCATGACACGGACGATCTGTAAAATAATATCATCTCCATCTGCTTTATACTATCATGATCAGTTGATTCCGTTGTAATTTCTTCAAGGCTGCATAAATATGCATATCTCACATTTGGTAGTAGCAATTACCACCTGTATCCCCGACGAGTTCATTTAATACAATCGAAAGTGTATACACATTAGGGATTTAATAAATGCGAAGTCACCACTCTACCTAATATATTTACTCTATGTTGCACAGTAAACATATAGGTTTATGATCAGCAAAAGATGCAGGAATGCAACTAAGACATATGAAATTTGAATCAATTTTAAATTAGATTTTTGGTATTCAATGCACTTTTCCTTATTAATAATTTGTGAACTTTGATCGCTGTAAACTGTGCGGGTACAAAAGGGAGACAAACGCAAGGGGACATCTGTTGCCACCGAGATACGGACAAGAATTTTACAACTGTACGCTTCTTCGTCCCGTCTAGGGGTCGAAATGTTCTCCAAAGTTGTCCCGTCTTTGTTTGCTTCATCGTCCCCATTTTGGCCCATTCAGTGTCATCTCTGTCCACTACCTTGTCCCCTCGGTGCTATAGCAAGTTGTCCCATTCAGCGTCCCTTCGTCAACTCAATAATTATTCTTACTTATTAACTATAACCTCCCCATTCGCCTGCATATCCGCAGAAATAAAAAAACTGCATGGATTGATGCTTTCTTAGCATGTATATTTACATTATACATACATAACTTCTCGAAGCCGACGACTGATGTTTTCCTTGTCCGAGGCCAAGTCATAAGGGAAGGAGCACAAAGTTGTTTATGCTTACATAGCCTGCAAGACTTTCCAGTTGCATTTCAATAGTGAATGTGGACAATGAAGATCATC
This sequence comes from Prostheceraeus crozeri, assembly GCA_907163375.1. Lineage (NCBI taxonomy): Eukaryota > Metazoa > Platyhelminthes > Polycladida > Euryleptidae > Prostheceraeus > Prostheceraeus crozeri. Next base: position 264,442 of record CAJQUW010012358.1, read on the forward strand.
AGTTTAGTAATGAACATCATTACTAAACATTCAATATCCTTTTCAACACTGGTGGATCGCCATGCAAATTACGAAATCGAAGAAGTACTATGCATCAAGTTACTTGGGATTATAATCGACAACAATCTTCAATGGTCAGAACACATTAACTACGTGCTAAATAAAGTGAGAAAGCGGATCTACATGTATTGCTTAAAACAAGACAATGCTCCAGCGAACACACTGTGAACTGTCTATTACTCGATGCTTCGCTCCGTCGCCATTTATGCCTACCCTGCATGGTGCAATGTATCTAAATTCAGATTTGAAAAATTGTTGACCCTAGAACGGCGAATTTTCAAACTGTTTTCTATTGGAGGCAGGGGAACATTCTCGGACTTTTGAAATGTATTGACCAGTCGACTTGCTGTTAAGACTCTTGATCTATTGCATCCATTACATGTCATCTATGTCTACAATTCAGCGAAATATTCCCTTCGACAAGGTCAGAGCCACAGGAAAGTAAAAACGAAAACTCGACCCCTCCAAGACTCATTTTTCAAGTGTCTTGCCACTTCTGAATATCTAATTGAAGTGCTGAATAAAGCAACGATTATTATTATTATTATGCCGCCTGCTATTCAGCGGATAACCCCACTCACCTCGATAACTGTCACAAGTTTACTCGGCATGCCTCAGCTATGAACACTCATCATGCATTCATATACTTTACTTCAGAGATAAAAGCCTGCATTCATGTACATGCAGTATTTTTCAAACCTGTGAGGCAAAAATCATCCAGTTATGAGGATAGAAGCATTTGTCAGTCTCTATACCAGTAATAAAACCAGAATATAACCAGAAGAAACCACGATAGCGATAAAAAACGGCAAGTTGTTATGAAAACCGTGATGCTGTTGTAGCTAAGTTTTCGGCTCATAAAACGTAGAAATAAAATGTACTTGTTCGGAACAAAATTATGTTTGCACGTCAACTACATCGCAATTATTCCACTTACTTAAACCAACACGAAAAGTATAGCATACGGATGCGTCAGCATTATAGCTGCTTTCACAAAGTGCATGCACAATAAATTGTCATCTGATAGCTTTCTTGACATCACAGCTCTACCATTTGTCTCAAGCGAATGTTATATCAATCTTCCTATTTCATCTACATATGCTCGAATTGATCAGTGCTCTGTCTACGTGCAAGCCTTAGAGTGCGGCAAAAATTAAAATTTATTCGTTAACTTTCAGAAAACTGAAACTTATAAAATTGGTGAAAGTTAACTGCCTTTCTGAACTATGACTAAAACGGCGTGTTTTACAACCATGTCTTTAAACACTTTTGTGCTTTTTTTTAGAAATTTTGAAATTATGACATTTGATATATGACGTACTTATGCAAACTAATAAACATCCACTTTTATGACAATATTTTATAGGCTATCCCAACTATGGATTGATTGTCATTAATTATTCATTCATTATGCATTTGTGCGATAATGCTCAACAGTGTCTGATAAACCGCAAAGCACGACTCCTACAGGTTGCATTTTACCAAGCAATATAAGGTTTATAATGCCAATTGAATATCTGACATTAGAATCGTGTTTCGTGTCGCGTTGTGCCTTGTCATTTGTGCGGAGTTTTGCCAGATCGGCCACAGATCTACAGCCCTTGACAGTAATCGCTAAACTGCTTATCCAATGCAAATTACTTGGTGCATCCTCCTAGTGAACTATTGTTCTCTATTAATTGACATGCTTTAATAAATGAATTACTAGCGTGTCGTCTCCTGCTGGAGGTAAATTTCCTGCAGGCTGTCTGCAGGTAAAAACGACTGCAGACATCTGATATATGTGCACTACAAAAAGGGTTTTCGTTAAAAATCTCTTGATCTTTAAATTCGACAAGCATAGATAAAGTTGCAGACAGAAATTAATTAAATAAGCGCCTCCTTCTTTCACATGATTAGATCGATTCGAAATTGACACGATGTGTAATGTAATTCTGATTGCGCATTGCTTTATAGACAAGTAGCCACGCCCAACATCAGCTACAGATAGCTAAATTTGAGCTCTCGACATTATGTCATTGAAAAACAACTAGGCAAACTATAACAGGCAAATTCTCAAACGAATATGTCCCTGTCCCTTACAGATTGAGCATCGAAACAAAAGATGATTAACTATGATTGCATAAGTGAGAATTTCAAAATTTGTATTTCCTTTCTCAAAGAGAGGCAAATGATTCACCGTTACCTTGTTTTTACAGTTGTCGTTGGGAAACACATTGGATGAAATACTACGACAGCATTTTCAAACATAATGAAGTCTCTCACACATCAACACACCCTTTCACAAGTGCTTCCCATGTCTTAGTTTGCTGGTGTTGAAAAATCAGAAAGGAAGTAATGTTCCACTCATTCATTACAGGAGACATGTAAATGAATGGCTAAAGAACGTCACTTGGATTTCTGAGTATGTAGAGGTCTTCGGACCGGTCAGACGGCTTGTTTAGGTAACTGGCAGGCCGGCATAAGCTCAACCTAAGGCTGGTCTCAGGAATATTTATTTATGGGTTATATTTAATTTAATTCAAGATTTAAAGCCGATGTCAGGGCAGTCAGAATGTGAAATTAGATCATAATTTTGAAAATTGCAAAATTAATTCATAGTAATGTCTATCAGTCACATTTAATCATCCTATGGGAAGAGAAGTTCAAGCATAAGAAGGCCTCTACAGCCTTATGAAAACCCATATACTAATTACAAACAATTTTCAAAAGCAGCCCAGCCGACTGTTGTGCTGTATCACTGACATCGTGGTATTATCAGTTTGACTTAACGGTTAATGCTGTGTTGTCTTCGGGGGTGAAGCCATCTGATTCGATTCCAGAGATTCTTCAAATGAGGACTAATGATGTTCTGTCGCTCGTTGATAGCTATGTTAGTTGAGCGTTGGCATAGAACTTCGAAGGTCGGTGGTTCAAATCCACCAATACGAGCAGCTAACTTTCGTCCGTGAAAATCTGCATTTCTATGCATGATGACAACAAATTCTTCAAAATTAGGACAGGAGGAAAAGAAGAAACCGGCCTATATTCTCTGCTCTGAACCTCAAATATCGATAAAGTTAATCGTTTATTCCCTTCGCGATGGCCTTTTCGAAAAAGTGTGCTTCAAAAGTCGCTGCAAAAAGGAAATGGCGTTGTAATTTTGCTTATACCGTATGAATCAGAGAGCAATCACCAAATTCTAAATAGAAGTCTATATTCCTACCAGCAGCAATGATTTCAAAGTTTACATTACTAATTAGTATTTATGTTTTGTTATCAATTTTGTTTTTCTAGATTTTACAAAGAGAAATTGCTAAGTAATGTGTTCGGCAATTTGATCCATTTTCCTTGATTTTCAGCCCAATAGCGATCTGCGAATTTTCGAGTTGCTCATAACATCGGTTGATATACTGCAGGTCTGTCAATAATAACTGCTTTTCATTCTAAATAACGTGTAGAACAATCAATAACACAGTCTGTAAAGGTAAGATGACAATTAAAGAATAGAATGAAAAAACAGTCATACGAAAGATTGCAGAGCGCTGGATCGCATGGTCATAGAATAGGAAAAATGTACTCAACCGTAGACGCTGTGTGGTTATAGGCTGTACTCGTAATCGAGAAACGCACTCCCTTGAATTTCTGCAAATCCGTTAGTTAAAATAGTAAAGAAAAAACTTGCTTTTACTCGACGTTTCGGGTCCAGACCCTTCTTCATGCTACTTGGACATATATATGTAAAAGCTGAATAAAAATCTATATGGCGCGACCTGTGTTCTCTTACAAGCCAGCAAGCTCATGACGACGATTCATAGATGGACATCTGTCCTGAATCATGCGAGCTTCTATCAAAGCAGTGTCAACCGTACTTCGCGCTCTCTGAAGGATATTCACATCGAAATCATCAAGGTCAACAGCAGTACAATCACGAAGATGCACACTCAATGCACTCTTACTGTCCTCATTCATAATACTCCGCTTATGTTCTTGATACCTAATTTTGAAAGATCTTGAAGTTTTACCTATGTAACTAGCATTACAAATCCGACATTTAAACTCATAGACGACATTGTAACTATTACAATTTATTTTTTCAGGCAAACGATCACAAAGGTTGCAATTGTTATGTTTTTTATTTTTATGTTTATTGCGACTATTTAGACAACGGGACAATGTAGGACTGGTAGTATTAACAAGACGAACATTGAGATTATATTTGCGAATCAGAGAATTAATTTTTCTATTTAGGCTATCGTTAACGAAAGGCATAGATAAATTAATATCTTTACTTGCATTGGAATGACGCTTCCTATTCTTCGATTTCTGTGTGGTGCCCTACAATGCAACCCCTGTAGGAAATGCAGTAGGCGCATGCATTAATTTGACAATAGATTGATAAAATTGCTAGAGGTTGGCGATCCGCTAATTTGGACTACTAATCAATTGTCTTGTCGATCATAAACTGCAACGTAGTGTAGACCTACAATTGGAGGGACGACAAGGCCGTTGAAGTTAGCATCAACAGTAGGATTAAGTTTTTCAAAATAAGTTGTGCACATCTAGAATTTCACAAGAAACTATTTATTAACACGAGGAATTTGCTCATTGCTATCTCAAAGCCTGAAAGATAATGTAAATAGGTCAAAAGGTCATTTGAAGGAAAATACTTAATGCTAAAGTTAATGCTAACTTCACCGGGTAGGAAAACGAATTTGCCCACTTAAATAAACAACTCAGCCTTTACAAATGAGCCACTCCCGAATTTGCCCACACGTTTTCAATATTCTCCGATCGTCCAAATCGCATGTATTTGTACCACCATTACATTACTTTATTTAACCTGATACAGTGTGTGAATTGAAGGAAGAATAGCTTCGTTGTGTAATATTATCATTATTTTCAACTGTTGCTGCATGAGTTGATCGAAAAATCAATGATAAGGCAGCAGTCAAATGTGAAATACAAATCTGATAAGAATGATTGGGCTTAGCAAAAGACAAATGATGCGTACAGATCTTGACGATGTGGTCCATGTCTCTGATTAGCTAGCGTCAAAGGTAAACAAAAAACTAAAAAAGTCGCGACTTAGTTGTAGTAGTAGTGGCGACTCGTTTGTGAATGCTGAGTTGTTTATTTGAGTGAGCAAATTCGTTCTGCTACCCAGTGAAGTTAGCATTAACTCAATGCTAATATTTTGGTACATAGATGAGTATTTAGGCTATTTGAGAGGTCGGAGAGTATTGAAAACGTGTGGGCAAATTCGGAAGGGCCTCATTTGTGAAGGCTGAGTTGTTTATTTAAGTGGGCAAATTCGTTTTCCTACCCGGTGAAGTTAGCATTAACTTTGGCATTAAGTTTTTTCTTTCAAATAAACTTTTGACCTATTTACATTATCTTTCAGGCTTTGAGATAGTAATGAGCAAATTCCTCGTGTTGATAAATGGTTTCTTGTGAAATTCTAGATGGGTACAACTTATTTTGAAAAAATTAATGCTACTGTTGATGCTAACTTCGACGACTTGGGACGACAGACAAAAAAAATCAGGTAAGTGTCAACAGTATTTGTGGACGACGATTGTACAAAAGAACAACATTATGTGGACAGCGAATTATAGAAGGCAGTCACCTCTGCATAATAATATGCCTAGAGAAAGTTGAAAATGTAGCAGGCGCCTCTGAGAAGTGGGTTGCTAAAGAATCGTTTTGTAGAAAAGGAATCTTGGCTATTTTTCTATAGGAATGCGGTAGGAATTCGGAAAATTTCGTACCACTAACAACCAACAAGACTGCATATCGATGACACCATTCTTTTCTGCGTACATCTTTCCTTTTTGTTCCGATGTTTCCCTTCCATTGTTTTCGCATATATTTGTTCATATTCTTTACGGTTATGCCTTTTTTCACTTTTCTTCAATGCCGTTCCTTTTCATGCATGTTTCTCCAGCTATGTTCATGTATTCCTTATGGCCTTTCATTTCCTCAACAGCTTTTCTTTTCGTTCATGCCTATTGTGTTTTTTCCGGCTTTTCCTAGCTGATCATCGTCGCTGTTTCATTACGCTCATATTGTTCGCTACCGTTGAGAATCTTCTAAGCTTTTGAAACGAACAGCATTTAAGGAATTTCATTTATCAAAGATGGAAACTAAAAATAATCAAAGTGAGGAGTAGGAAACGAATCTCATTGAGTTATCTCGAAAACCACTTTAAATATCAAATATTTTAACACTTTAGTTGCACTGAGATTGACCCGAATCATCTAACTACGTCATTGGTAACCAATCAAGTGTAGTTTTGCTGTCACGCAAATTTTGGCGGTCTATTTTGAATATATTCTATCCCTACCCACTGATGCTAAATTTATTTGCTCATGCAGAGTGAAGTGGAAGTAACTCGCAACGGAGAGATTTATGAAAAGGAAGTCATTCAGTTTATTTAGCTTCTAGAGGCAAACAGACCGAACGCCGTAATTGGTTTCAACCGGTTTCAATTTATCCTCAGCTGACTTGTGATTTATTAATCAGCGTTTATTTCTCTCCACGGTGTAGAGATTTTGCCAGAGATGGTGAAGAATCGAAGTTTCTAGATTCAGGTGACCCTTCATGCTCGGCTGATGCGTAATTCTCTCTGTTTACAGCTTTTAATGAGTAAATCCCTTCAAAATTGACTAATTTTATTAATTCTGAAAATCATCCAAAGCAAATCCAAAGTCAATAAATGAGTGAGTTGTCAATTTATTTGTGATTTTGAATTAAAGTCATGCCATAAGACAGTGAGTAGCCTATCCGTGTGTGTTTAGTACAGAGGTGCACCAATCTTTCCGATCTCCGGATGCATGGTAACATTGACCACTTTTCTAAAGCATTCGACTCGTTGCACCGGTGTGTTTATGAATTGAAGATATGTGTTCCTCCCTGCAGTTAATATATGACAAAAAGGATAATTTAACTGGCCACTTGCCAAAACGTGCACAAATGCGGCGTAAATTGTTTGCTGGGGAGATCTCGGGGGGGGGGATTGTGGTCGAAGTGTTTAAGTCCAAAAGTTTAGGTCAGAATTGTATGAGAATCACAGCATTCCATGCAAACCTGTGTGAAGTTAATGGAGCCATCCAGCGGAGCCAAACTCTTAGGCCCGTATGCATAAAAAGTAACTAGTAGAAGTAACTTCCATTTCACCAAGTTTGTACTAGCAAGTATATACTCCGATGCATTTTCTTATGCATAAGAAGTAACTTCCAAGTCCGTACTTCCTAGTAAATACTCGTAAGTATAAACTAGACAAATTCGTATGCATAAAAAGTAATTTCTAGAAGTTACTTCTCAAATGAAAGTATGTACTAGATCAGAACGAGTATTTACTACCTCATTTTCCTAGTAAGCCAAATAGCAACCTAGCAAGACGAGAATTGCACACCATTGGCTAATTGTGTCATTTTAATGAAAGGAAATGCACCTAAATTGATCTGTTCTTTGAAAACTCACATAAGTGATAATTCTATTCGTGAAAGCGGTATGGATCTCGTGACTATATACATTCGTCGCCATATTAGAAGAGAACGATATTTTCGTGATAGACTGAATCCTTTGGAATATTACACTGACTGTGAATTGCAGAAATTATTTCGTTTTAATCGAACCAATATCCTTTTAATAACTCGTGTTCTGAAAGACAAAATTGAGAATAGCACTGGACGAAATTATTCTCTTTCATGTTTACATCAGGTGTGTATTGCTCTTCGTTTTTTCGCGACTGGTTCAATGCAACTAAGTTTGGGAGCATGGATACATGTCGAACAATGTACAGTAAGTCGTGTATTATGGAAAGTCACTCGTGCAATTATCAGTAGTTATCCGGATACTTTTGTCACCGACTGTGAGCAAAACAAAGTTAGATTTTTTGAAAAGTTTGGAATACCTAATACATTTGGTGTCATCGATTGTACTCATATTAGGATACAACGGCCCCAAGATTACTATCATCCTGAAGAATATCTGAACAGAAAGAATTGCTATTCTATAAACGTACAATCAGTCTGTGATAGTGATTGTATTTTTACGGATATCGTTGTTGCGTGGCCTGGAAGTGTCCATGACAGCAGGATTTTTAAGAACTCCACTTTGTACGACAAACTGATCACTGGTGAAACCAAAGGACTCCTACTTGGTGACAGTGGTTATGCTCTTTCTCCATTTCTTTTAACCCCATTCTCAACACCTCAAACATCAGGAGAGGAGCATTTTAACAAGGTCCACAAGAAAGCGCGTTGTACAATAGAACGTGCATTTGGCCAATTAAAGCGAAGATTCCATTGCATGGGAAGCATCTTGCGATGCAAGACAGATCGTGTGACATCGGTCATCACTGCTTGTTTTATACTGCACAATCTTGCAAAACGTTTTCATGAAATTGATCTGGACGACTCAGAAGAACTTCATTTAGAGGAAGAGGATGCCGAGTCTGACGAAAATCTATCGACAAGTAATGATGCCCATATTCGTCGCTTGGGAGAAGCTAAACGCCGTGAGATAATGGAGTTTCTGTTGCTGTGAATATAATCATGTTATATATGAGAACTAAGAAATTTGTCGTCGTTATGTACGCTTCCTTGTTTAAATTACAGTTATTTTTTTAACATAAAGTACCGGTACCTTGTTGTTTCTTGAACTATATTTTTAAGACAAAGATCATGTGATAGAAGAAATGAACCAATAATTAACTTAGACTTATTATCTTAATTCAACATAGTTTGAGTATTCGTCAAAGACTACAGAAAAAAATAAAATACGATAAAATTGATATTCCATCTATTTATTCGTACTGATCGATATTAGATAACCCGAGCATAAAATCAGCTAACTAAAAAGACTACCGAATGAAAACAATGACCTTTATAAAATATCAATAATATTGTTACGGTACAGAAACAGTTACTCATACATTCACGAGTCAAAAAGGAGTGTTTTCGTCGTAAATATCTCGCAGATAAGAATATTCTTGTGATACAATAGTTTGCGTTGATGCGTCCACCTTTCCTTTCACTTGACTTCGAAGCAGTTCTATCTTCAGTCGAAGTTTCTCCCGCTGAAGAATCAGTACCTCGCGATGTAGATCGTCGATAGGTTCGACGGCCTTTCTCTTTGTAGACCTTTGCTCGATATCCTCTTCCCCTCGATTTTCAATGTCTGGAAAGTGGAGATAGGTTGATAAATATAATGAACGGAGCCTTTTTATACATGTAATTATATAGTGTATATCATCAGTATATGTATATATTCCTATATGATTTATTCTTTAATTACTAAAACAAACTTTAGTATTTGTTTTGATCCACAAATTGTACATGTATAGGCTACATGCATTTATTTCGTTGGTTCCCATTATCATCCACATATTGTAATAGAGTACAAAGTTGGATGCATTTTCGGCTTTTATCAGTCATTATGTTGAAAATGTAAAATCTAAAACTGCAGTTGTTTTCCGCTTACAACAAGGCTTCAGATAATCTTTTCAATTTCAAACATGATCCATTGTTGTAGAAGTTATCAATGAAATTCAGTTTCTACATCATATTACTGAGTCGTTTTGAGCTATATCGCGTGATTGCAATAGTAAAAGTTGCAATTAGGCCTACTCGTACATAGATGTTTGGCCAAGTCGGTCAGATATTCCTGCTTTAAACAGCTAGCAGTTTTCAGTAAGCTTATTTGAAATTTCTTAAAGACGGAGATTCTAGTTGGTTAGACATCTCAAATAATTTCTATCCATAGAATTATTATTGCAAAGATAACGGTGTGCAAACCGAATAATTTGCCATGGGGATAAATCAGATAGATAATTTCCGCGGCCCGCTGAAAATCCGCGGCCAGGTATGTGGGTACTATGGAGGTACCCAAACTTTAATGTAAATACATGTAGGCCTAAGTATAAATCCGGATTATATTAATGAGTTAAAAGAAGGATAAAATAACTTACTTTTTAGAGACTGCTCATCATCTGGTGGAAGCTCTAAGTTCTCCAGATCCACTCCGTTCTCCATAGCTCCGACAACCTTGGTAATTTTAGGATTTTGCTCACCTAGAATTCTCCACACCAATCTATCGTTCTCACTCAACTCTTTCGATGGGCCCCCTCCAGTCTTCTTGACATCCTTTAACTTCTCCTTCAAGCGTTGCTGGACATTGTTCCACTTTTTTTGTAATTGCTCAATTGCAAGCGACTTTCCCGTTCTTACCACCAATTCCTGCTGCAACCAACTCCAAGCTTCCGCTCTTTTGTTACGGCCATTCTTCGTGTTATCTTTAGAATTAATCACATACTTCTTCATCTCTAATATCTCCAAAAAAGTTGTTTCAGTTGAAGTATCCATTCTGTTCGGTTGTTGTTGTCTTGTGATTGCTGAGTAAATGCTGTGATCGTGAGGCAGGCGTGTTCTATAGTAATGTATCGATAAAAGTGCACCGATTACCAGCGTTGCCAAGTATTTCCGCAAGGTTAATCATGTGACGACCATAGATATCTCACTGCGACACTTTTATACAAGAAGTTCCTACTAGCAAGTGCCTACTTTGTGAAGTTACTTTTTATGCATACATATTGGAAGTAGATACTAGACAGAGTATATACTTGCAAGTAAGAACTAGGAAGTATTTACTTTCAAAAGTTACTTTTTATGCATACGGGCCTTAGTCTCGCTGATAGGCGCAGCAAATCAATTCTATTTTTCAATTTTTTGCACTGATCACAAATATATGCTTCATTTTTCACAACAACACCATTTTGAGTGCCTTGATTATAGAATGGTTCTGGTACTGCACAATCAGATTATTAATCTGAATCCGAATCAAATTAACTTCGGATTTTTCGTTAAAAAATGCATTGCTATGAAAAAATGAAGCATATATCTGTGATCATCGCAACAAATTGGATCAGGCAGAGAAAAAATACAATTGATTTGTTGATTAAATTGAAATTTTTACTCAACATATGAAGAGTTTCTCTCAAACAGTTGTCTTTTTGGTGTCTGTTAAATGATATTCAACAAGTCTGCATACCTTCAAATGAAATTGTAAAGAAGAAATTGTTCATTAATGGTTCATGCAATTAGAAAATTCTCAAGCATAGTTTAAAAATATCTTTGTAACTAAAGTCACTGAAAAGTATTATTATGAGCAAAATTAAAATTTATGAATCTTGATTCAAATTCCTCGATGCAATAGATATTCATTCATAGATGACTAATAGAAAGCTTTATCCCAAAATGTTCACAGGGGCTAAATTTAGACCTTTTAACAAAGGTAAATTAGAAGACTCCAGTCGGCAAGATCGAAAGATTTATCGGCAAAACTTTGAGAATTTTCCAAAACTGAAAGTCGTGAAAGCCTGAGTGAGGCTTTGAAAAATTTTGACGGGTTATAGCTGATATTGATTATTGAGTAATAATGAAAATAATCCTAAGTCAGTGAAGGTGGTGGCAGTTTCTTTTTAACTTTCTTTTACTTTCTACCATATTCTCATACTTATCTTTGTGGTTAAACAATACAACCAGCATGTGAGATGAATAATGCACCGGAATGTATGTATGTACTATGTCGTTGAAGTTAGCACCAACTTCAACACCAACTTTTTGAATAGAGTTTGTACAGAATAGGAAACCACATGTTTAGGTACTACTGATGACGCAGAGTTTGTACAGCCAAAAATTTTTCCAAAATTCGAACTCCTTCACCTTCAAAATTCAAATTTAAATTCGAAAAATTGGTGCAAGTATTGGTGCTACCTGGTTAGCGAGTTTGTACAGCATTCCGATGGAAAAATTTAGATACAAGAGCAAAAAACTGAGTTTGTTCAGCAACTTCTAGCACTTTCCTTACACGAACAACCGGAAAAAACCGCCAAAAACCGATTTTTTCAAAAAATGATAAGATTTTCCAGAAAAGTTCTTGGTGCTACATGGAAAATGAGTTTGTACAGTGCTCAAACCGGTGGAAGAGTGTTCTACTAATCCAGTCTGAGTTTGAACACACGCTTCTCCGACACTGCAGCACTCCAGCACTCCTACGACCGGTAAATACCGGTTATTGTACAGTAACTACAAGAATACTGCCCATTTATGAACAAATCAATTGGTGCTACATGGAAAATGAGAAAAGGTATTTACCGGTCGTAGGAGTGCTGGAGTGTCGGAGAAGTGTGTATTCAAACTCAGACTGGATTAGTAGAACACTCTTCCACCGGTTTGAGCACTGTACAAACTCATTTTCCATGTAGCACCAATTGATTTGTTCATAAATGGGCAGTATTCTTGTAGTTACTGTACAATAACCGGTATTTACCGGTCGTAGGAGTGCTGGAGTGCTGCAGTGTCGGAGAAGCGTGTGTTCAAACTCAGACTGGATTAGTAGAACACTCTTCCACCGGTTTGAGCACTGTACAAACTCATTTTCCATGTAGCACCAAGAACTTTTCTGGAAAATCTTATCATTTTTTGAAAAAATCGGTTTTTGGCGGTTTTTTCCGGTTGTTCGTGTAAGGAAAGTGCTGGAAGTTGCTGTACAAACTCAGTTTTTTGCTCTTGTATCTAAATTTTTCCATCGGAATGCTGTACAAACTCGCTAACCAGGTAGCACCAATACTTGCACCAATTTTTCGAATTTAAATTTGAATTTTGAAGGTGAAGGAGTTCGAATTTTGGAAAAATTTTTGGCTGTACAAACTCTGCGTCATCAGTAGTACCTAAACATGTGGTTTCCTATTCTGTACAAACTCTATTCAAAAAGTTGGTGTTGAAGTTGGTGCTAACTTCAACGACATTGTATGTACTTTATTTATAAGCTTGCTTCATTAATTTACCACAAATTCATTCGATGGATTGGATTTTAAATCGCCTAACAAGTGCCTTTTTTACTACATACACAGGAAGAAGAAATGAAAACTGTAGTGATGTGAAAAAACATTATCTCGATTTTGCCTTTTTTGTTTTGACACTGCACCAAGTCACACATCTGTGTTGCCGTGTAAGAATAAATGGAATCATTTTAGTTTGCAATTTCATTTTTTGTTTTATGTGTAATCTGTTCACGTGCGCACAGCTTGCGTCATAAAGCGGCAATCACTTCAGTTTTACTGGGTTAATCGTCACTCAATGGTGCAGTCTGTTTAGCAGAGTGTCCAGAGAGCGGATTAGCAGAGTTACCAGAGTCCAGAGACAGGTCTAGCAAAATAGAAAACTTTCGTTATATGATTTTCTCAGATTCGGTAGTCTTGAAAAAGTGTCAGTTTATCCGGTGGCAAACTTCTGGTCTAAGGATTATGATGATTTTTCCGATACAACGAATTTGCGTTAAGAACTCGATATTTTCAGGTATATCAATTATTTCTGTAGAGTGAATCGATATTCTGATTATTTTCTAGGCCTTACTTATGATGTGCATACATCATGTAAAACGTACAAAAATCGAGTTTCAAAGTTATCATTAAAATATTGAGTAATACTGATATTCTAAATACGATGTGCACCAGATGGTTCCTAAGTAGAATCCTGAAGTCGATCAGTTTGTGAATAAGACATGTTTAGTACGCTTAGTGTCTAAATAAATCATACTGAAGGTGAGAAGTGACAATGGTCTGCGATGGTGGAGTGAACGACATTGCAAGCAAATCAGTCAAGTGATTATTTTTCCCATTGCACACAAATCAATCAATTAATTGCAATTGTTCGATGGCAGCAATCAATTAATTGCATTAATCTTTGATAAGCCCTGCTAAAAGGACTTTTCACGCTTACCGAGATAAGCAACTCAGCAGCTGGTCTAAAGCACTCAATGATCTTTATTTGAGTAAAATTGATGTATTACAGCTGTGATTTAAAAGACGTCGTTTCCATGTACATAAATTTTAAAAGCAGCTCAGTAATCATTTATGAACAGTTGGCTATTTTCCCATGTAAACTAATATTTGAAGTATGCGTTATCATGAATGTAGCGCATAGATGCTGGTCAACAATAGAAGCAGTAATTGCAAAATTCTGTTATACTGCTCTTTAAAGGGTCATTACTCCTCTGTCAACAATCAGAGCTATTTCCCATGTACTTTTGTATGTTCTTCAGTTCTTCAATTCCTAGATAAGTCTTGTTTGTCAAGTTGCCATCAAGTTAATTGCCGCTTTAAATGCCTAATGTTCGGGGAAAAGTATTCAATTATTCTGAGATGACATTAATTAGACATTGTAAACTCTTCGTAATTTACGTGACTAATAGTTAAGGACGGATTTAGTTGATTAGCCGTTAGATAGCAAGACGCTAAGCTGACACGTATACTTGCGTTTCGTGATCATGTTCAATCAATTACAAATCATACAGCGAAAATCACTTTATTGAAAGGATGTGATCGAAACGTAGTGACTGATGAGCTTTGGTAGAATTCTACATCCCATGAGCAAGAAGAAGTACAATTGAAAGATGGATTTGCAAAAGTTCAAGTTTTGATTACTTGATTCTCATATTATTTAGTAATGATTGCAATTATTTATCATCGCCGTTTGAATAGAATAATGCTTGATTCTTGAATTTTAGTTTTTTATTCTATTATTTCAATTTAAAAAATTACTGCATGGGCGTGTACATCTCACAAGTCACAACAGGTTATTATCAATTTGGATAGTGACTTGAGTAGACCCATTACATGAAATACATGTAATTACATTCTTAATTGGATCGTAACAGCTAATCAACTAAATCCGTTCTTAACTATTAGTCACGTAAATTACGAAGAGTTTACAATGTCTAATTAATGTCATCTCAGAATAATATAATACTTTTCTTAATTGGAATATTTTTTAGTTAATTTTCAGTCTCTAACCACAAGACCTTTGAGATTGCTACCAGAGGGTGCTCCTCTGAAGGTATGAATTAGTCGCTCAGACACTACTTTGTGCAGGCAAGTAGAGGGAGGACTGCATTCTTCAATCGCTCAACACCATGTACGAAGTTCGGTCAATGAGTTTTGCATAATTTTATGGAATTCAAAGAAAGCAATGTTTTGCATAATTGCATTATAAAATATTTTGCATGCATTGTCGCAAAGTTTCCAACCTCGGTGTATTGATTGAAAGCTAGTACGATGTATGGATGCATGGTATTTGTCTGCGAGATCCAAATTACTGTCTGTTTTTCTGTGGTAGGATAGTTCAGTTGGTTAACACACTGCGGTACGGAATGCAGAATGTCCATGGTTCAAGCTTGTCCGCCTCTGGAGGTACCAGCGCTTTCACTAGAGGTTACTAGCTGACCTACCCTGGTGAGAGTTGCGAATGTGTGAAAGCTGTCCCAATCCTAGCTTTCTAGCATGACTTCGTGCCTTGGGTGGGGCAGTGATGAGTAAAAAACAAATTGTAATGATGGCTTTGTAGTTTACTGTCATTCAGTGGATGATTCCGGAATTGTGCTCTTGCTGCATTTTAAATCACCGGTATATTATAGTGCTTTATAAATGTAGACTCATCATACAGCACCTTTCCCTTGGAAGAAGAAATTAATGTTTGAGCTTGATGGCAACTTATGAAGGGTCAGCTGGTGATAATTCACCTGTAGATTAAGTAAGCATCGAATTTCAAGAAATATTACTACACAATGAGATATGTTTCGAGCAGTCATGAAAATATTTGAATTGGTGATGCTGATGGTGTAGCGGGCAAGCATGAAAATCCCATAAGCACAAGGCTACCATATCATGTTTTGACAGTGGTATTTCCCAGCGTGGATCTGCTTTGCGAAAGAAATGCGAACTGTATTCACAATTATAACAATGCACTAATTACATTCAAACTTTTAGTCTTTTAAACAAAATTCTATACTGAAACTTGGTGATATTTACCTTGGTAGATTGTATTTCATTTACACCTGTATTGTGGATTGTTTATACGCGACCTAGAGTTTGTATTACCCCAATGCATCACAGAAATTAAAGAACGCATAATCAAATATCAAGTTGCAAATTATTATTTATTAATTAATGGGGGAATTAAATATGAAGTTGCATCTTTAGTTAAAAATACGAATAGACCTTAATAGCTGCCACTTCTAGTGCGGCAGCCAGAACGAGTTTCTGCAGGGAACGAGGCCGAAAGTGAGACTTTCACAAGATGATGTACACCCTATGCCTACTTCGAATCGGCACGTCTGCCAAGTTCTAGTGAGTTCCTCTTCTTATCAGACACGATCAAAGAAAAACACATGTAAATCGAATCGGATGCAGATTGCAATTTTTGGCTGAAATGAAATTGTGTAAGTTTTTTCCGATTAGACGAAAAGTACTTACCCCAGAGTCTTAATTTCTGACATGGAATGTCTTCAGGTCATTGTCTATGATGTACATGTGCTTTTATCATGCATATAATTAGCCATGTATGTGAGAATGTGGTTGAATGTGGATAAAGTTGCTCAAAGTGATAGTGTTTGCCGACATTAAGAGGCTCGCCAAATCTAAATGTGGCTAGCTTCATAGGCAGGGGTGCATGAACATGAATGGAAATGACCTGAAGACATTCCATGCCAAAAATTGTGACTCTGGGCTTAATACTTTTTGTTTAATCAGAGAAAACAAACAAAATTTCATTTCAGCCAAAAACTGCAATCTGCGTCCCATTGGATTTACATGTGTTTTTCTTTGATCATGTCTGACAAAAACAGGAACTCACTAGAACGGCAGACGTGCTGATTCGTAGTGGGCATATGGTGTGCACCATTCTGTGAAAGTCTCAGTTTCGGCCTCGTTCCCTGCAGAAACTCGTTCTGGCTGCTGGACTATTTATCCAATATTGAAATGGCAGATATTCCGGTCTGTTCCCATTTTTCAACTAAAGATGCAACTCAATGTTTAATTATTCTATTTACATTGTGTTTGCAAAAAGCAGCATTTATTAACCCTCGGCCCACCGGGTTGTTTTTTCGAACACGCCCCACTGCTCCCCCACAGTGGGTCGAAGGTTAATTATTGCAGACTCAATAACTTAGGCAATTTGCCAGGAATGTATTTCAAATGATATTTGATGAATGCCCGTCCAAATTTCACTACTGCTTATTGAAAACTCAAAAAGATTTCATTTTTGAAGAGATATTATAGTAACCAAGAATCTTAACAACACCCACAAGGTATCGATACCTCACCACTGTCAACCACAGGAAGCCGCCATCGTTTGCCGCTCTCAAGGCAACGCATGTCCGCGACGTAGCGCTGTTTCCGATATGCATGTCTCTTCTAGTCTTGTATCATGATACAATGTCAAATTTCTATATCAAAGTGTACTAGCTCTTCCGGCCGGATGGCATGAAAGAGTGATGTCCAGGCTCGACCCAACTAACTTTTTATAAAGATTCAACTCTATTCCAAGCAAATTTCGTGGGTTTTAAGAGAGAAGATAAAAAATAAAGAGAAAACTCCGACGAAGTAAATGAGTTCAAGCACATGTATGAGAATTTTGATATTAAGTTTAATTGTTAATTGAATATTCTAGCAAGTGAATATCATGACCAGTATTTTGATGTTTGGTCAAGCAATATGAAAGGAAAATTTGTTACCGAAGTTTTATTGTAATACGCTTGTTTCACGTTTTATTTCCCGTCGATCGCGGTTTCGGTATCCCTTTGAACACTGGAGATCCGTGAGAACTTTTACCTCTGACTAACCTGTTAGACAATAAACTTGAGCAAACCAATCGACTATGTCTTTGTTTGTTAGAATTGAGTTACACGCGTAGAATTTCACTGTTTCCTAGTGATGTATGCTCATTGATTTTGGCAACGCAGATGACGATGGAATTTTATCAAGAGTTAAGTTGTCCCTAATAATAAAGGCGCACAAATTTTTGCCCAAAATGAGGACTGCTTGAAAAGATGCCAAATCCTCTGATAAATATGACAAATGCAGCACTATCCCTAGTAGAAAACAAAGGAAAATGTGACTTTGAGACCGTTGACTCGCAGTATTGAAAACAGTCCATAAAGTCAAGAGTTAAGGTCCCTGGAGACACGTGAGACACGCAGAACAATAACAAAAGTATTCATGCGAGATAGAAATATTCTAAAAAGAAAAATACATTATTCCTTACATGGTATGTCGGATGGAGTCTTCCTTTGACTTGAGAAAACAGAAATGAGACGGATTCCATAGGTTTATTGTGGAGTGTGCACGGACAGAAGAAAGTTAAGGGGAGCTGTTGTAGAGAGAGATATTTCTATGAAAGTGTGAATTGGAAACGGCTACCATTTTTCATTGCTTCAACATGGCTCAGAAAGTTTTAGGAAAATTAAGCATTAGGTGACCGGTGACCACACGTATTCAAGTAAAGAAGCAAATTCGGGAACAAATGCATTTGAAAAGGATGAAAAGTGCTAAGTGAATTGCAAGGAAGCTAGCTCTCAGTTTTTTAACAAGGGAGAGAGAGAGAGGAGTGATCTTCTACTGAATATGATTTTATCATTCAATCTTCTTTGCAGGAGAAAAATGATGAGTCAATCATTGAACTTTCTTAAAATCAATAAGATGATACCGATAAAATAGATGGCATCATATTTTTGCAATTTTCTGCTTAATAGGCCTATTCCTTCTTCTTTAAGCTTTCTGTTTTTGGAGAATCGCTAATTTTCGGCCGATCATGGTCCTTAAGAGAGTAAAGTTATGGTGGCAACGTTTTCTTGAAATTAACGTCTTTTGTAATTATTATTATTATTACGCAAAATTGCTTATTTCACTCATCCGTCATACATTAATTTTCTACTCACGGCTTTCGACGTTGCATTTTAGTCCTGTGGTTGCCTCCTCTGCCATCACAGGGACACATTTGATCAATATCATAAGTGGGACCAGTAATTAGCCAAATATTCAGCAAAATGTGTCAGGAGTTTTAGTAAAAGGTCATGTTGAAACATAAGAACTGCAAAACGAAACCAAGACCAGAAAATCAAAAACATGTTATTCACTCTTGAGTTTCACCAATATCTTAATAGTCATACTAAAAAAGAAAGGACCAAGACGACTGGAATGGAAATAAATTGAAAGAACACGAAATCGGTAATCGGGAGAATTATGCTTTCTTACTAGATGCTTAACTGTTGTCATTAAAATCGAAAAGCATCGTTGATTCAACTTTCCACTTTCCTTTACACCAGACAGTCTCACTCATCGCACGAATAGGCGCCTTTTGCGCTTTGATCTTGGTTTCTGCTAATTTTATCAAATATGTTGACTTTCAGTGTTTAACTAGCAACTATATAAAATATAATTTACTTTAACATACAGCCGCATGCATCAAAGTTTAATTGCAAACCTCTGTTTGCTGATTTCATTCGAATTTTGCAAGTTGCATGTAGTCGACTCGACTTATCATGGTTGTTCCCCTCCCCCCCGCTACTATTTCAAATCCAGGCATCTCGATGTTCAGTTCTCTGGGAGCAATTTGCGTTAACCAACAATTTATTTAAACATCTATACAGCCTCAGTTGGTGATGCTATGTAAATTCAAAATTAATGAAGGTGGAATGATAATCAAACCACTGGATCTGTGCATTGTGTCACGATGCTCAAATTGTACAAGACATTTTGCTCGCTGAAAATTACATTAACACGTTACTTGTGCAGTTTCGTCTGTGCGTGTTATCTATAAAAAATCGTCAAAGTCGGCTTTTGCAAATGGTACGACGTCTCAGTTTTATTTGTAATCCCATTGATATGTAATTTGAATCAGCATAATGACAGCCAATCTCACCAGCGTAATTTTTGTTCACAGTTAACAAATATTTTTGGCTAATTTCAATGCACATTGCTCAGCACACAGCGTACATGCGCAAAACAGTTACTAGAGATGTATAGATCGTTATACACCGCACAAGTATCACAATGTACCCAAAACCAAAATATACTTCAATACATGCACTTAAGATGAAATTATCCCCTTAAAAAAGCAAAACTGAAACCGATCGAACTCTAAATTTTAAAACTGCTGAGAACTAAGTAATTTTTATGTTAAATTACGGAAATTTTGACCGTCACAGTAATGATGCATTTTCCTACTATAAATCCCTAGATATTGAAAAACAGCTACGTTTTGTACACACCTAACTAGCACTGAGTTCAGAGCGTTCATTGGAATCACAGTGTTATTTGCATGAATAGTCGATTCTTCTTTTCAATAACGTGAACAAGATCGTCTACATCGTCGAATCCATTATTCACTTTTACACTCTCATAGCACTGAATTGCATCAAAATTTCTTCCGCTTCATCAAATATTCATGTTCTTCGTCTGCTTGTACCATGAACATGTTCTAAATAAAGTGAGTACCGTCTCTTTATCATGAAAAATCAATGTTCTTTTTCCTGATTTGAATCTGTTATTTCAAAATACGATGAAATAAATACATGCGTTCTGAATTGTCGTCACAGACTGATAACAGCTCTTGTGGTCAAATGCCTCAAACAAGTCCTCAGCAGCTTGATCGACAAGGCTGGACAAAATCATAGACAGATACTTTTATAGAACCATAGAAGTAGATAACAGTACACTAGAATGGAAGATTGACATCTTGCCTATGTACAATGATGGCACATTGAAAAATCTATGGTTTGTATATTAGCCTCGATCTAATACATTGTATCATAGTCAAACAATTTGTCAAGTTAGTTGTGGAAGTTGGTGACAGCAAATTACAAGATTTTCTTGAAGAGAATTTTAAGTGAGATGGTGGCATTGTTTCATATGAAATAGCCCACTATTCTATTGGTTAATAGGCTGTTTCTATATGAAGCAGTCATTAACAACCATTATCCATTTTTTCAATACTGGAATACGATCGTAGGGGACTGGTTATGAGAACATCTCAAGAACTCACAGATAAAAATTCTTAATTATTGGATAATTTCTCCTTGAAGCGGCAAAGAAACCTAACGCTTTTCTGGAGTAAACACACTGAAAGCTTCTTTACCTATAATCATCAATCAGATAAATTAAATGTCGCTCGAACTTTTCGATTAATCATTGAATGACAAATGTGATATAGTATGATGATATTTTGGAAGCTGATATTTGAAAGCATGCTAAGATTTTGAAAATTGTTCAAATATAATGAGCAGGGGAGCCTTTTAAAGTAAAATGAGTACTCTAAGATTTATTGGCCTCGGATTTCAAGCTGGAGCAATCAATGTTTTGTAAATCGACATTACGAGTTATATATCTATCTGATTATACTCTTGACTATTGTAGGAGCGATATTTCAAAATGATGTGCGTACAGATTTAAAGGATTTTTAAAGGATTTATTTCTTTGTCATCCTGTCGCTGCAGTATTTTGTAAATTCGTTATTGCTTTTGTGTACATGAACTTTAGACAAGGGGCAACAATCCAGATACAAATTGGCTTGATAAATATAAATACCAACCAGCAAACAAGGAAACCAGCTCATAAATTTGCATTTTGCCCCAACCAAGTTCCCCCGGCGTGTGCCATAATTTTCATGCAATTTCCATGCTATGGCTTTCCATGGTCTTGTTAATTTCTATGTATAGAACAGTATAAAAATCGAATCATAAAATGCTATGTTAGGGTACTATTAACCGCAGTTAAATAAATTATTAATGCGGGAGTGTGCCGTTAGTCTGTGATCTCCCGCAAGATGCTTCTGTTCTGGCATTCGCATTCAATTATTACATGCAGTACTTTACAGAATTTTCTCTCTTTATCAGTGTGGTATTTACTTAATTGACAATTTGTAGGTTAGGACCAAGTTGTGTACGGCTAGCTATGACAGTTATTTGACATAATTGTCTTCCGGATGCCAGTGCAGTACGTCCTGTTGGTGATCTTACATACCGTTACAATCCTGTGTTAAGAACCACATGACATCAAACGATGGACTCTTGATAAAGAACAGTGCCGCATAGGACAACTGAATGTACTACATGTACTACATGCAGTATAGTTCAAAACTTTGTAAATGAATTTTCATTTTGCATTATACTTGCAGAAGATGAACTGATATTGGTCTACAGCGGTCAAAGTTATTCCTATCCAAATCGAATCCTGTGCGATTCGGCTCTTGTCGATTTTTTGCTGTGACCTGGTCATTAAAGCTAACTTTCTGCGATTGGAATGGTTTTGAAAGAAAACGTTTCACATTCCACCTATACATATGTTTGCGTTGTATTCCCTTCATAAGTAAATCTCATCAATCCCTCTTCGAACTCAAAAGCTACTTCTCAGTACATTCATCAAATATGGTATTAAAATTATCTTGATCAGCTATCAATTATGGTATTTGTAGCTGAAATACGCTACATAGCAAAATTTTCAAAATTCGAGGATATATTACATATACAAGTCAGCAATATACAAAATTCGTAGAATTCGAGGATATAATGTGAATGAGTTTCACAATTGGAAAATTCGCACGTTGAATATGTTGTGTCATAATTTTTACGCTATTATGAACAACACTTAGGAAGCGGAAGGAATAAGTCACCGGGGTCTATCACGGTCTACCACGGCAAGCTGGCTTTAGCAACGCCGACCGCCGGCCGGTTCCAATCATAGAGTCTATACGTGCTCTCAACGTGTTCAACTTTATGATGTTCGATTTTCCATTTCACTTGTGCAAGTTGGTTAGTGCAGGTTGATGCATTCTGAAGTGACAGGACGCGCGCGTGCCAATCATAGCAAATCATAGAGATCGCTGCAACTCATAATCAATTGCTATCGATAAACAGGACAATGACCCCCTGAAGTTGTTCCGGAAGTGTTCTCGATCACAAAATTAGACAGATCGTCTCTTCTATGGTCTTTCTATGGTTTGACTAGAAAGGAAGTATCGGAGCATGTACCGCTAATGAAATGGCACATTGCGTTGACATAATACCATAGCAATCGAACAATGAGCAGCCAGTTCAACATTAAACACGCCAAATTGTGTAAAGTTTCAGTAACTGCTATCAACCGGATCACGCAGTTAACGGCTGTCCTACTTTACGGGTATACAGCACCCGACGCCATCTTCAACGCAAGATATTTTCGCTTGTGATTCTATTAGCCAAATTTCCTATCGTGACTTTTAATAAATATATTACCTAATTAGACCATGAGAGTCTTGAGTTGCAATTCTGGACATATAACAATAAAACTACAGATTGTTTCATAAAAAGTGGATCACCCTTAAACATCACCTTAACTTCAACTTTGTCTAACTCCGCCAAACTTGAACGAATTTCTCTGAAATTTGGAAGATATGTCAGTTGTGCTTACTAATATCATTGTTGGAAATTTCAAGCATGAATATTGAGTTGTTTTCCTGTTATAGATAAAAAAAGTAGTAGATAATTTGATCTTCATTTAGCAATGTTACACAAAATTATACCTCACTCTTATAAAATTACATTTGTTTCCTTTGTTATGTAATATGTTGTTCTACAAGCCAAAAGCTATCAAGCAAAACAAAAATAAAGAAAATCGGTCAATCAGAGCCAGTATAGCACCATTATTCATCAACAATAATGTAACTGCTACATGTGATTAACTGGACTTCATGTTCCATAGCTTCCTGACTTCGTTGTGGTGGTGTTGGCAGCACTCCTGATTGCTTTCAGCTAGAAATCTATCTCTTACCGGTTGAAAACAATACAAAGCACAAATGAACAATAACGAGATCGCATTCACAAAAGGCAAAGTGTCAGCCTTGCTAGAACTAGAGTTTTCTTTGCGAGCTACAAGCAAGCGACTAAATGTCCCTTACACAAATGTGCATCGATGGCATAATGATGATTTTCGACTCTTGTCGTAAAGAGGGCTCTGGCCGTCCACGCAAAACATCCAAGCGTAGAGATCGCCTAATTTTGAGATTTGTTAAAGTTGATCCAAGTCTCTCGTTAACTGAGATGGCTGCACTAGACTCGTCTATTTCTAAGTCCACTATTCGTAGACGACTTATTGAGTCGAATTTCAAGAGCTGTAAGAGGCCCTCTCATCGAATTATCAGATCAGCATACAAAAAGACGTCTCAGATGGGCAATGAGTCATTGTCACTGGCGAAATCAATGGGATCGGGTTGTCTGGTCTGATGAGGCATCAGTCCGTGTGAAGGATAGTGATGGTCGATTGAGATTATGGATAAAATCTGATCAGGAAATTCCGAGACATTTACATCGTCTCCGGGTACAAGGTGGTGCGACTCTACTAGCTGATTTGGGCTGGCATTTGGACCAATGGCCGCTCTGAACTTCACATACATCAAGGAACCATGAATTCTGAACGCCATGTGAATGTTTTACGAATGAACATTGGCCAAATGACAGATCAACTTGGTCATCCATCGACTTGGTTAAAATGCTACGTGTCACAGGAGTTAGAGTCAACTTATGCAAGTCTCAATTAGGGCTTAGGACATTATCTTGGCCAGCTCGTTCTCCTGATCTGAATCCCATAGAAAATGTATGGAGTATTCTAAAACGTAACGTTCGTCGTTCACTGCTACCTACAGATGGCGTATCACAACTTACGTCACTGCTAAAAAGAGGGTGGAGAAGGTTAAATCAGTCAAAAATCAACGATATCATCGAATCAATGCCTATACGAATTGGTAATGTCATTGACAATAAGGGTAGGGCCACAAAATATTAGCTTCTTAAGAACCGTTACTGTATCATAGCTTATCAGATTATATAAGGACATTCAAATATATTAGGGACATGAAACAACATGAAAAATGCTTTCTGTATCATACTTATGTTTTATTTAGTCAAATTTTAGGATGATCCACTTTTTATGAAACGGACTGTAGATAGTGGTTTAAGAACGGATCGGGTGAGTCATATCCGAGTATTTTCCGTAGTTCGTTTTCAGTTCAATCTTGGAATTGCGACCAACTCTAGAGTGATTGATGCCCAATAATCTACAAAATAGTGCATCATAAAAAGTTGAGTCAGAAGCCATTAAAAGACTACGTTATTTAACATAAGGAACATGAACAAAATTCAAAAATTTGAATGGCAGTTTATCTCAATGTATTGTCATATGTAAGACAAAGTATGCTAACTTGGTATTATACGCAAAATACTTCTTCAACTCGTAATAAGGAATGACTTTTTCGGTTCTGTGATGAACAAATGTGCACCGCTGCAACACAGAGACCGCACATCGCTGTGTGAAATCACTATGAAGCAACCATGACACGCGAAAGATTCCTACAAATTAAAATCAGTGCTACGATTTGATGACCCATTACGTCGCGATCGCAGTGACAAACTTGCACCGGTACAGGATGTATTTTCAATGCTGATCTGTCTCGCTTCTTCATTCCCAGTCCCTACTTGACAGTAGACGAGCAGCTTCTTGAGTTCCACGGGAGAGTCCGATTCCAGTAATATATAAGCTCTAAGCTTGGAAAGTTCGAGATAAAATTTCTGCGGCTGTGCTGTGCTGAGACATTCTATATTTTAAATGGAATTGTTTACATTTGAGTTGGAACCGTCAGGCCAAATGAAAATGTCACAACACTCGGCGTTATGCATTTGAAGGCACCGTAGCTAGGCACAGGCCGTCAGCTAACTGCTGATAATTGGCATACTTCCATGGATCTGGTTGATGCACTTGGAGAAAATAATACCACGTACATTGGTACCGTCCGAAATAATAATCAAGCAGGACCGGCCGTCGCCAAGTCCATCGAGGGTCGTCAAAGGAAGGACACGAAAGTTTTCTACGATGAGCAGGGCACTGCACTTGTTTCATTCTGGGACAAAGATCGAAAACCTGCCTTACTCGTTGATAACTTTCATCGACATGTTCCTAAAACCGAAATAAATACGAAAGCATGTACTGTTCTCGAGTACAGCAGGACGAAATCAGGTGTCGACATCGCAGACAAGCGACCTCGCGGATTCAGTTGCAATCGGAAGTGCCGACGTTGGCCGGTCTCGATATTTGCCAACAGGGTAGATACTGCTGGAAATAATGGCTGCATTGTGTACTACAGCAGGCATCCCGATGAAACCAGAAAATCTCAGCAGCACTACAAGTTTCTTGTGAATGCAGGATACCAGTTGGTGAACAAAGATTCAAAGACGCCTCCATACACCAGCAAATCATCACGAAGCTACAAAACTTGCCATGAAACTCGTATTACGGTTTCTCAATCTGAGCATGCCGAGGGAAGTCGTTTGTAAAAGAGTGTTCGATGTGCTTTTAGTCATTTAAGCATTGATTGAAAGACATTCGCTTGCTGTGCCAAGTGTGAAAAGCCTCGTTGCAATATATCGATCAGACCTGTGCAAGGAATGAATGTAACTTTTCTACTATCATATTTTGAAACTTGTAACTACACGTCTTTGCAGGAATTACGTATTTTATTTACAATTTTATTCATGATTCCACAAATGTCATACATGCATGTACATGCATAATACATGCATAGAATATAATTTACATTTATAGACTGCCGGCACATGGCGGGGTAATTGCATGTTTAACTGCCATAAATATCAGTACTAGTGATTTAACTACTCTTGAATATGCTAGACTGCGATAACCTAACAAGAAGTAGGCAGTATAGTTAATCAATAACCTACATGTACCTGTACGCCTATTTACACACATTTGATAATTATTGGGCATCATTACCGATACTCTACATGCAAATCTGTATTGTAAGCAATCTTCAAACATGTTGCCCCACTTACTAATAAAAACACTCAAAACGGAACGATAAGAAGAGGCAAAATGTATGAACAAGAACACGGGTTATTTATGCCGGTTTCGTCTTTGACTGCTTATTGAAAAGCGCGTAGGACAACCGGTAAGAGACACAGACGATGTCAAGTTCTACAGAGAAGTTTTGAACTTTTCGTGCGCCTGCTATCTTCTTTAATGATGATCGGATGGACCAACGATGTCGAGAAAAATTTGGCGCAATGATCTGAATTCTTCGAATCATAAGGAATCGTGTCGATCGGAGCCTTTTGAGGGAATTCACAGCAATCCGCAAGCGACGCCCGACTATTTTTCCTGTCTCTGAAAGGCATTGAAAATTTCCTTTTGCCCACTTGGTAGGTTCCTGCATGTTCCATCGTTTTGAATCAGTTTGCACTTCTATCAAAGTGACACACTTAAACAATCTGACTATGCGGTTCTAGACGGTCTGTCACTGACGTCTTTAATAAACAGCTTCATACGGGCATTTGTTTGTGTGCTTGCATTTATTTCATTGAGTTTCACCAGGCATCTTCTTATTTCTTCAAAACATCCTCTCCCTCGATGATAGTTGAATCATAATTTGTTTGGCTACATTAAATTGTCTTATTTTTATACATGCGCACTGAAATATAACTTCATAAGTTTCGATAATTTTCTACGAGAGCCCTTCACGTACCATTCCATTAATTTATTCTTGCGAACTCTAATCATACGCAGTGAACTTGAGAGGGAATATAATTAGAAGAACGAAGCAATTATTTGAATACATGCGGATAGCATTTCGATGTAGAAATGAATACAAGAGTTCAATGTATGAACGATACAGGAAGATACAGTTTGTAGAAGGGAAAGAAAAACTAGAAAAGAAAATAATTTAGGTACTCGTGCATATTTGAAAATACCCTAATTAGACTAATACAAAGTCCTTAACATTCACAAATGAACTATGGAAAAAAGAATTCAGACAGTGTACCCTAGTGATCCGCTTTGCTGAATTGATCGCAATACTGCATGCACTATACAATGATATTCGATATTAATTTCTCAAAGAAGTGTGTTTGCTTTGACATGCTTTTCTTGCAAGGATAACCTAATTGGATTATCTTATCACAGATCTTAGAACATATCTTCACCCGTGCGTTATTGGAATAACATGGACATGAAGTCACCTCTCTAATGTCCAACGCAACATGCTTCATTTTTTCAGATAATTAAATTTTTAGGAGCGCTGTGACATATCAGCAACATTACTCAAAAAAGAATAGAATATTTTCCGAACATTCGGCTAGCACTTTCTCTCCTAGACAAGACGGAATTCTTTCAAAAGAATGACTGACATACTGGTATACTTCAAATGCATCGACATTTTTCTTGAGGCTTATTTGAGTAGCACACTCTTTCAAAATGATGATGTGAGTGGCGGTCCTAACTTCAAGCTCGTTGGAAGACATTCTTTCTGTCATTTAGGCCTATAAGGAAGGAAAGCAAGTATAGCTTTGTACTTCATTTCAACTTTAATTGTGGAATCAAGTCATGAGGACATTGAAGAATTCTCCACTATATTTATATAACTTGCGATATAGCTGGTGTTTAATACAGTATTTTTTAGTTTAGAACGCCAAATAATTTCGTTTCAAGAGAGTAAATTTTAGAAGCTAGATTTTGTGGGTCTCTTATTCAGGGATGTCCCTCATAGAGTGTATATTCCTACGCTACGGTGTCTCTTATTCTTTGTTCCATACTTCTTTATTAAGTTGATCATAGGCTTAGTTACGTAGCTATTCATAAGTGGGTATCAAAACCGTTTGCAATTCTGCCCTCTTTAATGAAATTTTCGTTTCTTAGTGTCAAATCAAATTTGAAAAGCGGAAATTGCCTGATCTTATGAAAGTGTTCTTTTTTAGCAATTACTCGCCCTGGCAATTACATTATTCAAGGAAGATTAAACATTACTCAAAGCTTTCAATTTACTTCTATTAAATTACATTAAGAACACAGACTGGGCTTTGAGGAATTTGCCAGGTAGAACCATAGCTTATGGGATGGTAGAGGGCGAAAGGACCTTGTCTAAATGAGGGATGCAAGAAAACCAGTCCAAGAAAGAGTAGAATTTATACGCGCACATAGGCCTACACATGCACTTCTTTGGACTTTTGTTGAATTTTTCGGATCAATTTTTCTGCCACTGCCAATAGGTCAGGACTTCTAACGACCTGCTTTTATGCTGGAACAAAATTTTACTCTTTCGGCATCCACATTTCTGGGAGATAATTTGTTTTCTAAAATTCTTGACTGTATTTGTATGAATATGCCAGAGGCCAGACCTTCGGCAGTTTGTAATACTGCCTAGTATTCTCCCACGGATTGCGTCCCTCCGCGGATACAACTTCAACGATTGCATCCGCAGGAAAATTTCCCTGTATGATCTCAAATATCTCTCACTATCTTTCCATTGTTTATGACTGATGGTAAATGTGCGGCTTAGTAGATAAAGTTGCAGTAAAGTTCTGCTCTTCAATGAACAAAACAAAAATAGCGCACTATTTTTTAAATTTCATCAAAAGCGGAACAATTAATCTCTTATCAGAGATTAATCTACGCAGTTATATTGTTACTTTCCCATAATGAGAAAATCATAGACGTTTCCAAAAAACATTCCGTTGTTAACATTAGAGATTTATTCCTCTTACAAAGGATATGAAAGACATAAATGCACGCAGGCGGTTATTGCCATTCAGATCAGATTTGGTTTGTGTAATCTTTTTTCGCTTTGCTAATTATTTTCTTCTTTGACACGTTTTCACTCTCGTTTCCATTCTTGGCTTTTAGGTCTTAAAAACCATCACGAACTGTTTAAACTCCCAACAAGACTACTCAGATGACATTTCTTTCGTAAATTAGTCTGAGAAATTTCTTTGTGAAGTTTCACTCTTTTCGGGAAAGTTCATTGCTGATCTTTTCAACTGCTGAAACAAAAGAGGATAAAGTAAGTAGCAGGCCCACTTGCAGAGCAGCTACAGCATGTTTCATGTGTTAGAGGAATCGTGGGAAAAATTTCATGAATCTGAAAAGGTTGTGATTTTCCGCCTGCAACAGATTTCATATTGACATACTTCAAGAACAAGAAGACCTCTTATCAGTAAATAAAAAATATACAAGCAACTCTTTATCTACAATTTGCCAAAATGCACAGGAAATCAACAATTGACTGGATCATGATTGTAGCTGAAAGAAACAAGACCACACGAAATTAATTGAAATCTTTATTGATTAAACAAGAACAAAATTAATTAGTAGATACTCAGGTGACCCTCCTCTGTCTGTTTCAATATGACATCTTTTGTTGCTATCCCTAAGTAGGTGCTACTTTACAGTCCAGTCTATTTTTTATGAGTGTATTATTAGATATGTCTGTTGCCTCCTATGATCGGCAATGATATCACTTTATTTTTGATAATGAAAATATACTTTTTTTAGTGAAATACACGTAGACCTACGTACACCGTAAATAGATCTAGTCATGTGAATTTTTCGATTTACACTGCTACCATACTACTTTTACTGCTCTTAGCAATGAAATTGAAACTAGATTGCATGTAGCATCGATAGATTCCAAATAATGGAAGATCGAAGAAAGCAGTTTAGTCATACAAAGCTTCTTGTATATCAAAAGTTAGGTAGGGTCCATGGCCCATACATAAGACATCACAAGTTTTGATTTAAGCTTTATACAATCGAATTACAAATGTGCCTACAATATGTAGTTGTTTAGGCCAACTGTATCTAGAGTACGGAAAAGGCTAAAAATATTTAGATTACAGTTAAGACTTCAAAAACATCAAGACAGTTATTAATGAGTTGTTTGACAATTTGTGTAATAGACAGACTGAAAAACAATAACCTGTTGCTTTTCGCTACATGAATCAACCGGTGGGGAAGGACATGGGTAGAACAAACGAAAGAGACTAGATCTGCTTCAATACAAAATGCAAAGAATCTATGATTAGAAAATATAATGGAACAGAAATTTTTGATGATATCATTTTATATCATTTTTCAAAAATAAAATGATATGAAATGATATCATTTTATCATTGCCGATCTTTGGTTGACTCATTATACAGGTATGCTCTCTACACAGTTACCTCACACCTACAAAGTATATCTAGACAGCAGTATGAGATTTTTTTTGAAATTTGGATGTACATGTACACTGCAACGTATTGCATGAATACTTGTAGTTCAGTAGCTTTATTAATTGATTCGAAACATTGGGTCACTCCAGGAGGGCCGGGGGCGCTTTGTTAAAATGGAAGTTAGCGAAAATTAGACGATGGCAAGACAATGATGCTTCCATGTTCTATTATGTTGCGAAATTTGATTATAGCACATTGTATAAACGCTAAAATCATAAATTTACCTTTTTTAAACCTCGTCTGACTGATTGATTCTAGGATCTACAAATTACTCAATGGACCTAGGCTACATTTTTTAACAACAAAGCTAAATCAAGTATGAGGTGCTGGCAAACTGCAAGCAAATCTTGGAAATCATATGCACATTTTGCTTTTGTTTTGAATTTGTTTATCAGCTATGCATTCTTCGACATACTCGCATACTCTTTTAGACTGGCGGATGGGCTAAACAAGGAATGCTATCATATTGCATTGCAATATCAGCATAGATATTCGAAAAAAACTTCAATAAAAATTTACATAGCCCAGCAGAGTCGAACAAATGATGATATCAGACTAAATGAGTCAAAGTCAAACGTAAACTCTATGATCCCATTTACAACAACTCATAACAGGAACAATCCTAACATATTCCAAGAAGTGATTATTCCTGTGAGCGGTAACTTGAACTTAATGAGTCATTCAAGGACAAGAAAATAACACGTGTCTTCAAGCAACCGAAATCTCTCCTTAGATCTCTTTGTCAGAACAATAGAAAGACTATTGTGCACGCAAATGGTGTCAGCAGTTGTGGTGAACCCGGGTGAACCCAGATGTGCATGTTGTGAAACGATGGCAAAGTAATAGAATTTGATGTCAATAGTGTAATAAAATGTTTTACTGTCAATTCAAATCTTAACTGCTACTCCAGTAATGTCGTGTATGTCATTCGATGTAAGAATTTTCAAGATTATTACATGTACATAGGGCATACTGGAGGCAGTTTCAGGAAAAGACTTACAGTACATAGAAAACAGATGTAAACCTCAATACACAATTTTGGACGTTAGTCGTCATTTAATAAGGTGCGCAGCTAATACATCTTTACATAATAAATTTAAAGCTACACCTATTTATGAGATGTCACTATCATCCACAAGAATTGATCGAGAGAACAAAGAGAAGACGCTCATATCTATGCTTCAGTCCACGCTTAATAAATCATGACAATTCTGATCTTGGCTACTTCTATAATTCCTCTCTTAGTTTACTAGAAATTATGCTTATTTGAAAATACAGCTGTACATTGAGTTCATTCCCATGACTAGCCTCAAAGAGGTGAACCCAGTCGGGATATTTATATTATATATACAATATAATATAATATTGAATAAGAAATTGATCCAAAATCAATATTTCACGTTCTGTTACTGATTCAATGTGGCTTCAAAGTATGGAACATGCTGCTGATAGGCGTCTTAATCAACGTCGGTTACAGCGCTACAAGTGTGAACTACTAATTTCCTTTTCTCTCTAGTGATGTAATCAATTGAAGCGATTAGAGCTATTAGAATGAAATCTGAATGTCTATCAATAAGTCGACATTTTCATATGGAGGTTATCAGATGGGAATATCTATTCATTCATAATTGAAGTTCACTGATTTTTCTATTGGATCTGCTATTTCTGAGTTTATAATGGCAGAAAGTGAAGTTAACACTCATTCAACAACATCTACATGTGAAACCTTGGTTTCTATGAAAATTTTGGCCGAAACTCAATAGCCTCAAAGACACTTTCAAAACTAAAGTATTCTCTTCCGAGGTATTTATGCCGCAATAAAAGAAAGATAAAGTATAGATATAAGAGTTGCCAACGTTTCTGGTCCTGACCCTTTCTCAATGCAGTTAACTGTAAAATAGTTATTGTAGTTAGCTGCCTTGAGAAAGGGTCAGGACCCGAAACGTTGGCCACTCTTGTATCCATACTTTATCTTTCTTTTATTGCAGCATAAATACTTCGGAAAGGAATACTTTAGTTTTGAAAATTTCTTGGATATGGTCCTCCCGCCCACTGCCATTACTTATCAAAGACACTGTTGCTTAAATCCCAGTTTGTGGCTTTCCTGGTACAGTTTTATCAAAGATTATTTTCAGGACCATTTTTGTAAAAAGACTCTTTTGACTTGGAAACAGCTAGGCGACATGTCAGTAGTGTGTTGAAGTCAGCATTTAATGAATATCCACTGAAAATAGGCCTAATATGCTAATTACTTAATTTAATCCAGGTTTGGCTGCAAGTTTATGGAGTGTGACGATGTGGAGAGATGATTCCTGATATTGTATGGATGGTGACTTTTCAGATCTGTTCCCATTTTCCATAACTGTTGAAGATGCAGCCTAAGATATATTTATTCTATTTACAAAGTACACAAGTTTGTTGCAAAGCTTATGCAAAGTCTATTCTATTTATAGAGTAGTAACTCATCAGTAATTAAATTCCCGATGTGTATGCAGTTTCGATTTTATTAAATGAAATAATAATCGAGTTCAGACCCAGCACCAAATGAGAGATAAGGAAATTTTGCAGTTTTGAAGAAGATACCACGGAATTGACAGATCATCACAAGGAATAATAGAATTTTACAAATCTAGCGTGTCGTGACAACCTTGGAGAGGCAAGGTTTGTTAAATTATAAATTCGATAGGCTGCTATTACTTTAGTGCTTAGCCTTATTCATAAGAGCATTTTCTTAAGCGTGATCATTTCACAAACTACCTGCCACTGAGAGAGCAGAATAGCATCATCAAAGACAATAATCACAACTAACCTTGAGAGTAAGTGGGTACGCAATATTATTCAGATTAAAGAAGTGAAGCACAGATTTAGTGAATCATAAAATCATTCAGATGAAAATTAAATAATTAAATTGAAGCTTGAAATTTCAGCCAAGAGGCACAATCATAGAGTAGGGATATATACATGTAGGTAGAGTGTCGACTCAAACAAGTATCTGTATACAGTGAAAATTTTTATATCAAAATATTCAGTTTCTTGCGGAGATTACGTTCCCGTAGTCGAAAAAATTATTTGAGCACTTTTGAAAAAAGTCAAAATTTTGCCAATTTATATACTACCGAGATGACTTTCCTAAATAAGTAGTATGAAACAAGTTGGATATCAAAGAAACCTCTATGTAAGTAGCATGCAACAAGTTGGATATCAAAGAAACCTCTATGTAAGTAGCATGCAACAAGTTGGATATCAAAATGAATGAATATTTGCTAATAAGCATCCTAACTAAGCGGAAATCGAACTGATTATCAAGGAAATTTCATGATCCGTATCACAATAGAAGTCTTTATGAAAAAGTCGCGATATTATTCATGCTTTGATGCTGGTTTCATTTCTTGAATCTGAATAGTGATGTGGACCGATTTACATCTTTCAAAGTTGATTGAAATCATTGTCTTTGAATCTGTAATTTTGCCATGCCAGTGGCAGCTGTTGCCTAATCACGCTTACGAAGTTTCTCTTGAGGTTCAGCAGGAAAGCAATAGCGCAGGTCATCGAGTTGCCAATCTAACAAACATTACCTCTCCAAGGCTGTCGGACACGGACTGTCTGTAAAATGATATCATTTCCTTTTGCTTTATGCTATCATGATTAGTCAATTCCGCTATAATTTCTTCTAAACTGCATAAATGCGCATGTCTCTTGGAAACAATTCCGACTGTATCTCCTAGGAGAACAGAAGGAACTCCTATGGAGTTCATTTAATAAAATCGAAAGTGTATACACATTGGGGATTTCATAAATGTGGAGTTGCCACTCTATCTAATATATTTACTCTATGGGCACAATGTGATCTCAATTTTTCCATGAAGTCTTGGATTATAATGCAGTTCATGAAATTTTCTTGATAATCAGTTTAATTACCACCTACTTACTGTAAGATACCTGTTCGGAGATGTTCGTTCCTTTTGATAGCTGATAAGTTTCATACTACTTTATATATAGGCACCTAATCGTTGGTATGTAAAAAAGGGAACAATTTGCGAAAATTTAGCGTCAAAATTGATCAAATATTTTTTTAGACCGCAGAAATATAATCTTCGTAAAAACTGCATCTTTTGACAGAAATATCTTAATGCTTGCTGACATTTTTTGAGCCGGCACTCTTCATGCTATATGCTTGCTCTATGGTGCATATAAGCTATCATTTACACTTTTCAAAATCATTTACAGATCGGCAACAGCAGAAAATGCATGTGTGACAAATTGGATAAGTCACAATCGATTTTGACTACCGATTTTCTATCCAATAGGTGGATGGAATATTTCTCCTAAATAGGTAATACTTCATTTTTGCTGGAGCATGTGGTTTGAGATCCTCAAAGTTAGGTATAGCGCATTGCTGCAACAAATCCAGCTAGACACTTACTGCTATGCTGATCAGCTGCCCAGTTACACCTGCTAGACAATCGTTGTTGCAAAAATTAAGTCAATTGATCGTTTTTATACTTATTGATGGCCGACCTGCTTTTAGAATTTTTTTTGGATGTGAATCAGGTATAATACACCTAAAGTGCTTTGTCATACATTTTACGATTATTGGAATGAAATTGTTTGCAATGTAATAAGGAGAAATTTATTTAGTAAAAATATAGTACGCCTTTTATTTCACGTGAAGCAAATTTGAATTCCTCCTAACAAAATTTTGTGATATTTCCTCCCCTGAGGATCTTTTCAAACAGTCAAAATACCAACAGAGGTAAGCGAACTTTCTTATCTACATTCCACAAGTAGTGATTCAAATAAAACAACCAAGCGTAATTACACAAACTTCAAAGCATCTTGGTTCAACAAGAGATGCACTCAGTTCTTCAAATAAGCTACATTCTTTATTGTAAGTTATCTAATGACAGACACAGGCTCGAAACATAGATAAAGTAATACAAATGTCGCTTCTACACGAACTTAACTTCAACATGAAAGGCGTTTACTTTGGAAATTAGTAAGCATAGGTATTGATCGCTCTGTAATCAACCAAGTTCTCATATCATTGACATAACGCAAAAGAGATTTTAGAAAACGTCACACATTATTATCAACACTTTTGTTTGTCGCGAAATGAAAAGTTGGATTGAAAATTCGCGGTGCATACAGTATAACAGTTACAACGGTTAAGAAGCTATTTTAGTCCTGCAGCCAGAACGAGTTTCTGCAGGGAACGAGGCCGAAAATGAGACTTTCACAAGATGATGTACACCCTATGTCTACTTCGAATCTGCACATCTGCCAAGTTCTAGTGAGTTCCTTTTCTTATCAGACAGGATTAAAGAAAAACACATGTAAATCCAATGGGACGCAGATTGCAGTTTTTGACTGAAATGAAATTTTGTATGTTTTCTCTGATTAAACGAAAAGTAGTAAGCCCACAGTCATCATTTCTTATGATGTACATGTGCTTTTATCATGCATATAATTAGCCATGTATGTGAGAATGTGGTTGAATGTGGATAAAGTTGCTCAAAATGATAGTGTTTGCCGACATTAAGAGGCTCGCCAAATCTAAATGTGGCTAGCTTCATAGGCAGGGGTGCATGAACATGAATGGAAATGACCTGAAGACATTCCATGTCAAAAATTGTGACTCTGGGCTTAATACTTTTTGTTTAATCAGAGAAAACAAACAAAATTTCATTTCAGCCGAAAACTGCAATCTGCGTCCCATTGGATTTAAATGTGTTTTTCTTTGATCATGTCTGACAAGAAGAGGAACTCACTAGAACGGCAGATGTGCCGATTCGAAGTAGACATAGGGTGTACATCATCTTGTAAAAGTCGCACTTTCGGCCTCGTTCCCTGCAGAAACGCGCTCTGGCTGCTGGACTATTTACTGATGACATATTTTTTCCATCGGTGATTTCTAAAATTAAATTACAACTGAATTCTTTCCAATGATTGCGCATGGTGTACATGAAAGTGATCTATGTGATTCGAATGCTAATTAGCAAAGCATAAAACTGTGCAGTTTCTTTAAATTGGCGAACTGGCAAGGTAAATTTCTACAGATGGTCGAATAACCGTGTGACTGGGCATGCGTGCTTGTCCATTATCTCTAGCGTAACTGATTCAAATCTATCCACATGTGATAAGATCCGACTTATAGAAATTTGTCTCATTTGTTTGCTGCATTTGTTGAGATTACATAGTCCATACTAAAGCTGTCTTCAGGGGACCACGGGCTTTTCTGATTTTGATTTTCCAATAGTTTGATCTTCCTGAAAGTCTTTACAAAGAACATATGATACTTGCTCTTTTCAGCAGTAGTGTCAGCTTTGAGTAACCCGCTTAACTTGTTACTAAAACTAGCAATTCAAAATTAATAACCTATTTTTCAAGAAATTTTGGACGCGCACTACCAATGTTCTTGGAAACATCCATACAAACATGATTTTCCTCATAATTTTGTTCAGGAAAGTTCGTGCGAATCTCCGGTATACTACAATCTTCAATTTCATCACTTCATTTCAGAATTTGAAATCTTGAAGTGATGGCCATATGATGTTTCTTTCGTTACAATTCATTATTTTTGTGAACTTGATGTATGTACAGCATATTTACGCTTATTATTGACTTCCATTATTTGATAAAAAATGGTGCATTTTGCATCATTTTATATGTCGAAGACAAAATGGTTCATGATGTCTACAAATGCATTTAACAAAAATAGCTTTTTAAATTTGTAATTCAAACATTGTGTATTTTGACTCTATTTGATTTGAAACATATTAGGATTGATCTAGCTGATTCGTTCAATTCGAATGTTCGTTAGCGTGGCAATTAAAAATTTGAATTGACATATACAGAGATGAACATAACGGACCATTTTTGCAGTTGGCTAATATCACCAAAATTTTTAAAGTTGAAAGTCACAAAATTTCGTTTAGTGGTCAGATTTTTCGGAATGTTCTCTACAGTAAATGACATGTTCACTAGCATCAATATGTCAGAAACCTTTCTATTGCCGGTATTCATTATTGAAAATGATTTCTTACAGTGTCTTACAACCTCAATTCGACCAGAAAATAATCCATGCTATGAATTATCGTGCATCATCACATTAACTATGAAATTTGTTATCAACAAAAACATAGCCTATTTAGAAACTAATAGACTCTTAACTTATCTTCTTTGATTATTTATAACTTGAACTAGAGGAATCCCTTTGTCTTTGTCTTCGTTCCATGCAATTGGAAGTTAACCCTGTGAGACAAAGTCAACAGCATCATTTTGAGAGTACATCTCAGGTCAATCAGTGCTGAAGAGCGGACAGACGAACAGAGACAATTGAGGCAATATGACACAATTAAACGAGAATGCCAAAAGAACTAAGCTTAGATGAAGATGTCATTAATAAAATTGCTAGCTCAAATACAAGCTCCTTCTGTTTACACTCATGGGATGGCTAGAAAAACTACTAGTAAATGGATACAACTCCAGCCGTTGTAAGGTCCAATTTCTCAGTGTGCAACATTCGAGAAGTGCTATTGTGTGGTCTCTTCTTGCTCTAGAGGAAATGACAGATCTGCTGCACTACCTATGCAGTGCTCATTGATGTAACCATAAAAGACGCGAGACTCCATATTGAATTTTGTAAATATTCACGGTTATTATCATTTCTTTTGAAGCATAAAATCATTTTGATGATTAATGTGAGCATACCTGACCGACGACCTAAGTGACCCTCGTTTTGAATTTTCTTCTCTCATAAAGGGCGTATGTCTGAGTTGGCAATGCAACTCCTGAAATTTTCAGTGGAGGTAAATCATTTAAAATACTTTATTCTCATTGATGATAGATTTTCATTGACCTCCTGCTATTGCTCAGCCATGTAATTTTCTTTGTTTCAACAGAATCTCAACTCAATTCGTAAAAATGCAAAGGCTTTTGATAGAAAAAAATGAAAATGCTATTGTAATGAATTGCGATCACAGGTTACATCCAGACTTTTGATGGATGAGTTGACAGATCCGAACGAGGTAAAAGCACAAACCGATGCTCTGTATAACATGCTACTCTAGAAAATCATTCCCAAGTATAAAGCATTTCAAAAGTCTAGTTTTCCGCATCGTGTGTTGTGACGAGTATTCTATGCCACCGAAACATATTTATTTAGATTATGGACCGCAGCCTCGTATTCATGCAGCATAAATCATAAATACACCCCCTACTGGAAAAGTAATCTAAGAGTTCCAACAGAAATTAAACTTTATATTTGTTCAAGCATACGAAAACCAATGTGACAAATTTCAGTCGCATTTTTATCTGGTCGTCGGTCATATAATTGTGTGCGTAGCGATGCATGAGGTTATAATTTCCAATTTCTCTAGCGCAGCTCGGACCATCGACAGATATCTGGTGGCTCCACAGAGATAGATTCATTTGCGTATGGGTTTGTCTAGAGCGGACATAATTATATCCCAGCCATTGTATGCAATAGAGATAGAGATTGACATAGATATCCGTCTCCTTTGGCTTGTGTGATTGGCCAAGCGCGCGCATTGCAGACGTAGCTTATCAGGGAACCCACGAACTTTAGCGGTCAGATTGCAGCAGGTCTGTCAAGTGAAAAGCACACATCTTTAACTCAAATTTTCTTAGTAATAAATTCGTCAAATGGAAATATTATTCACACCGCTCGACTCTTCACGATACAAATTTACTGACTGTGTACGTTTAATGTGACTTCAATGTTTTTGTTTATCATAATTCAGGCTTGGATCTGCATTGCGTTCAAGGGAAATCAATCCTCGTGCCACTCGAGACTAGTTCTGACCGTGACCATCACTATTGAGGAAAATCATCTCTAGACCCGTACACGCTCACAAGACAATTTATTTCTGTGTATTGCACTATGGTACCTAAACATTACGGCTGTATTTTCTGTCAGTTTCCATTGACAAAGTTTGGAAAAATATCTCTAGGTCAAATCCCTAGCTATGCACTGAGCCACGGAAGTGATACATGTATGATCAATTTAATTAGAAAAATCTTGTGTGCATAGTCGTTGGTTATTGAACTAATTATATTGACGATGTTTGTTTTGTTGACTTGAAGGGATGTACTGTAGAGCAAAGAATGTCTATGATGAGCCGTAAGATTAACGAGCACTTCTATCTCGCTCACGATTATTTGATTGTCTTCTCTAATTGATAATCTCTCAGTAAGGACTTAGAATAGAAACTTTTTAGAGCTGTCTTCGAAAGTGCAATTTACCAAGACCGTTACAGGAGTTGAATTAGGTTCGAATAAGGTGACAACTTTTTCTACATATAATAATGCTCTTAGAGTTCTTCAACTTTCTTTTCTGTGATCAAATGCTAAGTTCAGAATCACGTTGCTTGAGAGAATCATTCCAAGTTTTAAACGACTGGAGCTAATTTTAGCTGGTATTTCAAACAGCTATGTCATCTTCTGTTGTAATAACTTCGCAATTGATTTCGGTTTTAGTCTTCCAAACATTTCCAGTTTTACAAAATGTCAAGTGTTCAACAGACACAATCACCTTTGTGATGTTGGTTTATCTCTGAACATTTGACATTTATTGGATTTCTGTCTTAAATAGATGGCTGATTTTATTACGTTCAATGGGAATGTCACTTCCCGACGCCCGTGGTTATAAACAGCTATTGAAACTACTATCCTCGGTCTGATGAGAATATTTCCAGGTATTTTTATTCATCATTTGCATGCATCATATATGTTTGAAAGTAGTGTTGCATAGGTTGATAATCCCACATAATATTACAGTCATTATTACATACAATAATTTCCCAAACAAAAAAATGTGTGGTAATTTTGCATTACTACTTTGAAATAGCATGATTATCTGTCATTGTAGTATTACAAATTCAATAATTCAACATTTAAGACTTTTTATATAGGAATGACAATATCGCACTTAATAATCAAGAAATGTCCACATTGCTTTTTAAAAGTAATTAAGATATACCTGCAATTGAAATCTGTCTGCCGACCCTCATCGACCATTGACTGCCGGTGAACGTCATATATTTTGTATATGAATGTAATTTTCCTAAGTATACCTGTATTGTTTAATTCAACAAATCTCAACAGAGTTACCATCGACAGATTTCTAAATGGGTCTAAATTCCCAGTTCCTTCCACAAAATGGACGTCCCTAGCTATGTAAAACTAAGATTTCAGAAAAATGTGATTTTTAGTGCCTGAATTTGGAAAGATTTATATTTCGCATTAAGTTGTACCTTGTTTAACTTATTTATTAAAATACAGCATACACATATAGATTGGTTGCATATAAATATTACATTTTTGCAGGTTGTCCCTGGGCTCCAGGCTAAACGACCAGACGAGCGTTATTGTTGGCGTATATCCTCTCGTAATTTGAACTACGTCGAATCGATTCTGCTTTTAAAAATAATACCTGCCGTTTTTGGGAACGTAGCTAAATTTAAACTATATTTTGCTGGCTATTCTATTATTTTGACAAAATTCTAGTTGAAATTCATTACAAATTCAATTTATTAATCAATCAAAAAAAATCAACCGTAATTTTACATCCTAGATGTAGTACATGCATGCCCACTAGATGGTAGGGTGGCTGAGTTGATTAAGGACCGTGCTTCGATGTGGAAATGCAGAAGGTCCAGGGTTCGAGTCTTCTACCTTGGGCGGTGCCACCGCTTTCACTAGAGGTTACTAGCACTAGCTTGCTAGCATGAATTTGCGTGGGGCAGAGATAAGCATTAGATAATCTCCCATATCCTATATATCCAGAAAAAGTCATATCGCAAGGGTGGCCGAAATGAGCGAATCAGAGCCTAAGTTTTCTCAGTAAAACAGTCCCTGACCGGTAGAGGTCTGCAATCTGCATGAACTTCACTGCCTATTGACTGCCGTTGATGAAGTTGAATGTATCTCTCTCTCTCTCTCTCTCCTTTCTCGATCATCATGCGTGCTTCATTTCGAATAAAAAATATTTTACCAATTATAAAAAGTGATTATATTTAGTTATACAAATTACCAGAAAGTGAGAGAATTCTGTTCCCATCGTTTGCGCTCTTCTTCTATTAATATCTGCGATTTTCAAATTCCTCATTCTGGGAATTGAATGGATAAGAAATTGAGTAGATTGAAATGATAATTTGAAGTGGTTAGGATCGGTTGAGGGCCGCCATTCTGTAAAGCGCTGATGAAAACGTTTGAAATTTACCGCCTTGCAAACAGTTTCCACTTTCTAGTCGATCTGTGCTTGGCGAAACATATTTCCAATCCACTTCGTCAATTCAATGAGTCAACGCTTCAACAAAACGGCATTCCACAAATATTTTGGAACCGAGGTTTTCAACGGGATGAGGAGAATGCGCAATTACCGCGAGATTAATTCAAAACCGCTCAAAGGTGTTTTATATGACTGCATTATTAACTTTTGGTAATCATTAAGGTTTCTCTTTAGAGAAGGCCTGGGTGTATTGCTTCGAGGACTCTTTCTGAACTGAATTTAACTCATAATTGACTCAATTTAGACATTTCGTAGATTGAAATTCAAAGAGATTCAAGATATTCAAAGTGATGTACTTAATTCACTCAGGTGTAGCCTGCATCCAAAAATGGGAACGTGTTTTATTTTTACAATGTGACTTTTTAATGAATTGTTGAGAATTGACTTCAGCTATTCAGCTGAATAAGAGTTTATTTCGGTTAGGTCATTTCTTGTAGGTACTCTTTGCAAGTGCGATCAATTTAAGGGTGAACATTTACCGTCGCTCCACTGGGGAATTTTTTGAATATCTTTTAAGACAACAAAGCTATGGACACCAGATTTTTAACAGCATTTTTTCTACGCATTATACAACTTTTGACCGATGGAAAACATATTTGGCAATATACTTTTGGCGTGAGATCTATTTTACTCCTTGAAAGTTTGGAATATTTTTTGACTGATTTCGGCATATTCACTTCTAGTGATTATTGCGGCATCAATTCTTGATGAAATAAGTTGAGATTACATAAAGGATTCTTCATATCAATATACGAGTGAAAATATTTGAAAATGCAAAGTTTTAGAATTTGAGACTATCTGCTAATTTTGTATGCATGTTTGAATTTCACTTATAAATATGATTTTTTATTATTTTTGTTCTGCATCTAATCAACAATTATGGAAAATTTTCAGAATCATGTTGCATTTAGCCTCAGTGTTTCGATAAAAGTTCACCTGCAGTTTCTTTACCTGCAGAAACTGAATACTAAAATGTGCGATTTTAGAGTTATTTGAGTTGAACTTGAACTTTGAATTATTTGACCCTCAACCTCATCTAATACAATGATGTAGTCTCATAACGATTAATAATCATCATTATATTTGCCACCTTGACCAGATCTTTCGATTAGTTTATGGTTTATTTGCTTTGTTGTCATTTTCCATTTCAAATAGAGATCCAATGGAAATTTGTTTGAAATTGGCGTTTACTTACCGACCTTCACCTGAGTCCAGGGATGTGACATCAAAAATAAAAATAATGCAATTTTACTGAATCCCTTTCAATGCCCCTCGATGGATGTGTGGTTTGGCAAAATTGGTATAATAGTTTGGGAGATCAGCATGGTCGAAATCTCCCTCCCCCATCCCAGTTCAGAAATATACCTCAGTGGGACGAGGGTTTATAGACATTAGAGTATAGTGACATCATTCGCATCTGGCTCGATCCTCACTCGTTCCGGGATCAGGAATCGACTTAATCCCAAATTACGATCTTTGGGAAGCAAATTACTCGCTAGTTTTCATTTGCATTATTAACGTCTGTTAAAGCTCAATCCCAAGATCGAGTTATTACCGGGATTGAGATGTTTGACCACAGTCAAGCTTAACTTAGGCATATCTGTACAAAGGGATATCTATGATACCTCAGTTACGCGATCCTGATATTTGAATTCTTCAGGATCTTGGACCATTATTTATTCAGCATGGTGCAAATAGATGTCTTTTAATATCTTGTCATTTTGCTCAGCTGGTAGCCTTATAATTTGTCTGTCCCGATTCCCGGGATCGACAGCAGTAAGATTTTGCAAGTTCTACCCTGAATTTCGTCATGATCAAAAGTCGGGATTTGATAATGTTCTCTCTTACTCTCAACGTGCTCCCATTCTCAACCACTGCCTTCAGCGAAATAGGCCTATACTTTGAGTTCTGTCACTTCCGAGTGGATTTCATCCCACATCCCAGGATTGGCGAAAAGTCCAGAGTTGCACGAGTGTGAAGTTAGCGGAGCCACTTTTATCTCTTGACTTGAATTTCTCAATAGCGACTTGCAAATTTGTGGAATCTGAACCAGAGATGGAAACGGGCCAGGTAGTG
Source organism: Prostheceraeus crozeri (assembly GCA_907163375.1). Lineage (NCBI taxonomy): Eukaryota > Metazoa > Platyhelminthes > Polycladida > Euryleptidae > Prostheceraeus > Prostheceraeus crozeri. The sequence goes on from CAJQUW010012358.1 coordinate 308,792, forward strand.
TGACCCGTGACCCGTATAGTTTCAAATTCCCAGACCCATGACCCGCAGACCCCCGGGTCTGTCCCGGGTCAGCAACAGAAGGCTCAGACCCGTGACCCGCAATTGTTCAAAAAAAAGTATATGAACTTTTACTTTTATTTCATCTATCTTATAGCGATATACAGAGACTTTGTTAAACGATTACTGATGTGAATGCACGCTCACGTAGCAAATAGCCTACCAGTAATAATTTGATATTCGTATTGATAGCACAAGCTATATTTCGAAATGACAGATGCCCAAACACGTTTCTGCTAGTTTATAGGCCTATCATTGTCTCCTCCACGTTTAAAAAGTTAACAAAAATAGTTTATAATATTCTGCTTTATAAGGATTGATGCCTATTGATAATCAATATGAAATGGGGATCTAGTTAATGAGATTTAATGATTAAATCAATATAGTTCGACTGTTAATTTTTTGCTCTGGCATGTGACTAAACTAACCTTTTAGTTATGTTTATTCAATAAAATAAGTAAGTTAACAAAGTCGAGGTTTATAGAAAATTAGTTCTTCAAGAATGGAAGTATTGTGAAATTATCCGGCATAAATGCTATGCATATTAGGGCCTGCCGTAATTCACGTAATATTGAAAGCGATAGTGCATGTAGTAAAAAAATTATTTTTTTCGGAGCACAATCACCAAATCGGTGAAAATCATGATAAAACGATCATGAATTGAAGGAATTATTCAAATCAAATTACAAGTAGATACGGTATATTATCGAATAGGATGACTGACAGAATGACAGAGTCAGAGGTTCTTATAATATTCAAGGGATGCGCTAATGGCGTCCACCGCTTCGGGCTCCAGCTGATTTCGGATAGGGCGCATAATAGATCCGCTATTGAATGCACTGAAGTGTCTTTCAGACTCTGATGAAGAAGCTGGAATGACATATACTGAGCGAGCTATTCTCGCAAGAGTTACCATTGCACTTTTCCTCTCGTGCCAAAGCTTCAACAGATCAAAGTTTTCGGAACAAGATGATGCTATGGAGTAACATTGTTGCAACTCAGTCGTAATACTTGCCGTTGTCGGACTTTCCTGAAATTCTAAGGAACGCTCACCCTGCTGGGATCAAAAACTTGAAAATATATCCAGCTTTCAACTTTTACTTCTCTTAGATTCAGGTTCTCAAAATACACATAGGCCTCCATCATCTTGGGACTTATTAGTCTGTTCATCACTTAAGGAATGAATGCCTTGAATTGCTTGTGTGAGAAACATTGTTTGATCTTTTCTGTCCGTGCACATGGAAAATTCACGCAAAGTCGGATCTGCAATAACTGCCACCATGTGTACAGAATTTATGCTTGACCACATCTTGGCTTCAAGAGTCTCGGCAAAATTCTTTTTCATGCAATTCATACTATCCGTGTATTCGAGAGAACTACAAGCTGACCGTTTGTCTCGTAAATAGTAAAAACCGCGGAGAACATTCTGCAGTGCAGGTATTTCGCGAATTCTAACATGTCAATGACATCTCCGATTCGATCAAGGAAATCGCTAACTTCTCGTAATAAGTTGATATTGAGACGTATGATCAGTCGTTGTTGTTTTCTCTCTTTAAGAACATCCTTGAGTGAGTCATAACTATCGCGTATAGATGAAAACACCCCATGGAGACTTTACAAGGGCAAAGGCGTATTTGAATAAAAAATACACGCATATACAAAGTAACTTATATGTATTTTAGCGTCCGATTGAATAGAATAGCTTTTAGATCATGTTTGAGAAAAGTGATCAGTGAAAATGTAACCCATATGTTAGGTCATATTCATTATATATTCATTGACAAAATTTTTGAAACATTTACTTCTTTAACTTCTTTCATTTTTGACTGGTATGTATACATGTATGTATGATACCTTGATAATTTAGTCATAATCTCCACCAAGTCGCTAGCACAGAAAAACAACGCATGTAGCAGATTCAACTTTAATAGCGCGTGTGCTCCCTCTAGCTCCAATACAATCAGTAATCCGAGATGGCAGGGATTCACAAAGTTTCTGAATGAAGGATGTTTCAAGGAGAAGCCACTGTTCTGTCAGTCTTTCAGAGAGAATCTTCAGGGACACTGGTGGAAGTGAATAGCGCTCTCTCACTCGCCGCCCAAGCTTGTCCCAGACTTGCTCAGTGGGTGACAAGTCAGGTGAGCCTGCAGGCCAGTCAAGGGTTTGAATGTTCAATCTCCCAACAGTGGCAATGACAGCCGAGGAGCGATGTGGTCTTGCGTTGTCGTCTTGGAAGACGAGATCCTCCACTCTGACCACTGGGGCAACAACAGGAAGCACAATTTCATTGAGATACCTCTCTCCAGTCAACGTGCCTTTGATGAAGACTGCTGTCGTTCGTCCGCCATGCCAAATGCCACCCCACAGCATAACACTTCCACCACCATAACTGTCGTGTTCTTTAATACAGCATGGGGCAAAGCGTTCACCTGGAAGACGATGCACTCTGACACGACCGTCATTGAAATCCAGAGTGAATCTCGATTCATCGGTCCACAAGACTTTCTGCCAGTGATGGTCATTCCATGAGCGATGGGCATCACACCAGGCAACTCGTCTTCTGCGGTGCTCAAAACTCAATGGAATTAGGACAGCTGCTCGTCGCGATTGAATTCCAGCTTCACACAATCTTCGGTAAGCCGTTCGAACGCTACAGTCTATATTTGAGGCACTCTTCCAGTGTACGACTAGCTTTGGGACTGACACAAATCTATTCCTCTTTGCAGCTAAAACAAGACGTGCGTCTGTCCTTTCTGCAGACTTTTTTGGTCGACCAGATCCCTTCTTCTTTTTAACATCTCCTTATGCTTTCCATCGACACCACCACCTCCAAACAACGACTCTCGATAGTTGCAGCTCTTCGGCAACACTTGCGCAACTTCTACCACAACGAATCATTCCAATAGCCATACCCCTGGTAAACTGATCGTGTGCCATTTTATTTTACAAAAGCTGGATTTCAGTTCACGTTTATGTTCAATTTGCAAAAGCAATTGTGACAGTTGTATCGATATCAAAATTTGAAATTTGACCACCATAGATCTTTCTCCATTCTCTAATGTGTTGAATGGTAATACATAGAAAGCGAGATATTGCATCATACCTGAGAAAAAAAATGAAACAAACTTCAATTCAAGCCAATGATAGTTTGTTTCATTAATTATGTCAATGAATATATTATAAACATCATTATAATGCTTCCAAAACTAGCCTGTAATATTTAATAAGTATATGTTTCCACTAACTAAAGACGACAGATGGAATGATTCGTCTGAAAATGACTGACCCGCTCTAGACCCGCACGGTCTTCTATGTATGCCTCAAAATAGAATAGATAGTTAGGTACAATGCTACTCAATCACGGACTAATCTATGGATTGCCTCAATCCCGGGATATCGGACTGAGATTTTCAGGAATTTTAAAATCCTTCGGCATTTGCAACAAATTGAATTTACTTTGATTAAATACATTGCCGTCGAAATATTGAAATAAATTCATTGTCAGAGCAAAATATGAAATATTACAGATGATTTAAAAGTAATGATATATATTCCAGTGCGAAACCGAATGATTTATTGATAAATTTGAATCCTTATCTCAAGCTTCTCAATATTAGACTTTATCCATCATATGAAATTGTTCAACGCCCCTCATCTTCCAATAACGCAAATCTTTCAAGCTGTCTAGTCAGAATGAAAATTTTGAGTCATACTTTAAACAATTGCTTAAAATTTGATCCGATAGGGAACCGATGGACAACAAACTCAGAAGCAGACGATAAAATGGTCTTTGTTTGTCTCAAACACCGCGTAGTATAAGACCACAATGCGAACGACATAAATATCTATATGGGACATCAGAAACATCACTGGACACCAATTGAAGGTTTGTTTGCTTCCCTCTCATTGCTGTTCAACCCCGAGAGAAATATGGCAGCGTTTCAGATTGCGTTGGAACAAAATTCTTCCAAATTTCCAATCCTTTCATTAAAACAAGAGAAACAGTTTTATTTGATGTGAAATTCACATCACAGATTTGACAAATCAGCTCAATATCATGGAAATGACTCATTTGAAATCGAGAGAATCAACGCGATGGTTGAGAATGTACTTTCTGTGAACAAGCAATCCAGACATATTAATAATGTTATTGCCATCTACTTGGACATTTGAATTGCCTAAGACGGTGGATGAAGGGGTTATTCATGCTTATTTAAACTTCCGTCTGTGATGAGAGTCGATTGATTTTTGAAAATTGTTGAATCTAATCAAACTAAACTTCTTTTCTGGGAAATTATTGGCTGCAGAAGGAAAGCAATAGTTACAATGCGAGGGATTATTGATTTTCTAGTCATTATGTGTGCTTATGCAGACGGCAAATTTTGTGATCCTATAGCTCACCGGTGAGCGACTTGGACTAACAATTCGGAAGCTGGATGTTCGAGTCCGTCCACCAGCAAGCTGCTTCGCATGTATATGCACATTCTGAAGGCAGAATAGCTTCTTTACATTCTTTGCATAGGTAGCTCAGATTCAATCATCATGCATGTATTCTAAGACTCCCAGCGGATTACGTGATTAGCTGGACCTATTCGGCGTCACCTATTCGATCCTCTCTGATACTCAGACCTGCTCTAATCGCTTGACGTACTCTGATCCGCAGATCCAATAGACCAGCGTTATTTTCATGATGATGAGCTGAAGTCTTGTAGATAGCGAGGATCAGAATCTGATTTGATCATGAATATGAAATACCCACATTTTCACCACTTAACATCATAGTTGAATTACGATTACAAAATTAATTACCATCCGGATCACTCAGTTTATTTGCGTAATGCAGTTTCGCTTGGTCCGGTTGGGGCCTTTATTTGCTTCACTTCTAGATATTTTGCTGCTGGTCTGTAATGCAACGCGATGCCGAAACGCTATGATTCCTCTGTTGATTCTTGATGTGTTTTTGTTGACTTTTTCGCATTATCAATTATGAAGTAGGCCTACATGATAGAGTGACAGAATTAAACTGTCTGGGATCTGCCTCTTGTCTTTAATAGTTAATTATGCACCGTTCATTTACCACGTGTCAATCATGCTAAAACAATGAGATGAACAATGATGAATTGCGTTCTTTCTCTGTTCATGTCTAGAGAGGACATTTTAGATGCAGATCATGGACTGTAAAGATTTGTATTTCATCACGTTGCCCTAAAATTGTTCACAATGATTCAGGTCAGTGCGTACAATGTGAAGTGGAATGCTCATCATAATCATTACGAAGAAAGTCGGAAGGAAACGATTGTATATTTCTAAAAGCAATTTTGCTGAGATCAATTTATCAGATGTTTAATACTACAAAGATGCATGCTTCGGTCTTTTGGGTCGAAACTGTCATGGATAAGTTTGAACGCTGGAGTAAAAAGGCATGTAGACATAACACCCTACCACACGTCCACATGGCCATCTGTCATGAATTTGTCAGAAAGGAACTGCTATATCGTATGAAAGCGGGGGACGGGACGGGTTGCATTTCGAAATACCTCAATTCCGTATCCATAGTAGAGGCGCTTCATGCACGCGCCACTGGAGTGCTCTTTACATGCTATTGCAGCCTTCCTGTTTTTTCTGTCACAATGTGCTCTTGGCAATGTTCAATATCTTTGATTAACAATGCTTCACGTTGTGTTAACGACTGAATTATAGAAAAAATTGTTCTACCAAGAAGTCAATTAAGCGCTTTGTCTTTTAATTTATAAAATCAATAAGTGAAAAAGTCCACTTTAAGCCCCTGTAAATCTATTGCGTACGATGCCTGCGGTTCTAGACGCACGTATGATGTTGAAGTTTGATGTCAAATGTAAAAGATGTTGGAGTGGTTGAGTTCGACATTCAACAATATTTAGAAGTCATATCATATGAAAAATGCATACAATATTAAAGTGGGCTCATACATTTATGCAAGTTGTGTGCGCCATAATTTGAAATTGAAGAGCACATTTGCTAAGTAAATACAATAGTATTCCAAGCTAATCTTGGTTACTGGTGTGAAGCTCTAGGCTATGTAGATCAGCAAAGTTATCACCACTTCTCTATGGTTATCAGCTTGTTACACAAAATAAAAAATATGAATTATTTCAAACCCATGGCAGTATTGTGTTGACACGTATGCTTTCATGACTTAAAGGAATATTATGATGTAAATATAATTTTAATTGAAATCACAAATTCTTTGAATTATGATAACAGTTTTTATTATGATAATACAGTCGCAATCATGATAAATAATGATATAATCATTCATAACAATTTCTAATTTCTATGATAACTGCAGCAATAAAATTAAAGTTGATTTATGTCAATATAAAATCAATCTATTAGGTGGAATTCTCAGGAAATTTTGATAAAATATAAGTTCTCCAATTTATCCATCCTAGGATAGACAAGCATAATACTTGTGCAAGCAATAACTAAGAGTAAATTTCAGCGGATCTGCGAAATTCTTAATACTATCTCCTGAGTCGCATTTAGCAGTCTGATGACATTCATCCTAATGTAATTTACCATGAAAAAATTCACTAATCAGCGAACAGTTTTTCTGTAACGAGCTCAGTTGCTGCTATTACGTTTGAATGAATATCTTATTTTTGTCATTAATATATATGACTGATATATAACTGGAATATTGGAGAAAATTTCCAAGCAGTACTAAGCATCTCAAGTCATCATTACACCAGACAGAACAAAGGAGTAGACGACAGCATTAGGAATTGTACAACGACGACGCAGTAGATGAGAAGGATCATGTCGGCGACATCAAAGCAAGTCGGTGTAGAATATGGGAAATAAAGCGAAACGGTGAAGCTGAGATAAAGGCGACAAGACGGACGATAGCATCGTAATAATTTTCGGGAATGCAATGGCTCTAGTCTTATTACACTTCTTCGTTGTTAAAACGTTGAACAGCAGCAAATATTAAAGGAATGATAATTTTAGAATAAAATTTTTCTTCTGATCCACTTTTCTAAGGGATTAGTGTCTTGTAAGTCTCCTCCAACAGGTTCAACAGCGACTTAGATATTTCGTGCAGCCAATGACACTCTTTATCTTGTACACTTTATTCCATCAATTATCTTAAAACATTATTTTCTCTTCGACTGAGGATCATATTTACCTCATGATGCATGCCTTTGAAAATGAACAAAAACAATCAACAGTAAATCAAAAGAAGAATCACTAAAATTGCAAAAATCTCCCTAGACCATTTTCTTGATTATTTTGAATCAAATGAGAAGTCTATTCAATGTAGAGATGTTGTGACGATTGGCCTGAACGTTTGAGAGCAGCCTGTCTGTTTCAACTAGTGTAAAGAAAACAAGGTGTGCTTTAAAACCAATTTTAAAAGCGTGCTTTAAAATGTTTTTAAAAGCACTTTTTAGTACATGTGGTTTTTGCTTTTCTTGGACATTTTATAGTAATGACATTTGATGTAAAATTTACCGATGCAAACTAATAAGCATTTGCACTAATAACACATCCTTCTGTAACTGCTGTAGATGTATTCATGGTGTTTACAGTACCTGGCGATTAATTCGAGCAAAGTGTAAATTCTATGTATATTTTACTTTTTGAAATTTTCTCATAAAATATGCTTCAAAACATAAGATAGTTATGGTTTTTTAGTTAAAAATACAATGAAAACAAGAAATTTCCACCAGAATGTCTGCAATCATAGGACCTATATCACGAATCCCTTCATAATTGATGAGAAGGAAAATAGAATTAAATTTATCTAAAATTTTGAATGAAAATTGGCCATTCCCTCTGCTATCATTGACTAAAACACCTCATTAATCAATTTTTTAAGAGCACGGTATCAAGTAGTATTTTCAATGTCTTTTAATGAAAATATCAGAGAATAAAGATATAAAACATACACTCATGGACTAATGTGTAGCGGTACACACTCTCTTAGTCTAATACTCACTTCCGAGTGACGGGACTAGACAATGCATGAAGAGCTCAATTTCCCTATGACACATTTGCTGATGGTGAAAATTGAACTCCTTGACTTTTGGATCGGTAATTTATGTCATTAGCAACATAGCCACTGTGGCACGATTCTCATACACTTTTGAAATGATGTGATCCTTACACGAACATGCACATATAACTCTCTACAGTAATCGGAGGTTCACAGCGGAAAAGTTGCGATTTCCTATGTGAAACCATTATCTGATAAAAGTTGGTGCAGGCTGTTAGAGATGCTTATGATCGCATTAAAGGTTTACTGCGCCATGTAACATCCATGTGCTTAATTTGCATTGAAATCCATGATAAATGTTCTCTTTCGTAAATATCGTGTCGGTTTCTACAGTGGTGCGCAGATTTCATGATTAATAATGTGAGTGATAATTTCCAAACCGGCAGATAAAGTAAGATATCCTCATTTCAATTGCGCAGGTTGACTATAATTAAATACGAATTCGAGTACTGAAAGCCTTGCCTATCAATTTTTCTTACTTGTACTTATATCGTCATGGATCGAGATGAATAAGCAGATGAATCCCACAAGGGACAATATCAACATTTATAGATTGTCAATAGATCCTGAGCAAACTCAGACAGTAGTCAAACGACCTTCATCAACAAGTGAGAATCAGGGCTGTCAGGTTATGGGAAATATACTTTTATTTTTGTAGAATGTGCGAAAAGTATACTTTATCAAAATTATGCTTTTAACAGAATAATAATCCAATAATTGAGAAGCTTATTGCAGAAATTAATCATGAGGAGTTGGATGCTGAATTAATGTCGAACAAGCGCAGCCGTTTTTGCACTGTGCTTGACATGAGTGATGTACGTACAAGCTGTGGGATTTTTTCTTGCGATGGGGTGGGTTAGGCAGTTTTACCCGTGCGTGGGATTCAGACATGCGTAATGACTGCAGATTCTTCCCTTAGGCTGGTGGCTACTTCGTGAAAAGGATTTTAGACTTTAAGACCCATGACAAACCGTAAATATTTACAAAGTATGCTGTTAAGGTATCGATGCATTGCTATTAGAAACTACCGTATGCCACCATTCCGCATGTGTTGTTGGCATGACAACGCGTGCCACAACGCGCGCGGTCTAATTAATATTGCTTTCATGGTGCATGTCTGTTGCTTTTATTAAGCCCATATTTCTATGGTCCAAACTCCAAAGTCGATTTCTGTGGTTTCAATTATCCTATCTAATGCCATTTTCATGTCTGGCAACATAAGTGAAGTTCAGAATGCTCGGCGTTTATGACTGGCATGTGTTCTGCATTTAACACAGACAAGAAAATAAGCTAATCTGGTATACTAAGCCGCGGCGATGCACAATCAAGTGTGATGGTATTCAAAAGTGCAGCGAAACTTTCATCTGATGCTTAGGAATGATTATTACTGATGCTTTACAATTCACTTGAACTATTATCACAACATGTCTACCGAGTGATTCTCTAAAGATGCAAAATTCATATGCAAAGTTCACAAAATCCTCATGGTCTGCGAATTTACATACGTGGATGCAGATGCTATTGATGTATCTGCAATTATTGGTACACCATTGCAGTCTTGCATCTGTAAAGAATAAAAGAAAGACAATATCAGATGGAAACAGAGCTTAATTTGAGAGTAGAATTTATTGTAATATTTCAGAATTTATCTAGATCAATTTCTGTCAAGTTTTGAACCATGAGATTAACTATATGCGGCGCTGTCTTGAAAAGATAAATAATGGTTGAGATGAGTGCGCGACTCTATGCTTGGCTTGAAATATTAATTTTAAGTCAAATTCCATTCAAACTTGTTTGACAAAGCGTTCGGAAATTTTATTAACTTTAAATATAATTTCCTTTTTTCCTTCATGAGCTTAGATGTCGTCCAGTAAAGTTCCGAACTGTAGTCGGAGTGGTCGATGCACTGGTATGTCAAATCATCAGTAGCATTAAATAACAGATTCTGTGTTTCCCTGCGACCAGCTGTTTTATACGGACTTGGGCAACTGCCACCAAGGTTGTTGAAAGCTGTTTGAAATCCATGGTAGTGAAAACTCCTTTACGTCAGTCAAATTAGTTGTTTTACTAAGTTGCGTTGTGTTTTCAAAGTTTGAGACGGCATTAAGTGATGATATATGTACTTCAACCTGCTTGAGAAACGCCCAAAATGCAAGGCTACTTTTACCCAGGAATTGCAGCTAGTCTTAATACTCTTTAAGGAAGTAATTCGAGCTGGCACATTTAGTCCTGCAGCAGAACGAGTTTCTGCAGGGAACGAGGCCGAAAGTGAGACTTTCACAGAATGATGTACATCAGATGCCTACTACGAATCGACACGTCTGCCGAGTTCTAGTGAGTTCCTCTTCTTTTCAGACAAGATCAAAGAAAAACACATGTAAATCCAATGGGACACAGATTGCAGTTTTTGGTTAAAATGAAATTTTGTATGTTTTCTCTGATTAAACGAAAAGTACTAAGCCCATAGCCATAATTTTTGACATGAATGTCTTCAGGTCCTTTTCTTCCATCTACATGCACCCCTGTCTTTGAAGCTAGGCACATTTAGATTTGGCGAGCCTCTTGATGTCAAAAAAGACAAACATTTTGAGCAACTTTATCCACATTCAACCACATTCTCACATACATGGCTGATTATATGCATGACAATAGCACATGCACATAATAGGAAATGACCTGAAGATACTTCATGTCAAAAATTATGACTCTGGGCTTTTTTCTTTTCGTTTAATAAGAGAAAACATACAACATTTCATTTTAACCAAAAACTGCAATCTGTGTCCCATTGGATTTACATGTGTTTTTCTTTGATCTTGTCTGAAAAGAAGAGGAACTCACTAGAACTCGGCAGACGTGTCGATTCGTAGTAGGCATCTGATGTACATCATTCTGTGAAAGTCTCACTTTCGGCCTCGTTCCCTGCAGAAACTCGTTCTGGCTGCAGGACTAATTTTGAAACATTCCTGATTTACGTCTAAGAATTGAGGGATCAGCTTGCCCTTGAAAGTTGAACCATATTGAAAATGTTGTGAGTTGGATAGTGTACAGGCAATTAGTTCAGCTACACACTCTTCTAAAGCCGCTAGAATTTGGTACAACTAGTGTTTGAAATTACTTTGAGTAACTTTTTTGCATTGACATATGTTTAATGAGGAAGTCATTTTTCACTCGATATTTCTAAAAGTTAGAAGATCAAAGTTATTGTTTGAACTGATCATTATGATATTCTTTAATTTAGTTCAAGCAAATACGAAGCTAGGATTTCTAAAATGTCAATGAAATTAGACGAGACAGAAATAAATTCTATCCACATTACTAGAGTTATTTAACTATTGATCAAATTTAATGAAATTTACAAACTTTATTTATTTACATTCGTTGTCATAATGATTTTTCTTTTTCTAGACAATAGTGAGAACATTAATTGACAAAATTGGCTACTGATTGCTGAAACATATCAACCTTGTGTAAGGGGCACTTTCATGGGAATTTTCTTTGTCACTTCCTTGCTATCAAATTCTTGATTCATTCGCTCTTAACTTTTTCCAATTAGATTTGTCTATGATTAGAATGAAATCATTTAGCGCTCTTTAAGATAATCACGAAAGTTACATTGTACTGTAGTCTGTCAAAATCACAGACTAAAAAAAGTAATTTCACTACCCTGTTTCCAACTGAAAGAAATCACAATCAAAAGCGAGTGCATCAGCTATTCAGCAAGAATATTCGAATTCCAGTCAACATGGTCCAAAAGCATGGAGTCTTTTGCTGCTCTCAATAGACTTCAGGAGTAAGAAGAAATTAATTGCAGTTTAGTTGGTTTATCTTTTTCTCAACAATCGATTAATTTGATTGGATCACATGGGCAAATCTTGAAGATTTAAAAAAATATCGCAACTCTTATAATCCATCGATCAAGTTCACACTTGAACGCAGTGTCGAAAAAGTGAATTTTATCGATGCGACAATGATTAAGAAAAGAACGGAAATTGAAACCGATATCTGCCTCAAGCCAACTGCTGCACGACAGTATCTACATTACCTGTCATGCCATCCGATGGTACATAGGATCCCAACAGCCTCTTTCCAGGCCCTCAGAAGTTGACGAATTTGTTCCGAAGAATAAAGGACAAAAGACATATCGCAGATTTCCAGCTAGCGCTGTTAAAGCGCGGCCACCGACGATGGCGAGTTATGAAGCAAATTCACAAGGTTTTCACATAGAATCGCGCTGAACTGTTCACAAAACCACCCGTTGAAGAAGACAACGAGAAGTACATCACATTTGTGGCTCCATACCATCTGTTCATTTATCAAAAGTTGAAATTCATATTTTTGAGTAATAAACATTTCCTGCAGAATTTGCCAATCAGAACACATTTCTAATGGAAGCCTCCGACGAGCATGGAGCAATATAGGCTACCTGGTCTCTTCTAAGCTGAAAAATCGAAATGCTACTCAGAATCCATTTGACAGCACTGGAGTTATATCAAAATGAAGCAAGAGGCGATGTAAAACATGTGAAATGCTCTCCGGTGATGTCAACATAACATAGAACATCAGTGGCCTCTCATACACAATCAAGGCAAATGTAGCAGCGTGAATTATCCAATGTAATTGATGCTCTCAGTTTCCAGGGATGTGGATTCCACTACATCCGTTAAACATCAAGATCACTAAGGGAGAGAATAGCGAGCACCGATTTGACATCAGACATTGTGAGGATGATGAAGTGGTCCCTTGTAATTGCATTCAACCTCAGCATTCCCTGGAATAAGTTGAGATGAACGTGTTGAAGAAGTTAATGAAATGGAGAGAAAGACGGAAGATCTGAATTTCATTGGCCATCTAATGAACGACTGGCCCAACAGATTTAATATGTAGCATGTGTTCCAACAAACTCTTATCTATGATCCACAATCCCCTAGCTGTATGTGAAGATCTCTAAAATTTTCATTTCCATTTCCATGACACCTTTCTGTGATTCCATTGCTCATTTGAATTTTTCCCAAACCGTTTTTGTAATGGGCCTTTCTATTGTCTATCCTTTAGCAAGAATTCCTGAGGAAGAACGGAAGGTCAATTTTTGATTTACACTCGAAACCGGTCGAATTGAATTTGTATTGTTAAGGTTTCAGCGACTTTTTCCTTTCCGACAAATTGAAAAAAATCGCATCGTCAACCGATCCGCCGCATCTAGATGTTTTTCTAAATTCTAAAACTGGATCACATGAGCAATCAATTAATTGCAATTATTTTGCATCATTGCCAAATCTATACGAAGATCCTTCCACAAAGTAATTGCATGATTGATAGTTGATTGATAAATCCTTAGAGAGTCATTTCCATAGTACGTAGGTCTACGAAGGTATATTAAAACACTCATAGAAATAGAATATTTAGATGTAATTACAAGCATGCATTTTCTGCATCATTATGTTCACTGAACTAATTTGCATGACAAAACATGCAAGAATAAATGCACTGATAACAATATTAAACGATGACTGGTAATTTATATTGATATTCTCCTCTATTCTGCGAGCGTAATATTTTCCATTTCAAACATTCTGGCCATCGCGGTAGCAAGTGTTTCATCAGGTTTACCATGATTTGAATTTATCCAAGAACATCAGAATATATGAAACATCCACGTTTTGTTTGTGACTTTTGAGTTAATATTTAAATAAATGCTATGGATTACTATGAACAAGTTTCCCATTTAGCCAATCAACATTTTCTTCATTTTAAATACGAGGGGAATATTATCGACTGTGTGTTATACTGCATAATATTCGCACAAGATATTGGTTTTGTGACTTGTGAATAATTGCAATTAATTGGAATAATTGGCACCTGATCCAATCAATTAATTGAATTGAAGATGGTTCATCTATCAAGTAATTGCAATTAAACTCCAAGCAATTAATCTTTTCCAGTCCCTGATAGACCTTATCCGTTCGTCAGAACATTGCTTTAACATCATTAAATTGCTGGTGGTACTGACTTTATAGGGGATCGAACACATGCTTGGTAGGACGCTAAGAATGTCCTCTTTGCACACCGCCAGACTGACCGCTCTTGCGACCTATTCAAATTTACTAGTTGATAATTTCCCAGCCACTGCTTGTTTGACGGCAAACTCCTTCTGCCTTCTCACATTTTCTTGAGATACAACTTTCTACGCTGTTCCACTATTTTCGGAATTCAACTTCTTGATTACAGCCTCCACTTTCCGCACTTACTCTCTGTAATTGCACTTAGCAACCGAAGGCAATTTGATATTTGAAAAACGGTTCTATTGACTCCCTTCGTCTCTATCTAATTCCTCCTTGTTCAATGACGGTTCGATGTCCGTAACGAACTTGGCATTTGATGAATATGCAAATGATTGATGTATGAGAGCCATCAGACGAATAGCTAACTGACCCTCGGCACCAATTTCATATTCACATAGACGGAAAAGTCATTTTCCCAAGATTGAAACCTGATCTTAGCTCCTGACGCTGTCATAAATGCACACGGATGATAGCATATAAAAAGATAGATAAAAATGATGGTAATATCGTATCCCATGCGTGAAGAAATTTCTGATGTGGCCATCCATCAGCTGCTATGAATTATCTGACAGATTCTATCGTCTGTCACACCATCAATGTGACAGAAAATGTCAAACCAACAATTTCGACTCATTATTTGTACTTGTACAGTTACTCACAAGGTTTCGTGAACTGGGAAAATGAAAATAGTCTTTGATGGTGCTGGGATTTGAAGTGTATTTTTCATTAATTACTTGTACTCTTAGGAAATATCCGATTAATTGTAATTGATTGAGTTCAACCGAAGTATGTCCTTCGTCATTTATGATTACATACCGGGCAAGCTGGCTTTTCCGTTAGCTTTTTCTCTATATCGTTTACCCTTATTTAAAAGTGTAGCTTTCTGTGATAAATTTCCTCGATTCTAAATGTGATTGCACAATTGTCAAGGTTTTGATAAAATCAGGGTCTTGAGTATACACCAAGATTGGCCACTTTTTTATTGGAGTATGGGCCTACACTTCCTACAACATTTAGCTGAAAATTTAATCTGAAGCACTATTGTTGATTGTCGCAAATGAGGTGATTTAAAATGCTGTATACAAATAGTTACAAATAGCAAAAGTCTCAAAACAACTGCACTAACACTACAAAGCAGCATGTAATTGCATGTAATGTGTATTTTACATTCCCGTTTCATTGTAAATAGGCTATATATTTATTACATTTTACTATACACGCATGTGTCTTTCACTCAAACCATTGTTACAACTTACAAGTAAGTGCAGTCCATTTAGGTATTACAAAGACATCACCAAATGAACTTCTTGAAAATAATCCTAGTGTTTCAACATACATGTACATTTAGGCCTACGCATGATAGCAAGGATAAACTTAAATGCATTCAAAATGTCTGCAATCTACATCCAAGGCTTAATTCCATTTCACGATATTCTAGATAGCTACTTTAAGGCAGTCTTTTTATTATGGCACTCTGAGCGTGCAACTTTGGCTCACGCTTGCTACATAAGTTTGATAATTCAGGGAATGCTGTAAGTTCTTCATAAATAGTCATATTTCTACAGACATATGCACTCATCCATGCACTCCTAAAGTCCATGACTCATCACACAAGCTATGCTGAGTCTCTTAGGAATTCATATATATCCAGAAATCTTCGTCCTATAATGACACTGACACATAACAAATACTGAGCGGTTCCTGTCATACCCGAATAATACCAGAACAATACGTGAAATTTGACATAGCCTAGCGATTGATAGTACAGTATGTTATGGCTGAAACTTATTGACAATGGCATAAATTCATGACTTGCTGTGAATATACAGTTCGCATATAAGTATAATACATGCAGATATATTTGATGGATGTGTACGTGCCCAAAACAGGAGCATATTATGTACATTGATAACGTTAGAATTGAATAAGGACTTATCTCTTCATCAAGCACATGTTAGTTGTGTAGAATGGATGCTCTGCTTATGCGGTATGCGACGTAGGTCTACAATGCTTAACAGAGACTAATAATGAGCATTTCAAACAGTCATATTCAAACACTTTGGTCCGGTCGTCAGCACGAGTTTCTGCAGGGAACGAGGCCGAAACAGAACTTTTCATAACAAAACTTTCGCAGAATGATGTACACCCTATTGCTACCATGAATCTGCGCGTCTGTCGAGTTCTACCCGGTTCTTGTTCAGGATCGAAGAATAATTTCATTATCTCAT
Organism: Prostheceraeus crozeri; assembly: GCA_907163375.1. Lineage (NCBI taxonomy): Eukaryota > Metazoa > Platyhelminthes > Polycladida > Euryleptidae > Prostheceraeus > Prostheceraeus crozeri. The sequence continues at coordinate 325,174 of CAJQUW010012358.1, forward strand.
TTATGTCACATACACTGGCATAGCATTAGAATCCATTGAGAAGCAGGTTGAAGTTTTTTATGGAAATGATATTTGTCTTCATTTTGTCTGATTAAGTGAGAACTACTCAGTCTAGAACCAATATCTTTGGCCTGGGACGTCTATTTGTGGAAAGATATGGAAGGACTACATGTACTCATCGATTAATGAGATAATTCAACTCTCAAATCTAAAACCAAAACGAGCTACTGATATGTGAGCGTTATTCCGACAGATAAGAATCTGACGATGCCTCAAATACGAGAGACAATGTTGATGAGCACAATTAATTGCGAGACAGTTGAAAGCCCCACACATTCATATAATGAAGCCTACTTCAATTTACACTGTATATGACAGCGCCATTGTACATGATTTATCGTCACAATTTGCTCCACAACGTGATCATTTTTTCGAAAAATAACGAGCTTTCATCATTTGTCGCTGGATTGTGCTGCGATCGAATGCAAGCCGGAGAAGCATCTCAGTTATTCCATTCTGCTCTTCGATTTATTATGGGATAAGATGATGACACTCTAGCGGGCTCCCCTTTGAGCATTTGAATGCCTAAACTCACTTCAAATATCTTCTTTTCAAGTTGATGTATTCTATTATAAACGATTGATTTTTATTACTTCAATGAACACATGTCATCTATGCTATCTACACAGCAAACCTCATTGGCTTATGCATCGCATAACTTGCTAATATATTTCAATAATTTTAAATTACTTGGTTTAACGGTATCCCCGATTCGATTCAAAAACGTGTAGCTACAGCTAGAACAACATTGATATTGTTCTGTAATTTCAATTCGTAAATTCTCTACGTGCGCTTTTGAATCTGATTGAATTCCAATGCATTCCAACCGATAAGAACTTAATCTTTTGAATAGTTTTATTTGCTTTGCCACGTGAAAATATTTGTGAGCTTGTTAGTACGGTGGATGTTGAGGAATGATTGATTGTAAGCAAGTGCAAGAGGCTCATTCCAAAGTGGCTTTTTCTACAGTATGGATGTTTTGCTCCGAGATATGCGTAAATTTATTGTTTTAATTGTAAATGTATAGTTTGTTTGAATTTTGAACATAGTTTAGGACAATTATTACTTTTGAAGGAATTGATGCCACACATATTCATTCTATGCTGGATTGAAACCTGATTAAAATTGCATGTAAAATACAATGTCTGCTGAGGCTTCGTTACGTTGACGGTGCAACGAATTTTATGACTTGTAAAAGTATGTAAGATCGTGAGTCAAGAGACACTGGATGATGAACTAACAGAGAGTGAAAAAACCAAAGCAATGTTGTACAGGGAATGGAACATGAAATTAATCAATTAAGGAAATCTGAGTTTAATTTCTAATCAAAATACATAAACGTGTGCCAGACATAAACTACATTTGAAGAAAATTACATTCACGTGCATAGTACTATGCCAACTTCGGAACCAAAACTAGATGATTCAGTTGAGGCCATATACAAATAAGAGCTAATTCAAATTCAATGTCGCTAAAAATCGTAAATTCTTGATGGAAACTCTATGTTGAGACGATTGCACAATACCTTTTATGTGAAATGATGACCGGAAATAAGATGACGATGGACAATATATATCTTAGCGAATATAATGGAGGTAATACATGCGTGTGGCCAATTTGATTGGATGTAAATACTGAGACATTGCGTCATTATTTCTGTTCTATTCTTTTAAGTAAAGTCTCTTGCCATTCATCGTCATCATTTTAATCGACTGTTAAGTAATCGTGACACAACGGCCATTTTTTATTTCAACGATTTCAATCTGTTTCACAACAAAGAGATCTTAAATCCTAAAAGTGTGCAATTTGATATCACAGCAGTCCTAAACTTTGGAATTGATTTCCTGATCAATTTCTGTCTAAAGCAGGTTGTAAAATGCAATTCAATAGATTGAGACTTCATTTTCATGCTTCTTAGCTTGGGGCATGACGCTGACATGGGTTAAATGAGTATCCTTCTTTTCAAAAGGTTTTGTGATAATAGTTAAGTGTCATTGAATCTCAGGAATCCTAGTTTGCTTTGATATTTAGGATTTTGATTGAAAGGAAAATATTGTTATCGAATGCGTTATTTAATAGTAGGGAAATATCTCTACATTGTAGCGACATCCAATTACTTCCAAAATATTCAAGACTTTAATTATTCCGTAATTAAAATATTTCTAAATGAACTCGTGATAACATGAATGCAGAGTTCGACGAAAAGTGCTTGAACGTTCATCGAATTATAGTTTAAATCGAACGCTACCAGGAGAAAATGATATTTTCATCAGCTATTTTTGTAACACCTTTTCATTTTTACCTTAGCAAATTTACACACAGCAAAATTGAAGATTTTGAAATTGCTTTTCATTTCATCTTAAAGACCTAAATAGTAGGGCCTACCAGCTTCCAACCCGCAATACATTGAGACCTGACTTTCATTGATTTTCAATTTTTAAACGCCAAACTTCTGTGTGTCTGAAATTCATGGAAACGCTTAAAATTCAATGCTGACTGCTAGTTTATGATAAGGTTATGCAGGAAATATACATGTACATTATTGATCCTGACTATACGTTCGACAACATCACTAAACCAGAGAGACAAAGAGTTAAGAAATGTACGCAAACCAGGAATAAAGGCCATTGAAAGCATACCGCCTATAAACAAGCGCTCTATAAAAATATCAACTTATGGTGATGTTTCAACAACTTTATTAAAAGCGGCGAAGGCGTTATAGCAATTATTGTAATCATATTCAACGGTTGTAAACACCTTTTCCATCCACAGCGGAAAATCTCCAAGAGACACAAGAGCTTATTTAAAATGCATCCAATTTTCTAAAAGCAGTGCAGTTTAAACAATTTAGCTTAAAAGCGTGTATTCAAAATTGCGTCATCCAAGGCTTGAAAGAACAAAGAAAGTTCAAACTCTTAAATATTTTATGGTTTGCAATTCAGTTAATGCTTCTCTCTGATGGTTTGAAGTCTCTGTGCTAATCTGTGTAGCCAAAGTTATGTCGTTAGTTAATATTTATTGTCCATTTCTTTCGAAACACAGTGAATCCTCGAAAAGAGACCTTGAGATAAACGAAACTTTGTTTATTTTAACAATTTTTGTGTAATTTCCAGCCAAGATTAGGCAGTATTATAATCTCAGTCTCTCATTTATATAGCAGTCTGCTTCGACTACTAATTTCAACGCTTTTCGACAACACTGCATATTTTCCGCTTTTATTGTGGTTATAGGCAGCAAGTAGAATTTTCAGCATGCTGATCTATCATTCGACATACAAAATTGGGATCATCAGATCATGTTAGATGTCACGAAATTGGCAATGATGATGTCTATTTGCTATGTACAACATGTGATAGTCATAACACTCTAGGCTTTGTCGAGACTGAAGGTCGAGATTATTGCTCGATGGGCGCAAATGACCCTCATCGTGCAATAAGTATAGGATATCACACTGATTTCAGTAGATAAACGCTGAGAATCTACGAGTATCGTAAGCTATCTATTCTCCGAACCGGAGGCGATATATCAGTATGATATCCTAATTTATATGACCGATATCTTAAAGGGAATAGAAATTCATAAAACTCAAGCGTTTAACACTGCAAATGTTGACAACATGAAAGACATGTTTAGTTGAACTTTCTCAAACTGTGTATTCAATGTCAAGTTCGAGAAATAAGAAACAATGTGACATGACTCATCATAGTATGATACTTATTGTTGATAAATTATTAAAATTTGTTCAATTTACTAATTTATCATAGTTTTCAATATTTTACTATGGATCTATGTACCCAGTAGAATAAACGATAATCTACTAGTAGAATAAACGATTATATTCTATCGTTAAATATCTACAATTCTACTGACATCGGTCATATAAATATTATCGAAGAATTTATCGCTACATGGCTGTTAAAATTTCTTATTATACTGTGGTTGTATGCAATGTATTCGTTGTATGCAGACGTTTATTTCAGGACATAGAAATAGAACAATTGATATTTACAGTGGATAAGTAAAAGTTATTCTGGAACTCTTGACAAATAATGATAAACAGCGCTGTGATAACACTAAAGTAGCGTTCACTTAGCGTGTAAATGATTTAAGTTTTCTACAAAAATGATCTATGTTAAGGGAAAATTGCCAAGTCAAGAGACATTTCCTATCATGTGCATGTGTCATCATCATGCTTCTGACGGATAATGCATTTGTGAATTTGTTTAAACGTGGCTAAAATTGGCCAAAATGTTGTGCTTGCCACTTTTAGAAAGCCTACTATATCTATCTATATTCACATGCAAAATATGAAATGAATGGCAATAATTTAGAAGCTAAGGAGGGAGACAAATCGACGTACGAAAGTACTTCAGAACACAGCTTGGATAGGGTTGAGCATGATGCGTATTTCTGAGCATCAAATGAATGCACTTTACTAAAATGATTAAGTTCACACAGTAAGGCACGAAAAATTCACTCAGTAAGATACTTTGCTGTCACGTCTAAGATCGAAAAGTAATTTCATAATGAGTGCATTGATTTTTGTCTCATGTACTATGCAGCGACAAGACATTGCTATTTCCACAACTCCAATTTATGGACTAATTATTGATGTAATTCAATATGCTCTCATGTTGTCATTTGCATTACATGTAAACTCACTGAAAACATCGCCTAACAAAATTAATCAATTCTGCATCACTGTGTCTCTGTTAATCTCACTTTCTCATCAAGAAAAAGTCAACATTAGCTCCACCAATCTTCCACTGTCTCATGTTACTGTCAACTACATATTTGAAAAACTTTCTGTTCCTCTTTGAACAAGCTGAATCATTCATATCTTAGCTATATGTTGGAATATTTTCATGTCATTCCATTCTCTGTATAAATGGATTTTTCAAGTACACACGAAGAAATGCTATTGTCTTGCGCTTTCGTGAGAAGAAACTTTTTTAGTAGAAGAACTATTCACTGCTTCCCATTGTCAAATGAATCAAACATTTTCTCAACACTTTGTTTAAGTTGTGGATTACAATGCACATTCCAACAATTGTCAATGTTGGTATCCATGCGGTCTGTGCCATAATGGAGGATGCTGTCGGACCCGCGTATCGGGAAACGATTGGAGAAATAACCTGCTTTCAAGACAGGGTCATCAATATCCCATTCACGTCAGAACTTCATGCTAAGATCCCTCAGATAAGAATTATGAGCAAGTATTCGCTATTTTACAGTAGTGCGTTATTGAACTCATTAAAGATATATATTTTTTGGCGTCATTTTGCTCCTTCTATCTTTCATTTCCTCTGCATTCAACAAGCAAATAATATTGGGTTAAGATTTAAAGACACATCATATTTGACATTGGTATTTCATTGTGTAAGGATGTATCAAAACTAGAAGTGTGAACATACGCAAAAGTTAATTGGTTTAGTACGTGTGTTTCAGCAATGTGAAGTATATGAAGTGTGCAAAAAGTTCTCGACAGACAATAAATAAGTTCGTTTGGGATGCTTTCGCAATGGGGCAATGATTAAGGGGCATTACGATTTCTTTAATTGGATTTCGGAAAGTATTACGTGAAGCATGCTGTATTCTTTGTCTATAAAATAAGTATTACACATCATAAGCTTCAATGAACAGAAAAACGAACTTAGATAATAAGCTGATGCCGACATGCCCGCATATAGTAACAACCCACTCATAAGGGCATTTTTATCCCGAAACTTTCCTGGAATGTCATTGCAAGTTAACACCAACCACAATGCATGTTTGTGCTACATGGATAAAATTTTAACCAGTAAAGTATCATTCTTTCAACAAGTGAGAGTTTGTGCACATATCAGCTCTCCTCCAATATTGTTGCACTCTTAGAAATGGTAATTGCCAGTTATTTCGCAATAGCAACAAGAGTAATGTGATTCCATGGAATACGTCTGTGGAGTATTCTAGCATTTACCGGATGTACAGGAATGTCGGAGAACTGTGCGTAAAAACTCACACTTGATTAGTATAATGATATTCCACCGGTTTGAATACCGTAATAGCCCATGGCCACCATCCCTGTAGCACCAACTATTTTTTGATAATTGATGCACGGCTTTCACTTCTTGAGAGGAACCAGGACAACAGTTACAATCCTTTCAACAATCGAAACGGAACCTGTTCCTTGGATATTGCAAAATAATGGTTCCAATAGTTCTAATGATTCAATGCCTCCGGCTTTCACGAAGTCGAAATGATATTTCAATGCGCCTTGCTCTTGGCACCACCATGAAAAATGGCTTGCCGGCCATTTTTCCACGGAAGGAATAATTGAAGTTAACATGGTTTCCATTTGCTTGTAACAGCCCTCACCACAAGCACTGACTGCCATGAGTGCAGCATAACGTTGCTTCCAATCAGGATTGTTTAGCATAAGAGGGACAACTTGAAGGATAAAGGGCAGCATTGTTCGACCACCCAAACCACAGGCAAGCCGATCCAAAGCCGTTTCCCCATTGATGGCATTAGACATTTCATCTTCTTGTTCCAATTCATCTTGCGCTGACCATTCAGGATCATCTTCCAAGTCGGTCATCATCAGTAGCAGTGAATTGATCAAACCCGGGAGGAATTTGCCAACTTTCCGTACACTGGCAGGAGCATTCTCAGATAAAGTGACAATCACTTCCAATGCAAGATGCCGAATAGAATCATCTAATTGTTGAGGATCTTCATACAGAGGTCGAGAGTAGCTTCAAGTTGAGGGCGCAAGAACTTGTGCGCTGTTTCTGCAACATCAACGAGGCACTTAAGAAGGGTGCCTCGAAGACTGGGTTTGATTCCCAGCCGGCAAGCCATTTTTCATGGTGGTGCCAAGAGCCAGGCGCATTGAAATATCATTTCGACCTCGTGAAAGCCGGAGGCATTGAATCATCAGAACGATTGTCCGAGGTCGCCTGGAAGCGGTTGCTATTGTTCCAATAGTTCTTCGGCCATATCATAAAATAGCAGTATAGCGGACTTGGTTTCGGTTCAGTTCTTTTTCAAGAGAGCGGAACAGTAAATTAAGTATGGCATTAAAATCGGTTGAATGCCATTCACAATGTTTGGTCTATTGCAAAACATGAAACCACTAATTACATGTAAATCCTAATGTAATTAGGAATGCTATAATTTTTCTCAATGGAAAAATTGAATTGTGAAGGAGCATTGTGAAGTCATGTTGAAATGGTTCAGTCGTGTTTGCGTGATGACTAATGCGAGTAAATGTATAAAGGTGAATATGAATGGAAGATTTCAAAGTTGCCTAAGGAATGCCGTGAGTCAATGTGACCTAAAAAGTATCTTCGACTAAATTCCGTTAAATTCATCATTTAGCTATATACGTCCTCAAAATATGTACTATTGCGATTTTTGATCAAACCCGACCAACTGTAAGCCTCTACCACACAAAACTCAGCATTGATGACTATATAATGAGTATGGCCTACTAGAAAAGCATAGAGCCGCCATCGCTATGCAGTCCTCATTCAGCGTTCATTATTTGATTTTCTGAATCATTCTGAGCCAGTAAATGATCCCATGATGACGAGGAAGCGTGTTTTAAAATAGATTAATAGTTTCAAATCAAATTAATGATTGTTGCGCTTAAAGGACAGCATGTGAATTCCTGACGAAGATTGGAACCGACAGCTTATCTGTCCCCCAATTAATGCCGGTCGACTATGTATACATTTTCGGCTTTGTAATTGGAAAAAGACAGGAGTAGTCTAGGATGTTATTATTTTTGTTCTTATATACATGTACATAATAGTGCATGTATATAAGAACAAAAAAATAACATCTTAAACTACTCCTGGCTCTTTCCAACTGCAAAGCTGAAAATGACAAGACAGGGCCTCTTTCAAGCAATATGTATACATTATCGCAAGCGCAATAGTCATTGATTTGATTTGAAACGATTAATCTAAAGTGATCATCTTGCATCGTCTTTTTAGCTGCTTAAACTCTATCTCAAATAACTTTATTCTGAAGAAATGCAAAGTGCATTTTGGTCCGTATATACCAGAAATCGCATGCTATCAGAGGGAAAATGTTTCTGAAAGCAGAATCAGCTGCTTCAGCCGAACTTCTGTTGCCACCTGAACTGTCGAAATAGCTTCGACTCTTCCACTTTTTTTACTATCCCCTTATGTTTTGCATTGAGTTGTCTTTTGATTTGATTTGGTTTGTTGCTTCTGCCATGCCACAATAGACTCATTCATGAATTCCAAAAGGTGCTTCAGAGGTACGTTGAAGATACATCGAATGTACGTATTCGTGACATGGTAAGTCCTTCATTAATCAGAATTTTTGATGCTCTTTCATTCACATGATGAACGATCAAATGACATCAGTCCGATCTTCCGCGCCTTGTTACTTTATCACCGAACTCCTATATTGATACACTCCACCACAGAATTAGATTGTTTAACCTTATGACTTTGCTAGAAGATCAAACTGATTCAAAACAATGGCACTTTCAGGAACTTACTAAGTGGGCAAAAGGAAATTTTCTATGCCCTACAGAGATAGAAAAAATAGTCGTGCGTCGCTTGCCAATTGCTGTGAATTCCTTCAAAATGCTCAGATCGCCACGATTCCTTCAGATTCGAAGAATTCAGATCATTGCGCAACGTTTCCTCGATAATGTTGGCACTTCCGATCATTACTAAAATAGTTAGCAGGCGCGCGAAAAAGCGTTCACAAACTTCCCTGTAGAGTTTGACATCGACCTTGTCTCTTTGTTGTGTGATCCGGTTGATAACAGTCACTGAAGCTTCGCACAATTTGGCTTGCTTAATGTAGAACTGGCTGCTCATTGCTCGATTTCTATGGTATTCTGTTAGCAGATTGTGCCATTTCATAGGCATTACATGTTCCAATGCTTCCATTCTTGTCAAATAGAAGAAGAGACGACCTGTCTAATTCTGTGTACTCCGCCCTCTACGAGGCACTTTATCTCTGCTTAGAAACTTAGTATTTTACCACGAAGCAGTTGCCAAAAGATGTGCTACAAAACGATAGTACTATGAGGATTTGTATCCACAATTGTAGACATGCACTGTTCGAGTGTCTACAATTGCACACAATCATCGGATGGCACCATGAGAACTCTGGGAGAAAGTCATTACATTACAATAGAAATTGAATAGAAATTTGCATCGCATCACATAGATAAAAATTTCATGACGTCATTGAGCGAGAGAGAAGTTCTTCCAAACAGATTTCAATTTGCGAAATGGTTACAATGTTCCTAAACATCATGAATGTTGTAGTGCTTACTGAGAGGACATCCAGAAGTGTCGACAAGACTGCGGATCATCTGCAAACTGCGCAGTATCGATGCTCATCGTACGAAGAGGAAATGTGACGACTGAGAAGGCTCATGTGGTCCTCAACAGATCCCTAAGGACGAAAGCCGCTAGTTTCCCGCAGGACGCCAATGAAAGAAGATTCGTTATCTCCTGTGGGAGATCTGTCAACAAGCATCCGAATCTTGCCTTCGGAATAGGAATGACACGGCCAAAACTGTCCCTGACGGAGTTACAAGACATGAAAGCCTCTCCACTCATCCGAATATACATCCTTTCATCTATCAAACTTCGCAATGCCTTCAGAACGATGTGAGAATAGTAATAAAGGAAATTCAGAGACTTCGGTAATCAAAATCGAATTTGTGGTTAATCGACAACAAAGGTTTGATGATTCACCATTTCTTATGTGAATTGGAAATAGTTTAAGTACAAGTCAAAATAGCATTTAAGATAATAGATAAAATAAGGTTTATAAATTAAATAGCGGTTATAAGCTCAAATGAAGAAAGAAAAAAATGAAGAGAAAATCCCATGATGAAGATTCCTAAAACTTTTTCAAAGCAAGAAGTTAGCTATGGTGTCATAAGGATGCATTTACAGATTAAGGATTCTAATCTCGTGTGTCATAAACAAAGATGGACTATATCTTTCAGATCTGCATCCTAAAAAATCAAAATCTCACATTTGCATCCACAAAATTTCTAATTCTGCGATCCGCATGCGCGCGGTATCCGCGCCACTAGTAGCTTGGGGATGTCTTCTATTCTGCAGCCAAGCGAACTGCGATTCTGCAATCTTTATGTATAGGATGCTAATTAATAAATATGTTGTAAAGTGCAAGATTTCAAAGGTAATTAGAATGCTGGGAATGGCAAATAATTGTGACTAAGCCGCGTTTGTCATTCTTGATCATAATCATCTTATCATCGATCTTATCATAATCGTGCCAAGTCGTAGTACTTTCTCGTCACACCGTGCGCTATGCACGACGTTGTCACTCCTTGATGACTACAGAACACTGCTACTAATTAACCCTATTTTGTTCAGGTTATTTTGACGTCCAAAGATGGGGGTGGGGACTCCTGGACTCTGATTAATTTTCATTCCACTTTTTTATGAAGAAAGTGGTGTTTTGAGTATCAGCTAGAAATTGATGCAGATGACTTTGATAAGCGATGCGCTTTGATCAGTCATCGCATGGAAGTGTCTTAAGACAATGTTGGCGGTACTTGCAGTACCTGCATTCAAATGAATGAATGCACTTGTGAGCCATGATGATCTGTTCATATTTCAACTTGGGGTCCGCTATTTGTAGCACAAAACTGACAACATTGTTGTAAATCTATTGTGAGTAGTGTTTAAAGTGTGCTGCCATTGAATAGTCTATAAGTGATTTGAATTAATTAAGACGCTTAAATTTGTGAGAAATTGACAAAAATTCTCGATTTTCAAAATGAACTTTTTTATTGTCAAATTAGCTAAATGTTCCCAACAGCCAAATTTGATCTAAATTCAGATTCAGGTTGCTGGTCAGAAATACATGGAAAATAAAAGTCGCAGCTATCTTCAGCAATGTCAAACAAATTGAGGGGCCTGCAGGTAAAATGGGGCTAAGACATTATATTCTCATCTGGACGCATTTGCAAATTATGAATTTCGATCCCTAAGAGCAAGTCTAATCGTTGAAAAAGTTTGCCTCCTTCATTAATTTGTAGAAGAACCCCAACACGCCATACTTGTATTACCAGTTGTTATCCACTGTTTCAGTATTATCAAATTCATTTTATCTTGTCATTCCCGCGTTGCATCTGACGGGAGTGCGCAAAAAGCTTCGTGGATGCTACATCACATGCCAAATAAATTATGAAGATTAAATGGTGTCTTTGGTTTTTCTACAAAGCAAGTCTAATCATCTCTTTCTGTATTTCTTTTAGAAAGTTTACCGAACACGCGACTTTTGTTATTTAAACAGCCAGAACGAAGGCTACGAGGAGCTTCTAATAGCTTCTCTCCTCTCTCTCTACCTTTCGCTGTCTATTACTTCTGACGCTCGCTTTCCTGCTTGTGGATTCATAATTGCTTCTTCTGCTTCTTCTGGCTTTCTTATATTGTAATTAATTCTTTCTTTCGTACTTTTTTCTCATTTCCCTCTCTCCCCCTTTCTCTCACTCTCTCTCTCTCTCTCTCTCTGTCTCTATCCCTCTCCATCTCTCTCTCTCTCGCTCGTTCTCCCTCTCCTTTTCACCTCACAAGAGGATCGTTTAATTTTCATCACGTTGCGCTTCTCCATTGAGACTGGTTTCCTCCATCTTTCTTCTGTTTGTCTTTTAACTGTCCTCTTATATTACAGCTGCAATCGTCTCTGATTTTCCCCTCGAGACATTCCGCGTCCTCGGTTGACTCAGGAAGCAGGAGATAATTTCTGGATAAACGAACCAAAACTGATTTATGTTGACTGAATTTAAAAGTCGCCTAAAGAGGATGAGTCATAAGTAGAATCAGATATCTAACGCTCTGTCATGTAAGGGTAAATGCAAAAATTTGAAGGCGCTTGAATTTACGAATAAAACATGTCCTCCAAATTCAGATGAAGAGAAAATGAGATCAAGAATGATCTTCCTGAATCACTGAATTGAATATTTGTAAAAGCATCGGGACAATGGGCTATCATTTCAGTGAACTAATGAACTAGATGGCTTATGTTTTTTGTTGGCAGCAATTTGCTGGATAAGAAGTCTTCAATTTATACATGTTCAATATCAACGGATTATTTCGATCGATGTCTTCTTGCCTCAAGAGCAGAGGATTCCAATTAGGCTACTGGTAGCAATATTCTGGCAAACATTGTCGGTAAAATAGATAAGTGATGTGTCAATTTTCAACGAGGTATTCGAGTTCGCATTTAATAGGAGAGAAATAGAAAGCGCCAGATCAAATTTCCATGTAAAATAATGCGAGTGAATGTACTGCTGTCACACGCCAGGCGAGTACATGTAAGAGTCAAGTTCTATGGTCACCATAGACAACATTTAGAAAATTACAACAAGAATTTAAAAATGATTGCTTGGGATATGACTCGTCCTATTCATATCTCTGTTTTTGCAGAGGTGCTTTTCAGTCGAAAGCTCTCATAAAAAATCAATAGAACTAAAAAGTCAATAGGATTAAATCAATAGAATTCTAATTAAGTCATTAGAATATAGTTAAGTAAATCAGTATAAAATTAAATACTGCATATGCACTCTTAATTAGTCTAAAACAAGCTTCCCCAACCAGCTTTTATCAAGAGCCGCAGCTAAATCACATTTAATTGCGAAAGACCAGTCAAAACACTGTTTGCTTGATACCAGTATTCGCCCGGACCACTTTCGCATCGAATTACCACATACAATTATTTGCAAACTAACTTTTGATAACCATGCATTTAAAATACAGCTCATTTTAAATAACAGCTCATTTAAAATACTGAGTAGGCAATATGTTGAAAAATTTTTGAAGGCATTTGTTGAAAAGTCAAATAATTATTCAAAAACAGAGGTTGTATATTGTCACAAAATTGTAAACTCAGGAAAAGCTAGCAATCTCATTTTTGGATAGATAGGTAGAATATACCGTATGAAAAATTAACAGTGTGCAGGTGTTAAAAAATGTTAGCTGAAGTTAAACAGCACACAGTCACAATCAATGCGAGACACTGCACTTTTATCGAACAATTTTCCGCATATTGCAGCAGAAAGGGCACTGCTGTATTAAAGATCGCCGAAACATATTTTAGAAAAGTTAAAGCAGAGCATTATCGCGTCATAATATAAATCAGCTATATTTCCATTTACTAAAATGCTTTAGAAATCCTTCTTTTTCAATTGGTTGCTTTTGCAAGAAATTAGTATCGCAATTAATGAACTTATTAATTAAGAAGCAAGCTCTATACATATCATATCATATCTCGAAGTATAGGACCATTCACAGATGTCTATAACTTGTTGAATCACTCTATAGTGGGTTTATATACTTTGCATGCAGGTTCACAAATAAGCAAATTACAGTTTAGAATAAACTACTTGCTGCAGTCTTAGAGGGAATGTAAAGAAACTCCCTTCGCACTGTTTGTACAGATAAAGGAGTCGAGCTATTCTGCTTTCTTCCACCATTACATTGGGAGCCAGCCATCCTCCGTCTTAAATTTTACCATGAGTATCATGCCACGAACCGAAAGTGTCGCTACTCACCATCAGATATCAACGAAGAGACTCAGAATATCGACTGCCGTAATTGCTGGTGTTCATTTCGCTTTATAGAGAAGTTTCTTGTTGCATGCATTCTTCTTGTCAACTCACAAATTTCTTAATTTCATCATTAACTAAAGATCAGTCAGGTAAAGCTGATTAACGCATTACATGAAAATTTTAAAAGCATCCTATTGAGATATTATTCTATCTAAAACAATAATTTTCGATAAATGCATATCTCTTGGTTATCAAATTCTTGCATTGCCCATTGTATCTTTGGGCACCAATATAGCTCTTCCTACTTTCTCCTGCTCTCATTTTCCGGGTGGAAACTGTAAAGTAGCTTCAGAATTTCCGGTAGATAAACAGCTGCAATTTTTTGAAGTTGATTCCTCACTTCCGTGTTTTTCAATATCCCCCCTTTTATCTTGAAAATGTTTAAGGAATGAAGATTCTGAGGATACAATACTGAGATGTCGAGGCTTCTCGTTTCATGTAGCAGACTTTATTAAGTCAGCATCTTTGTGCGTATCTGCTAAGATTTAGACTGATTTATAGACTTAAGCTTTGGTTTCTAGAAGAATCTATTTGCACCTCTCTTTTTCCGAGGAGGAAATTTAATAACACGTGGTTTTCTAGAGCACTTTTTTTCCTGTCAGCAAATTAGAAAGGGGGAGAGTACCATAACACTGGTGTATGGTGATATTAACATCTGATGCTGCTGCTACTAAAAGTTTTCTCAATTTGTCAACTAGTTCAGTTCTTTGATTTATATGACTTCTCAAACGTATAGGAGAGGCATATATGTAAAATTCCACTCGGTCTTTTCACTTGTCTTTTTATCTTTAGATTCAATTTATTCAAATGCTGGAATTAGTTTCGATTTTAGCACGCATTGTATTTTGAATCAAAAATAGTTGGTGAGAATATCACATGTTTAAGCTAGAAAGAATGAAAAGCTTTTATGATGATATTTGGGAATAAAATAAACTACTTAACAGATATGAAGAGTAGTACACATTTTCATCAGAGTCATTTTTCTATAAGAAGCTAAATTCATCCTCGCAATTGAATAGCGGAAGTGACTTCTGTGCGCACAGTTCATTTTGAAATCAATCATCATTCTCTGATAGTTTTCTCACTTAATTTTGAAAGGAGTGCAAGTACCACTGTTACGGAAGTTATTCGAGTGGTTTGACAGTTGGACTTCAAGGGTGACAGGAAAAGTGGTCGCTGGTGATCTCTGGGAGTTAGGATCTGTAGGTAAGGAGCCAGCTGTTGCACTGCGAATGAGTCATCGGGATCGGGTTGAAGTGGACTGACTGTCAAGTACTGAGATTCTCCACACAACTTTTTCAATCACGGTTATAATTTCTTGTTTATTCACAACTCGCAAACTGAAGATGAAGTATTTGGAGACTGGATATCATCAATGCCCGACACTTCCTCGTTCAATGTCTCCGCGTCTGTGGGATTTTGAAATGGAATTTCAATATGCAGAACTTGATATTAAAGAGTGTCTGCTTCGGTGTCGCACGTACCTGCATGAGAGGGAAACTTGAAAGTGGGAGGGGCAATCCAGGGGCTAGGACTTAGCCTGCTATTTTTTAGTGTTAAATTATTTAACTAAAAATTTAGTTAATAATTAAATTTTAGTTAAATTATGTGAAGAATATCTAAAAAAATGACAACGATTAGGCTAAGTCAACAAACGCACCATCGGTAGTGACCGGGTAAAGTTGAGATTTGCAATTTTTACCAAGTCAATGAAATTTCGACGGGCATTCATAATATATCACTTCAAACACACTATTGACAAGTCGCCTATGTCAGTGCGCTTGCAATAATAAATAAATGCTGCTTTTTACAAAAGCAATGTAAATAGAATAATTAAACACTGAGTTGCATCCTCAGTTGAAAAATGGAAACATACCTCAACAACTGCCACTTCATCCAATGGCAGCTATTTAGGTCTGCTCCTATTTCAACTGAGGATGCAACTCAATATTGAAATTATTCTATTTACAAAAGACATCAACGCCCTTGATTCCTTGACCGCACTCGGCCGACCCAGGAATAAAACGAAGTCCACGGTGGAGATGAGCTCGCATTTTCTTCACAAGGCTACGCTGACGGTACAAAAAGAATGCCAGTGAAGGCAGTAGTCATCTCCAAGTGATTTCGGCTGTTTATTGTCTTGCTATTATAATACAGAATGCCACCAGCATTCACATTGTAACGAGACAGCATATCAGCTTGTCATTCGACTACGTCACACTGTAGATGGACAACAAAGGTCGGTCGTAGTATATTGAATATCTAAAGAGAATGACAACGACAAGAAACACCAATATCCTTGATTCCCTGACCGCACTCGCCTGATCGAACCAGGAATCGAACCGAAGTCTGAGGTGGAGGTGAGCTCATACTTTCTTCACTAGGCCACGCTGACGGTACAAAAGGAATTTGCTGTCAATTACAGTGTGACGTAGTCGAATGAAATGCTGATATGCTGTCTCGCTACGATATGAATGCTGGTAGCATAAATTGGTAGAATAAGAGGATAATAAGTTGTCGATACTGCCCTCACTCGCATTCCTTTTGTACCGTCAATGAGGCATTGATATAAAATTCTGCTACATGCGATTTCTTCTACGAAGGAAATGAGAAGTAATCATTTTTTTAGTTGATAGTGTGTATTACTCATCGTCAAAACTTGCTCAACTTTGACATATGGAACTGTATTCTAATTACATGCAACAGGTTTTTTTGTCAATAGAAGTCAAGCAATAAAGTTGAAACGAAAAAACATTTATTTGCTTTTAGAGAGCTATTGTTGAGAATTTCAAATGGAATACAAATAATTTAGTCAATCTTGTTTGAGGTAGCATTAATGTTAGCAGGTGAAAGCAGGCAGTGGGAGAGGAGAGCCGATCGTATTGATTGCATGTGTTTTTGTTGGACTTTGTGGCAAACATTTCTTCTAATCGCGTGTTAATAGTCGACAAGTCTTCTTCATTTCCGGAGCGGGTGTTCCCAATTACATGCTATTTAAACATGTGCTGAAGCCGTGATGAAAGATAAACAGAAAACTTGATTTACGAAAGGTCGAAGTAATTTGAATATGGAAGATTTTCAGATTTTGAAAGTCTTAGAAAGCGGACAAATGCAAAACTGAACAATAAGTTAAGGCAGTTAGTTAGGGCATGCATGGCGCACCTATGATTTTTCCCAAGTATTCAAATGAATGTTGAATTGTCAATGAAGTGTTGTTGGAGTATCAATTTCTACGCTGGAAGTGGCGTAATGCGTAAAGTAGATTTTCCGCATGAATATATGCATGTGATTAATTGCTCAAGAGCATTGCATGTTTGTCTTTTCTTAGAGTTAGGTCTTCAAAAGTAAAAAGAAAAATAAAGATGAAAGAAATGTCACATAAATCAAGGAAGGAGATTTTGCTGTCAACTTCACCAAATCAGCCTTTTATTACCGTCCTCCATCTTTCTCAGTCTTAGCTCAATCGCCGTAATTCACCAGATTTTCTTTCAAATCATTTCTGTTCTTCTTGACATTGATGAAGTTAAGAAAATTGATAAGGTTGACGAAGTTTTAACTTTCTCATTCGTGATCTTTTCAATCCACTTTCAACTACTTTCCCCAGAACCAGACTTCTGCAGCTTCGAGTTCAAATTTCACATGAATACAGAAGAGCATTCCAACAGCGTGCCTTTACTATTCGTTTATTGTGCTCTATACTGCGGTATGACTTGTAGCTCCCTGATTTTGTTGAAGTAAGACTGGCTTGACTCATCCTTCAAACTATTTCTACTGTGCAGCGTCCCTCACTTGTATGATCGATCGTATTTGAATCTTCCCGTTGTTGAAATATTTCATTATTTACATAAATATCACATGCAAGGGTTGATCTTGACTTTGTGAATATAATAGCCTCTCGGTAAGTTGACTTTCGTTCCACATCTTTCTGCCGTGTCATTCAGTTGAAACATCATATTTTGAAGTACTGTAATACTCCACAAATTATTATTGCAATTAAGTTTAGAAAATAATAAGAAGATGTAAAACACATCCCGGGGTTTTAGTTCCTATTAAAATATGAAAATAAGATACTGTTAACATTATTTTGAATAATTAGATTTCATACATAAAATACCTTAATCCTTAACTTAATTAGTTTCGGTGCCGAGGTATGACGCAAGGATCTTTTCATTGTCGCATTACGCAAAGACCAGGAGAAATACAAGCATCGGACTCAACTAACAAATGCTAAATTGCACAACAGAATCAGAGACAAACAACGTGATCAAACCGTTCAAGGGCGATGGACAATATGTGTAATCACTACCAACAATGGTCATCGGAGACAGCAAAACAACTATCAACACTATATCACTTTGGAAATGATACGTTGTCCATGACAAATCGCCATGGATGGACCGCAACGATGCAGGTGATCCGCGGTAGCCAACTCTTATTCGACGACAGTTTGGAGAATTATTCAACCTGGGTGATTGCGGAAATATAAAATGACATTACAAGACTCCTCCGAGACCACTAGCAGAGCACAAGTATCGCTTACAAACTGTCTGTTTGACCTTATTCAACATTTTCTGGTGAGTGTCGCCGAGCCTCGAGTTTCGTGCATTACACCCATCTAAGTCTCTACTTGTGCATGCTTCTGTTAGTAGTCATCATTCTCACTTCTCTTTCTTTTCCAAGTTGTAAAGGCAGGAATATAACTATTCGTTTGTTCTATCCCGATTGTTTTATTCATTAATATTAAGTGGTCATTAGGTTTCAATCTTGGATCGTCCAACGGGTCGAGGATTTAAGAACTGCAGTTGATGTTAGCATCGCTCACTTCCTGACGGTTGAGAACGATCCTAACATTACACTGGAGGTCCACCGATTGAGCACGGTCGAACCAAGATTGAGACTCGAAGTAAGACCAAACAAAATTTGATCAAAATGTCCACGGACATCACAAATTTGCTTAAGGAAATTTCATTAAAATTAGAAGACCTGCCTTTGCAAAGTCCAAAACTTGTGCCACAAACTAACAGTGTTTTCTCGCTACCTGTTTTTTCAGGTGATTTGGATGAAAATGGGCTTACATTTTCAGAATTCATCGATCAGCTTGATTTAACTGGTCGTGCACTAGGTTGGAATGATAAGCAGAAAACAAATATGCTCCCCATGTATTTGACATCTCATGCATTAGAAAACTTTCAGGCAACTTCCTTCAGCAGCCAAAACCGATTACAGAACAATTGTAGCAGAATTAACATCGCGACTGCAACCAGTGGATCTACAACGGTCAGCGGCCTCGAGTCTTCACAACAGGAAACAAGAGATTGGAGAGAGCATTTCTTCATTTTCGGCAGCCATCAGAAGGTTAGCTCGCACAGCCTATCCTCATATGGATCAGTCGGTAAGATCCTCTTTAGCCATGAATGCCTTTATAAACGGATTGAAAGCAGAGTATAAAAAGATTTTGATACAGAACGATCCACCTTCTTTCGAAGATGCGATCAATTTAGCACAAAGACTGTATAGCCAAAGAAGTGTATTGTTTGAAGATAATTCATCAGACAGTTTTAAAATGGTTTCTACAATATCGGACCAGATAAATACACTTATGTCTCAAATAAATTCAAATTCTCAATTTCCAAACAACAACAAAAATTTCTATTGTGAATTACAGCAGCAACAACAGCGACCAGCTTGGACTTCAAAACCTTTAGCTAACCGATGGACGATCGACGGGCAGCCCGTGTGCAGGCGCTGCAATAGACGCGGACATTATGCACGGGAATGTCGCGGACCGATATCATCCCAATTCAATAATAATCGACGGCTGAGATATCACTATACAGGAAGGCCACAATACTCGTCTCCTGTAAGACTTCCACAGCGGGGAGGAAGGGTAAGATTTGATTCGCAACAACAGCCACAGCCACGCCAAAACCAATTTTCGGGAAGCGAGGTAAACAGAAATATTTCTAGATTTTCAACACAGACACAACAAATACCCTTTTCCTCAAATCGTAATTATTCCGGTCGTACTACTCAGAACGCAGTAACTACTGAAGATTTGCAGAGAAATTTCGACCACAGGCACGAAGGTAGCAGGTCAAGCTACTCTACAAATGATAACTTTTACGTAGCAAATTCAGTTGATGACATAGATGATGATTGCGCTATAACACGTTTAAGAAACGAGAGAGATATGAATATATATGTTGCTGGTGTAAATTCGCCGACTCCTAGCGAAATGATAACTAATCCATATATTTTACAGTCTCATAATGCGCCGAACGACGAGGATGAACTTAGCGAGACGGAGAGAGAAATCGTCTACATTGAGCACCCAGACGACTGCAACGGCATCTACGGAGAATCCTCTACAAACAATGACGCAATGTTGAATGACCTCCAACAGCTATTTATTGAATCTCCGACGCAATCATATCGTCAAGAGGACAATGACAGAACCGCACAAGTGGTGAAGGTCAATGAGGAACCGTCGATTGTCTGCGCCCTGGAAATTCCAACATCTCAAAGCGTTCCCCAGACCGTGGAATGCAAAGTAAGACCGAATCCTTTATGTGCAGGAGAGGAAATCTTAGATTCACATACAGCATCCTGTCACGATGAAGTAGTAAATACGGATATAACGAAAACTTCCATACCAAAAACGCTTAAGAACAGTACTATGTCTGAATATACTTCGTGTGGCATATCAATAACGTATAGTCAAATCAATGACATCGAGGGAAAGTCCAATATACACAAACAAATTGAGGCAGAGGTAGAAAAGAATACTGAAGCTACTGTTTTTCACAACAAGTTCAAAGAGAAAAATTCGCGACTTTACGCTATTATGAAATGTTCAAAAAGCATTGTGCAAAAACTGACGCATCATGCAATTCCTTGGAATAAAACGCTATTATTGATCATGTTATTGACACTATGCTATTCAGTTGATGCATTCACGAATCCCATGGTTTGCCAATCAAAAACTGGTAAATTAGTGTGGCATATTCCAAAGATAAAAGAATGCCAAGTTATGGAATCAAACAAAGCCACACCAATTTCTAAAGATTATACATTGTACAAGGAAAACATAGTACAATATCACTCAAAAGGATTTCATTGCATAAAAATAAGAAAAACTTTTGATGCTCTCATATTCTTTTTTGGAGATGAGAGAAGGCTTAAGAAAAAAACGGAACACTTACGAATGACATACGAGGAATGTCAACATATGATAAAGAAAAAGGAATGCTACGATGGCAAACTTGTATTCGCTAATGATGTTTGGACCACTAACAAAAAGTATGAATTTGAATGGCCGACAGCTCCATTCCATTGTTGTCGTTATTATAGAACTGAAGTCACAAATTGTTATCTAATGGATGTTGCAGTTTATAAGCGTCACGCTAGCAATTATATGGAATCCAGTGGAGGAAATGTAGGCACATGCTCATACCAAAAAGGACGTTGTGCACTCTCAGACAATTCGTATATGATCTGGAAGCCGGATAAGAGTGAAGAATGTAAATATCGTTTTTGGAAAAGATTAAGTGGCCACCAGTTAGGCAACGCTTGGCTTTCTGATGATAGCAATATAGCAATCACGTTTCCAAAAAAGAGAGTAGATTACAACAATTGTGGAAAGATACTGACTATGACTGAACAGGGCTTATACGTAAACACAAGAAACATCGCAAAGAAGTCAAACTTGTTTCCGTCATTTCAAAAAGAATTTCTCAATAACAGTTTAAGACCAAAGAGGAGCGCCACTTCATCAGAGGCAGTTGCTGCACAGTTACAAGCACTACAAATAACACTGACAAATTATGTGAAATTTTCATTCAATAATGCGATGATGGCCATATGCAATAATCACAAATCAACCATTTCAATACTGAAGGCATCTTTAATCTCACACCCTACCTTGGTTGCAAGAAATATTTTGAATACCGAGTATATCCATGCACGCAGCACAACCGACTATTTAGAAGTGTGGCCATGTAGTCCAGTAGAAAGTTATGAATTTTTGCCGATGCGAAATTCATGTACCACACGCTTACCAATCAATTTTCGCATATTTGGAAGAAATCGAACTGCTTATATGGATCCATTGACAAATATAATTCAACATCATTCTCCAAATGTCCCATGTGATGCTCGTCAAGAGATACCATTCTGCATCTCAAAGAGTTGTTTCAATTATAAATCAGATGGATCCCTGGAGATTTTGAAATCATTTGACAGACTACCAGTTTTTACATTTAATTGGTCTGCCCTGCCGGATAGCCCTCATACAATTTTCCATAACATGGCAGTGCATGACTCGATCCAAGTCAATAAGCAATCGCAAAATTCTGTATGTCCTTATAATTTGCGGTCTCGAGCTGCGGTTTCTGCCAGCTCAACAAACTAAAAAGAAAAAAGAAAACAGACCGAATCCACAAATCACCGAAATATATCGTATATTCTTATCATACTGTCAGTGTTTCTGCTACATTTTTTTTTCCTTTACGTTAATTACGTATTCTATTATGATTGTTCAATTACTATTACAATTCTGTTGTATTGAAAATGTAGCAGTTAAAAATTATCCCTGTGTGGGGCACTTTGTGATGTCTAGATATGTAATTTGAATCTGTTTTTTCTTCTATTGACGAAATTTAATGTAATTGTGTAAATTTCTTTATCCTAATTCATGTGTTCAGTGATTAGTCGTAAATTGTAGAACTCTCTTCTGAAATTTTACTGTGTGTCACTTGAAAAACTTTGATTAGTTTATGAACTTCTCCATTTTATGAAACGTTTGAATTTCATCGCAATTTTCTTGATGCATGCATGTACTGTACATGTACTTCTTGGAATTTTTTCTTCTTAAGAACTTGCTTTAATTGAACGTCTCTGTCGATTACCTTGTCCTAACAAGACCTTCATGTCAAATGCCTTTGAATGATGACTGTGTTTCTCGCGTTAACCTTCTTTTTCATTTTCATTTAATAAAGTGTCCGTACTCGTCATATCAATAATGAAACACCTTTGTATTATAGAAATGGAATCCGTCCGAACTTCTGTTGTTATGGCTGTCGCCGGCTCATTTCATCACGTCCACGGAGGCGCGCCCATTGGCTATACGGGCCCGGTAGAGGTGGCGGCATTCCTTGTCTCCTCGGCACCATCGTACCGTATAATTACAGAGTTTCATTCATTAGTCCAAAATAGTATATCCGCCATATATTTAGCATCCCTTCCATAATTTTTTTACCTAGATAAGAAACTTATTTTTTAAATATAGCTGCACTTAGAAACATCATTTGTCGCGGGGACGCGACTTTTCTCAACGGATAAGGAATGTAATACTCCACAAATTATTATTGCAATTAAGTTTAGAAAATAATAAGAAGATGTAAAACACATCCCGGGGTTTTAGTTCCTATTAAAATATGAAAATAAGATACTGTTAACATTATTTTGAATAATTAGATTTCATACATAAAATACCTTAATCCTTAACTTAATTAGTTTCGGTGCCGAGGTATGACGCAAGGATCTTTCATTGTCGCATTACGCAAAGACCAGGAGAAATACAAGCATCGGACTCAACTAACAAATGCTAAATTGCACAACAGAATCAGAGACAAACAACGTGATCAAACCGTTCAAGGGCGATGGACAATATGTGTAATCACTACCAACAATGGTCATCGGAGACAGCAAAACAACTATCAACACTATATCACTTTGGAAATGATACGTTGTCCATGACAAATCGCCATGGATGGACCGCAACGATGCAGGTGATCCGCGGTAGCCAACTCTTATTCGACGACAGTTTGGAGAATTATTCAACCTGGGTGATTGCGGAAATATAAAATGACATTACAAGACTCCTCCGAGACCACTAGCAGAGCACAAGTATCGCTTACAAACTGTCTGTTTGACCTTATTCAACATTTTCTGGTGAGTGTCGCCGAGCCTCGAGTTTCGTGCATTACACCCATCTAAGTCTCTACTTGTGCATGCTTCTGTTAGTAGTCATCATTCTCACTTCTCTTTCTTTTCCAAGTTGTAAAGGCAGGAATATAACTATTCGTTTGTTCTATCCCGATTGTTTTATTCATTAATATTAAGTGGTCATTAGGTTTCAATCTTGGATCGTCCAACGGGTCGAGGATTTAAGAACTGCAGTTGATGTTAGCATCGCTCACTTCCTGACGGTTGAGAACGATCCTAACATTACAGTACTTTCTGGGTTGGCAATGGCATAACCTGGTAATCAGAATATGCAAGAAAACTAAGGTGACTAGAATAAAATTGAAAAAGACATGAAGTTTTGAATATGAAAATCTCCCCCAAGTGAAAACGATTGCTTTCTGAACACTGTCTATCGCATTGAGAACCTCTCGTGCTTCCAGGCTCAGGTCTTGATCTCAATTCCTCTGCTCAATTGCAATCATTATCTTTGATTACAGGGGCGAAATGTCCTCAATATTGCTGACAACGTTCAGAAAATAATCGCTTTTGCAGGTTTTTAATATCTCAACACATATTCGAAACATTTAACTGGAAGCAAGTCTAACTAGAGAGTCCTGAAGGTCATCCTTTTTACTCAAAACTCACAAGTTAAGGAGACTAATCCACACAGTTAGAAGACACTGTGCCAATTTGCGTCACCTAGTTTTGAACCCGTTACCACATAGTCGTACGTTCTTGAACGCAACCACTTATGCCAAATGAGCTACTCAATCATCGATTGTCTGATCACGATGTTCACCAAAACCATGATTTTGGGTTAAGTTGAATGAAACTGTCTGGATACTGACAGTATACTAGTAATGCGTCATCGAGTCTTTTTATTAATCTCCATCGACTTATTAAATTCTCTGAAACAGTTTGAAAGATTCCACAAACTTCTACTCGTTAAAATTGAATACGCGAATGTTCCCATGTTTAGCCGTTATTTGTTCATCTGAGCGTGGAGAATAACTAGCGATGCTACTTTCCTATTTCCTGTAGATGAATCCACGCAAGTTTCCTGTCGACTGAAATTGCAGTCGGTAATATTTCTGTGATATTGACTTTTACTGAGCTTAGACCGCCAAGAATGTTGATCAACTGTCTTACATGATGACGGGACTCATATCATTAATCAACTGGTTGCCCTGACGTTGTTTATCATATTTGTCAGGTTTATAAACATAAAATAGGAGGAATATGAGTCTGAATTCCCTTTTCTGTTAGCTTTTCTTTAATTCAATATGACGATTACCGCATCCAGTTTACTGGAGATAAAATCATAGTGGAGATTGTGGGTGAGGTCAAATTACTATCATGACATTTTATATAATCATTATTTGATGAATCTAGATCTCTAGCCTAGGTCGATGTTTTTATAAAGAGTCATGTATTCCAATACCTTGAAAGAAAGTAAACAGCATATTGCTAGTAACCAGAAATGGAAAATGCCATCATTTATGTGAAAAACTCAAGCGATAAATGATTCTATGATTTTTCTGCTTCATCAAATAACCTCTGCGCTTACCGGTTCCGGTTTCGGCTCAAAAGTTATAATTATGTTGATTTAGGCAGCCTGATATGCGTCTATTTTCAGGAAGAATGATTCGAAACCGCTGCAAAAAGTAAATAACGGTATGTCAGTAGCCCTATAGACATACCAAATAACATGATTTGCAACATCACAAATTTTTCCTGCATTTTCAAAAAATGATTCCACAAAGGATTTCAAGAACTCATTTTGCAGAAGAATAGTGTAGAGATGCAATAGACAAGTAAATTTGCATGGTCTTTGTCGGTTTCAATAATGTGAGTTCAGTATACCTGCTCTTTATTTCTCGATAATTGCTGTCTTGCACGCATTATATATACTCATATATAGCAGTAGTAGAAGCGTATATTTAAAATAAAATGATAATCAAAGTCAATACACAGATAAATAACATCACGATTAGACTGTCGCACTTCGAGAAATCACAAGGTACCAGGGACTTGTCAGGAAATCACGCGGGACTTCAAGACTGATCTGCGATTCCAGAGCTCTGCCATCTCTGCCCTCCAAGAAGCATCTGAAGCATGCTTGATCGGTCTCTTCGAGGATACCAACTTGTCCACCATCCACGATAACCAGTAACCATCATGTCCAGGGACATCCAACTCGCCCGCCGAATCCGTGGAGCATCACATTAGGATCTGATGTAAACACCGCAAGTATGAATCGTACATGATAAACTGCTATGCGCAGAGCTGAATGTTGAACCATTGGTTATCCTTGATAGGTGGCACATTTCTTGCATGGACTAAGATTAGGGGTGAAAAATTCCGTCCTCATTCAGAATTTTGACTATGATGTTTAATCAAAAACTTTGAAGCATCTTTCAAATGTAAGAAATATCTTCTCTGTAAAATTAAAAGTTATATTAACACCAGATTTTCTGTGCAGTTCACTCTTTGAAAACAGACAGAATTAGCTTTTCTAAATTTGAAACTTTCGTTATTTTAAGGTCGCTGAGAAAATACGCTAGCAACGAAATTTTTTGCGAAAATGCGAAATTGAATTGTGTTTCTAGTGGTTTGAGGGCCAAGGAGACGGAGAAGGGCACATAATGATAACTATTATAAACTTGCCAGGCGAAGGATGGCCGCAGCCACCCACGTGCATGCACTGTGAGACCAGTTGTGAATAAGAATTATTAGAAGCTAGTGTCACAGCGAACTTACAAAAGCATTATATTTAATTTATATGCAAAAGAATAATACAAGAGATTCCAATACAACGTGTAATAGAATGCAAGGCACATGATGAATGTGCATGCCTTGAAAATACGGTATTGAGTCAAAACAGTGATAATTTTTTTCACATTGTATTGTATACATCAATGTATTACGCACTTACAGAGCAAAAAATTGTATAGGCCAGGGGTGCGGAACCGTTGACATTTTTCGGCCGCCATTTTGAAGGCCAAAAGAATCACGGCCGCACTTGGTATATGTGCAAACAACTAGGTCAATAGCCAAACCTTTTTATATTCCACCACTCAAATTAGCTTTCCTTGATGAATGACGCACTGAAAATCGCATAAAGGCGTGCTTCGTAAAGAATGAGTTAGCAAGTTAACCCATATACGTACGACCGACGTTCATTTTTGAGCCGAAAAGATTTTAAGCTTAAGGTGTTAATAGCATCAAGTTCAAATCAGGAATTGTATTTGTAATAAATAATTTCACAACATTTATCAGTACATATTACATAAATATTGAACAAAACATGTTTCCTATGGGAGCATGCTAAAAGAATGCTATACTAAGATCCTGATCAACAAATGACAAAACTAAGACGAAACTAATAAAGAAAAGTGAAAAGAAGATGGCCGATCTGGGAAAAGTCAGGTCTACTCAATGTGGGTGGAGCGGGCAAGTATTGCTCTTGCGACAGATTTGGCAAGACTAATGCCCAGACAGTCAAAAATCTCACGGTGGACAACCGAAACTTTTTCATTGCTTTGAACTGCCATAGTGCATCCAAGCTGTTTAAGAAATGCAGTGGCCTCTCCACCCCAGACACCGTATGCTGTGACTGCAACAGGGACACATCTCCATCCCAATCTAGCACATCTCTCATCATTGCCTCTATGTTTCCGGCTTTCTGCAGCTGCGAGACATACATCACTTGCTGTACTCGCTCCATGAATATAGTTCGGAATGAGCGGATGTACCACAGTAATGTCGATCGCAGCAGCCTGACCCAATGTCCAGTTTGGTATTAAAATGTCTGCAGGCCTTTGCAAATCATCACTTGATCCCTGTTCCTGCTTAGGATTCAATCTTGCCCTCTGACAAAAACGATAGATCTTATTGCGAAGAATGTTGTGTCGTCGATTCACATCTGGACCTCGCATACATGTGGTGCCATGAATGCCGAAGTCATCCATCTGCTTGTCCGGGCACATGAGACATGTTGACTTACAATTCAGCGGTAGTCCCAAGCGAAGCTTCGTCAACACATGAACCTCATTTGGTTCAAGACGTTGATCCAGACCTGGATTTGGGATAGCTGAAAGCCAGGATGATGAATGAGTATTTGATACTGCTGACAGTCGAGCTTTCTCAGCTGTACTTGACATCATTTGTTGCAGTCTTTCTTCTTGGGCTTCCTCAATTCTTTGTGAAAGACTTCTTTGTGATCGGCACTCTGGGATATTGACAACATCCAAACGGTCAAATGCTTTGACTCTGGTATTGTAATCATTAATGACTTCTTGAATATCCAAATGAGGCGAGTTGGTAGAAGAGATCGATGAAATATAGGCTGCAGATGCGTGTTTCCTGACTGATCGTAAGCCAAACCCTCCACGTTTCATACTTAATTCTACTTGTAAGCGGGAAGCTTCAGTTAAACCAATGCAGAGGGATTCTTCGAAGCAACGCATGACGTCCGTGTCAAATTCAGAAAGTTGTTCAGATATTTGATTTGATTGGCAACTTCGTGCAATATGATTTAATTTGCAAAAGCCACCACATATTCTTAAAAGATTCAAGGAAATTTGAGGATCCTTGAGATGCACGATAGCACGTAGAAGTTTGGCAGCCTCTAAGCGTTTCTTCTTGACATAGTAAATACAGAAGGAAACCTCACCTATAGGTGAACCCAGAATCTCCATGTTTGGTTTACCCAGCTTTCTCACATTCGATGGAAAACTTGAAAGATCTATTTTGCTGTACAGTTCACATTTGTGCAAGTTGAGATGCAGACCAGACCATGTCTCAGATTCCTGAATCATGCATAGGCATTGCTTGATGGATTGTATCCCACCACATAAAACACCGTCATCCAAGTACCAGAGATTGTGAGTTAGTCCAGGAATATGTTTCAATGAATCAACAAGGCGGTTCAAACCAAGTGCAAACAAAAGTGGCCCGAGTGGATCACCTTGCTGAACCCCATTGGCCGACGAAAGCATTCCGGTTGGGTGCCAGAGCAATGGATTTTGGCTGTAGCACCATGAGACCCAGGGCAACAATTCTGGAATTTCCTTGCTGCACTCATCCAAAACACATTGACGGGAAACCGAGTTGAAAGCGTTTGCCATGTCAATTTTCAAAATCACGAAGTCTTCGTGTTCCCATCTCCCAAATCATGTTTTTGTAAGGGCAACCGAAGGAGAAAACACTTTGCTAAGCTACTGCAATAATTCACAAAGGAATCACGAGTCATACAAAATTCATTCATTCATTCATCACATGGCCGGTGATCTAGCAGGCATCCTTATTCAGGCCATGGACTTGAAGCTTGCGAGCGCGAACAATTCGAGCAAACTACAATTGTCCCTTTTGTTTCTTTTAACTGATGACTCTAGCCATGAATGCACATGACTGTAAATTCCCTAAAATATTCTATTCATGAGTTATCGAACTGCTTGAACGCCTTCATCGCGCCTGCGGGCGCGCATTTTTCCAAGCAGCAGGAAAAGGTGTTCGACAGTTACCATAGTGACGACTGTTTTTCGATTGCCTTGAACTCCAGAAATATTTGCAATATACATGTACAATGTTATTTTTCCTTTAGGCCTACTTCTCATTGTCACGGACGCAGGTTGCACACCCCTGGTATAGGCCTACATATAAAAAATGCTTTAACTAATGACTGATGCATTTTGCTTATAAAAAGGCTTATTTTTTGCGAATTTGTGCTATAGATTTTGTTGCTTCATCTCTACTGCTTTTGAAACTTCTTTCAATTTGATTTTTTTTCAAAAGTGAATTCGAGAGGATGAAATTAATCGATTCAACTAATTCAGCTTCTCAAATGCTTTTCTGATTTTGTCAATTTGCATCCGCTTAGATATTTTGCTTTTCGTGTTTGATGTCTGTTTTCTGATTTTGATAATACCTTCAGAGATTAGTGACCGGTAGAAACAAATAAAAAACGACTAATTGTTTTGTAGTTATTAATAGTAAAAAAATATGATTCCTTTAGAATAGAGGCGAATGACTCATTTTCATCAAACGGCGAATTAACACTTGTGATTCAAAGAAAAATGCGACTCCATCTTTTTTAAAGCGACTTTGAATAAGTTCATCGACTGCGCTTTGAAATAGCAAAATTGTCGTTTATTCGACAACTGAGAAAAGAGTCTGACTGTGCTTGCTTTTAATCTTGAGGTCTAAATTTTCAAATTTGCTTTCTGATTTTAATATTCAATATTTGAGATAATTTATTTGATATCATTGTACATTGAAATTTTTACCAGAAAATTGAGTCTGTCTACAAGTTAGTGAGATGTATTATTCAAACTTCTCAATAATTAAAATGTAAAATAAAGCAATGAAGGGATTGAGGAAAGTCAAATCGGGAAATCTGCTTCTAATCTATATAACTACAAAACACATCATATATCAGAAATGATACTGCGCATATTCTCAGAAACTAATAGAGACGCCATATACGCTCATGTACATGTAAGCAGCTTAATTAATGCTTTGAAATGAAATAAACGTGAATCAAGCCAAAAATAGCAAGTTATTTGTCGACCTAGGCATCATGCAACGCTGAAAAATCACGCCCATAAGC
Organism: Prostheceraeus crozeri; assembly: GCA_907163375.1. NCBI lineage: Eukaryota > Metazoa > Platyhelminthes > Polycladida > Euryleptidae > Prostheceraeus > Prostheceraeus crozeri. The sequence goes on from CAJQUW010012358.1 coordinate 355,437, forward strand.
TTGTCTGCGTTGTTGGTTATTAATTTAACATTTCATATATTCTCTTTGAAATATCTGTATTCTTATCAAGACATTTTCATCTAATTTTCTATTTTCTTCCTGCAGCAGCTCTCAGGAGTATATTTTCCATCCGCTCGTAGCGCATCATGTCAGTGCGAACTTGCCTTGAAGGTAAAATACATCGGTGCATCGTAACAGAAACCCTAATACACCTGAGCCCTCAGCAATGAATTTTCAAAGGCATCAGTGGCATGTAATGCAGATATTTACTTCGATACGATAACCTTGTGATCACCTGGGAGCGTCTACTGCACATCGCTACTTCACACAGGTTTTCTCGGCAAGCCGTTAAAAGAAATGTCTTTGATGATAATGTAACACACGTTTTCTTAGCCGCTCAGGGTTCTTTCAAACGATAAATGACTGTTTGACATAGAGAGAAAATGCATACATAAATGTTGATAAAATATAAACGTCACTTAGAATAAATAGCAACTGTCACATATGCAGAGGGACTCACTGTGTGTATCATTCAAGAATATGCATTACACATAATAGATAATGAGAAAATGAAATCCATATGGATAGAGATTGACAGTGCGTTTATAATTGAGATAAGATAAGTTTATTTGGCTAGAAACTGCAGCTTTTAAGTAGGAAAAAGTAAGGAAACAGGCAAGACTGAAGTAAACGCAACTCCTCACTAAGCCAACACCTTAATTTTGCAATCAAATTGGCAATAGAAATTTTAAGGCGGAAACAGTAACTATGTATAATGTATATATTAATGGCGGAACTATTTTCAAAAGTTAAAGTTGCTTTCAAAAAGTTTCAAACGCAGTTTGGGGTTTGCGCAATTGGAACGCCGGTGATGTTTCCATTAAGATGTCTATGTAATTGCTGAAATTAGTTTAATGCAACAAGTTATTTCATTAAATTCGAATTGTCAATAACTTAAGTATACATCTTTACTAGCAGATATTGAGTTCACATGAATTTAACTAGGCCATCAACAAATACGGAAGTGCAGTTTTAATTATGGAAATCAAGCATTTTCGTTTATGGAACGGATCCACTCAGTCATTTTGTCAACAAATATGAAGAAATTGTAAATGCTCATTGCAAAAAATGTAAACCACCTTTATGAGAGAGAAAGCCAAATTTAGCTAAATTAGTTGTCAAGTGTGCCGCTCAAGTCATAAAGAATGGATCAAAGCAATCTTTAGTGACTTTTCTTCTGCATGCCTTTAGGCATGATTGTTTTTTGAGCTTTTTTATTTTTAGTGCTTAAAATCGAATACTTGACACAACTTCAAGCTTCAACGCAAAAAATTCGGCAGAAATGTCAAACACTTTGAAAATTATTGCAAGCAATGCTTATTTCAATTGTATTATTATCATATAGTCGAATGATGAAGAATTCACTTGATCATGTGTAACCGGGTAAATTTGGATCGGAGTGAGATCAAAAATAAAATTCAAGGTTAACCCAACTCGACGCTGATCATCAATCGAAAGTCGCAGGCTTATGGGCTCATGTGGTATCATGACGAAAAACATTCGTTTTTCCTTGAAAAATAGAGAATTTTGATATTGAGAGGTGAGTGATAATGAAATAATCTTATATGTAGCAGTTTCATTCAGTATACCTAAATGAGACACCCATCTCATTGATTAAAATGTGATCAGTAGAATTCACGTTTTAGGAACGCTGCACTTTTTCTTTTTTAAAATTGAGCAAAACTCAGTGTGAAACATGTAGCTCAATTTTTTGACTATGCCTTTTTACCTACAAATTTCCTGCAAATAATGCAAAAACACATTGTATAGATATGAAGATATTGTTGCAGTCAGTGCGCTTCGAATATCTTGAACGTGTGAAATCAAATGATGCCATAAAATTTTCACGTGTTCAGGGTATTGGAAGCGTACTGACTGCAATAATATCTCTAAACCATATATGGCGTTCTTCGCATGCAAATGGGTCCTCATCACTATTCAGATTCAATAAATGAAACATAAATTAAGTGAATCATAAAATCATGCCGATGAAAATTGAATTAAAAACATGAAATTTCAGCCAAGAAACCACAATAAGATCTCGACTTTTTCATTAAGATTTCCATTATAATGCGGTTCATGAAATTCCCTTGATAATTAGCTTTATTAAGATGCCTGTTGGCAAATTTTCATTGCTTTTGATATCCAACTTGCTTCATACTATATATAAATTGACTTTATGTCGGTAGTATATACATAAACACAGGAATAATTTACAAAAATTTAGTTTTCTAGAAACTGCTCAAATAACTTTTTGGACCGCAGGAACGTAATCTCTGCAAAAACGGAATATTTTAAGACGAAATTTTTCTCTGTATAGCAGATACTTTCTTGAGTTGACACTCTACCTACTATATACTTACTCTATGTGAACAGCCAAGCACAAGGCCACTGTGGCTGACTTCATGTAATTAGCAAATGCGTCTTTACCACTGTATCACTATTTCAGATTAATTAACTAGATATGGAACAGCATTATGAAAATAGAGATATCAGAGACCATCGCTGACTGAAAATGAAAAGGGAGAAAGTCAAAAATGAAATAACCGTTCGTGAGGCCGCACAAAATTCGGGCCCACGTACAACTCTGATGTATCTAATAAGATTTCATAGAAATTACAGTCATCATTGCTGCATTTTTCAAAATGTGAAAATCCTTACTCCATCTGAAAGATATACTCATATACAGCAGTGAGATATGATGATAAATATCTCCATCGAAAGATTGATGCGAAGAATGCAAAATATCTTCAAATTTCTATAAGTAGCTGCCTTTCCTGAAACGTGACGATTATTTCAGCTCAAGATTGCTTCGGTCGAAGGAATATTTCCTCAGCTGCCTCATAGTTCTTTTGTGAATTCAGTGTTGCCATTAACATGAGCTGACAGCTCTTTACTCCCTGTGTTTGACAGCAAGGATGTCTGATAATTGTGTGCATTTGTTAGACTTTCCTCATCTGTCACAAGACGTTGAGAAAATGCTGCGTTATCTTCAACTCAAACTGTGTTACTTGCAAGACCTTGCCAGGAACGAGCACGATCTTCCTTTTACCTCTAGTTCCCTCCAATCTCAGACGACAGGTCATCGGAAACCGCAAGAAAGGCGCTGTCAAATTGTTTCTCCTCAGCCAAACCCAATCGCTGCAATATTGTGAGCTTAATTAACTTGTTCATAGAATGGCTGCTCTCTTTCGTGGAAGCATGAAAACGCCATCAAAACGGTGGTGTGTAGCTGGTCGACAATGAAATTGGACGAGGCGTCTCAGATACTAATTAACTGGCTTCACCATTCTAATTAAAACAAGCCAACTCTACCTCGACTGCTTCTAAAATGAGAACTGTTCTTCTGTAAACGGTACACTTGAAGTCTACAATAGGAGATGCAAACAATAGCTAGTCAGAGAGTTAGCATTCCGAGAAGATAATTGGCAAATTCTCAAATTCCATCGATTCAGGAGAGCAATAGAGATCAAGTCGATGGCACGGCGGTTAAGAGTCACTAGATCTCTATTTTAAGTCTAAAAAATCGAATTTTTTATCATATACTTTGTAGTAGAATCCAGTCGTAGAAAAGCCAGTCTACCTTCACGATAGGTTGGCTTTGTTGATCAGCATTTCACCATTGAACATCATGCGCAAATATGCAAATGGCTAGACAGATCTTCATGTAGAACGACCATACTGTAGTAGTAGCCTATAAGCATTAAGCAGTCCCCTAGATACGATTGCAAAACACGGCTTGATTTACGCTTTAAAGGGTTCCGAGTCAAAATGGTCTTCGTGCAAAATGGTCTCCAAAATGATCTTGCTCAAGGCAAGATCACAAAAAATTTAATAACATAAACGTTTTCAACAACATCTAAACCCTAAGGTACTTAATCCTAGCTAATGTAGGTCCTTCTTGGTGACTGCCTCAGCTTCCTCACTGATGTTATGTTTAATGAGTCGGATCTCTCGACTGGTTACGGTGGAGGTCTCGTTGAACTGAGCAGGTCGGTGCGACTCATTGCTGGTTAACAATTGTCCAGCTTGTTACGGTCTTTATGTCGGTGTCAGCTTTATATGTGAATGAAAGACTTTTATGTGGATAGCATACTCTCCTTTATCAGTCTTAGTGGCTTGGCTTGACCCGTTTGAACTGACTGAATTCATCGTAATGCTGCACTTTGTCCTTCAACGTGTCTGCAAAACTTCTATGTCGAAAACTTCTTCCTCCCAAATTTAACTGAAATCGATATGATAAAAGAAGTTTCAACTGCGGTTAGATGAGACTGGAGGCACACACGATAAACCGTTGGCCATAAGCCAGTAGTCATAAGCCGTCACCCGGCTAAGAATCCTTGGGCGATGATCTTGAATAGAACCGACGTTGTGATATAACACGTTATTCTTCGTGCTTCTGCTTTATGCTCTTACAAAAATTAGAAAAAATCACATATTTTCTTCTTCTGCCTGTTTGTATTATCTGGCATGAGAAAAATGCTGTCAAGATGACTTGTGGCTTATGGAGGATCTTGACGTGACTTGCGAACGATGGCGTATGTCATATTCTGTGCGCCGCCGGCCTAACATAACAATCGGTAATAAGTGCCATCTATCGCTCTTTATGTCATTGACGCTATATGCTCCTTATGATATTTTGTTTTCTCCTTACTATTTATTTTATTTTTATCATCAGCTGCTTCTTTCTCACTCTCTCTCGCACACTCACTACCGCCCGGAGGAATCGTCAGGTTATATATATTATCATGACGTATATCCAATATGAGATTTAAAGTAAAACCATGTGTGGTTTATGTCTAAAGCTTAGATAATTATGATCGTATATTTATCGGGAGAGATGGAGATATTTCTCTTCATAGCTTTGAACTCTCAATCGCATTGTAAAGGATAGTGTAATATTGACTGACTAAATGTGGCAAAGCTAGTAATTGAACCCAAATTACCATTAATTCGCCGCCAAAATTGCAGTGTTATTTGATTATATTATTGGCATCATTCTAATTCATCAACGCATCATTTTGGCATCTGAAAAGCCGTTACAATTGGTAAACGAACACATAAAATGGAAACATCAATATAATTTTCCAAACTTGTAAGTATCATAGAGATTTTCGGTCATTGTGACCCATAAGAATAATGGATACTTCAATCCTGCATCTGTAACTCTTGTATTGGAAATTGTATCATAAAACACATAGTTCATGGTTCAAAATTCTCTGTCAAGATGAATTACAAGAATAATTTTACTCCTTTGCGCTTCGCTTCATTATCTTTCAACACTTATTATCTTTGCCACGTTACGTCTGGATTATAAAGTTTTCCGTCCTTCCTCATTTCATCGATAGCTCTCCACTTTGTTCACAATTGAAGCCTGAGGAAATTACTTCTTCCATTCAAATCAATTCACTTGCCGCGCAATAAAGTGAATGGAGCAGTTGACAGCACCTGTGAATCCTTCTCTTCATAATTTGGATTGTTGGAGAATTTCAAACTGCTGACTTTACGGAAGTGAATCATTTATCCCGCAGATGTTTGCCTTGAAATCAATGGTTATTGGAATGAAAATGTGCAGATCTGTCCGGCTAACTTCTATAAATAACGGAATTTGATTCAATAAACTCCCCACTTTTTCATTTCCTGCTGCTCTCCTTTCTCCTGCAATTTATGATCCACATGCGATCTTCACGCAAGAAAATATTTTAATTGTAGAGGATGCATTTTGAGTAGTATGCGTAAATATTTATTTGCTATGGAATTCCACTGGAACATGATTACGTTTAGAGTTTTAACCTAAAGTTCCCCATTGATGTTGAAGACCCTGTAGCTTAAGCAAATGTTTTCCTACTAACTTCAATTTTGACGAGAGCTTATTTGATTGAAGAATTGTATTTAGTTGAGTTGTTTGCCTACAGAAAACTTATCAGTTTTTAGGCCGAGACTGGGGATGTCATGAGCTAGAAGATATAGACATGTTCCCCTTGACGGGCCTCCCCTTGTCATTATCCTTCAAGCGCCTCGGTCGGCAGCGTCTCGCTCCCATGTCGTCTATCGCTTGCTTTATCTTCGACATTCTTTAATACTTTGTTGAACTCTGTTGACAGCATTAACTGCCATCAAATCTATAACTTGTGATGTTCATGCAATATTTAACGCCCATGCTGAAAACTCATTTGTAGAATCATTATCATTTTCTTGCATTTTAATCAAAAGGATACCTGCAAAATGCATGAAATGCATGAAAAAGCTAAAAAATTTTCATTTTGCCTCCCTTGAATTTCAACTCTAATTATCAACCTCCCTTACTTCTATTCATTCAGTTCATGTTTTGCTTTATTCAGGAGTAAAGGCGTTCCTCTGTTCACACTGTGTACTATGATATCATTGAAATGTGACACGAAATTTGAAAGTTTGGTGCATTGTTTGAAAAATTGCGATGATTGGTTAGGCGAGACCTGACAGCTGCCGCGCACACTATGACAATCGGAAATCAAAACAAACTCTTTTTATTTGCTTTTGAAATTTCAAAAACATTGGTTGTATAGCTAAAATTATAATTCGCAACTCAGCAATTTCTTTCTTCGATTAGTGATTTCACAGTTCTTTTGGATGAAAAATACGAAAAACAAAAGGGTGAAGTTGACAAAAAGGTATGGCTAATTAGAAACAAGTAAAGAGAGACTTCAAAAATCTTCTCATTGCTTTGCAAAAGCAGTGTTGTAAATACTGTCCTCACCACTCAGTTTTTTTGTTTCAATGTTCATGTATCAACTAGGAATAATCTTCTCCACTTGTACCATCTCTGATCGAGGCAAAAGAATAATGCTAAACTAAAAATGCAAGTTTTTGGAATCAGGTTTTCCTTTTCAAATTAACTTTTAAGAAAACTTATTTCTGAGCATATTTCGAAATTTTCATGCTATAGAGGTCTGCTGTGATATCGTTAATTTCTTTTTGCAATGACTTTAAATAACTCTCTGACCCAATGAACAGACACATTGATACAATTTTGCGAGAATATTGTAAATAGCGGTATTAAGTGGGAAAAGAAAAATTCGAAGTTCTAGAAATGTGCAAAAACAGGTGTGATCTTTTAATTTATGAAATGTTGCTTATTAAACTCCGCTCACCATCTCTTAGCGGTCAAAGTGACTCGGCTGAGCATGAGTTGCTTGATTAGTTCAGTATGCATTTAAATTATTTGAGTATACCTGATTTCGATTCAATTTCGTATAACTTATGGAAATTGATTATCAAGTATATAGTCAATTATTTATGTATTTTAAATTTAGCATAGCTCAGATGGTCGAGATATTAATCTGGCATCTTTATTTCTGTCAAAGGTCTGTAATCCCAAAATATTACATAAAAAGCAAGAAGTCTCGAAAGGACACAGACAAAACTTTGACTATTTACTGTTTACTTTTTTCACAAGAAGCCTCTTTACTGAATGTTATTGATGTTTTCTAATTTTACATCATTTATTTATCATATTAATGGTCAAGAATTAATTGGCATGCAAGCTTCTGGTTGTTTGATTCCTTGACATGCTTCCCGAATGTTTTCTGATTAGCCTTCATGTCTATCGTAATCACTTTGATCGTAATAGTTGACTTCGTGCTTGCTGATTCATATTCCAAATGTGATTTTGAAAATTGTGCCTTAGTTTTTTCTTTGACATACTGTTGTTCTCATGGCTGGTAACCCAGTCGATAAAGACCGACTGAGAATTTACTATATAACAATAAAAACATTGAGTATTTCCGCCTTTTCGTAAACTACAAAATCACCAAGTCACTGTTTTTGAGTTACAGATATTTGTTTACGATTACTATGGCGCTAAATCGATGATCTTTCGCAGCTTTTCTACATTGTTGTACCGCATAGAAGAAAAGAACGGATGACTTGTCGGATGCCAGATGCTGAATACCGGATAATCTATAGGCCTACAATCATGGCCAAATTTTCACTACATTGTACAATTCATTACTTCTCAATTTTACGCTTAGACCATTCTCTGACATTTATTGAATTCCGTTGCTTTTCCGTCCACTTATGGTCTGCGTGACCCGCGGGAAAGGATAAGATCACTCATGAAATAACTCTTGAAAAGCCTGTTTCATTGTAATTCTCAAACTCACGGAGTACATCCGACTTATTCTTAATTTTTCAGTTCCTTGAAAAAAATTTCAAACTTTATTTGAGGTCATGTTTTCAAGTTGTGACATTAGAATCGCATTGAACTTCTCTTTCTTTTGGTTACTAATTTTTGCCGTTCTGGATTGCTTCGCAACGCTGTCCCATAAGCTCCGAAGCGAAATGTTGCGAAAACGAATCATTGGGCATTAATGAGTTAATGAAACAGGGTCAAAATTATTTCTGCTCATCTGACGGCTCCATGTATATTTCTTTATAAGTAGTTTTATGTCAGTTCAAGAGAAAATGTCATGAATACCAGTATTGATCAGATCATCAGTATGCCTATTGAATATGTACGCAAGTTATTCCTAAAATCGTCTCCTTTTCATTTAAACTCTAGTTTTCAATAAAATGTTGCGCATGAATTTTGTCTGACTGTGATATGACAGAACGTGCGCACAGAGAGGTTGAAGAATAAAAATGATATTCCATTGATGAAACACAGAGATGAAGCAAATGCGGAATATGATAGAGTTGACATCGTATTTACAAAAATAAAAATGATGTAATTTGACAGACAGTGTTCGTATAATTAATAAGCGTTAAACTATGCACTGTATACAAAATTACATTATTCTTAATCTTGACATTTTTTTTCTTTCTCATTGTTAAACAGACTTTACAATCACGCAATTTAAACTGCCTTAAGTGAAATTTCGACCATTTTATTCACCTAAGTAATTCTTTCGTTTGAGAATTCAATACGCTTCCCATGAGAATTCTACACTTATGAACACCAGCATAACTTTAAATTTATCTTCTCGAATGAACTGTTTCCACATTAACTGAAAAGCTACTTAGACAATCGTTCCATTAAAATATAAAAATAAGCTCTTCTTTCGCATGAGAATTATATATTTCATTTTCCTTCTCTCATAAGTAAAACATGAAGATAACTTTAAAATTTTATTACTTAAAGCTGAAAATTGAAAAAGTATTCTTCAGTATTTGAATTTCCTAGCACTGAGAACGTTTCTAATTTGTCCTCATTCCCAATCTACTTCAGTAGATCTCATCATCCTGGCAGAAGTACGTATAAGGATAAAAGTACTATGTCGCATGGTTGATATTTGATAATGCTTCTGCTGTCACTTTCAATGTCTTTTCCGCTTTCATATCGCGAAATCCAGAGATTGTGAATGACAGCCGGAAATTGGAAATTGGATAAAAAGTCTACAAGATGGACAGTAGAGGAAGCTTTCAATGTGTTTCACATTTAGGAAATTGATATTCATCTTTTTATCCATTTGGCACGATTCATTGGTTCATGGACATCGCAATGTCACGGAGGGATTTTCACTTTTTGATACAATGATGACTCCGTCACGTTTTGCTCACTTAGTCACAGTCTTCAAAAGGTTCAGAAGTATTAACTTTCCTTCTATCAGAACATATGTGATGATTAACTGAGATGGCAATTATCTCGCGGCCCATTGTGGTAGGGCAAGTTTTACTCCTCCCCGAGTCGAAAATGTGCTGCAGTTTTAAAATACTTTGTGTTTAATGCGTTTAACAATAGCCTATTTTCACGTACTAGTGATGTTTTAAAATATTTTTGAAACTGGTCTACTGGAAAGCTATATATATATATATATATATAGTCATATCATCTGTTTAAAAGTAAACTTGAAAAATTAGGAAATATCTTCATGTTTTATATATTATTTGGTATATATGTTTTTATATCATTTGATATCTATAATGTGTCTACATAATGATGCACGCCTCATCCACACTATTCATAAATGCACATGTACTTTAGTAGTAGTGTAGTAATCATAAGCATCAGTGTGAGAATATAGCTCAATTTGTAATGTTGATCTGGTACATCCTGCGTGAAATTAAGACTACCTGATAATGAGATCATAGCAATCCAATTTCCGCCTTTGTTTAAATTAGATGGACGAGAGTGGATTCAGTTAGAGTGGGGAATTCAGTTACAATAATGTCGCTAGATCTTAAGAGGAGCCTGATTACCAAGGCATATACAGCAATAGTTTCAGATTCTTATCTCAAAGCGGTGCATTGAAAGTAATTGGAAATTAATATATCCATGTGATTTCATATTTGAAGATAAAGGAGAATAATCGCAAATATTTACAAAGTGAATTGACCAGGTTCTCATACCTATCCTGAAACTTTTACAACATAAGATTACTGTGGTGGTATTAAGTGTTGTTTGCCACTTGAAACAGTCATTCTATAGGCATTGTATATAATGGCACCTGTAGGCACTATCATTTATCAGCAAGCACGTCCTTTGTAGTTCAATAATTGTTGAATTTCCTTAGACGGAATGATAGTCACCCACTTGACATTTACTTGCTCTGCCAGCATCCAATCAGCATTTGGTGGGTTATAAGGAACATTTTTATCACTGGTCTCATCCGATTAGGTTTCCAGTTAGGTTAGGCACATTTTGGGGGGCTCGAGTGCTTTGAGGGCTTCTGGCCGGGACAACCTACCACTGAAAATACCACTGGCAATATCCATTCAGTGTTAAGTAAGTTATAAGGACCAATTTGGCACCGGTCTCATTCGGTTAGGTTTTCAGCTAAGGCAGGTTAATTTTAGAGGGTCATTATGTTGACACCTTGACCCCACCCACCAACGGTGACAAGGCAACTCATTTTCGTAAATGGCAAAGAATACGGGTTCATCTGGTACTAATGGCAATGGACTACCTTTCCAGCTACTTATAGTACCTTAGACCCCGTGTCTCCCGCTATATTATTATTGCTGATGATAATGCGCTTAGGCAGCACTGTGCAGCCGTAGAAGTTGTTAACGAGTATTGCCGTTTTAAACAAAGCGGTAAAATAATATGCTCAAGATAATCATTAAAGCATCGATACCTTTTGTTTAGTTACCTTTGCCTGCATTGGCGATTATAGTTATGACCACTAAAGTGCGCTTCGATCATTTCTCATTTCCCTATTCACTTTTTTAGTTATGCTACTCCCAATGAATCCTTGTAACTGTAGGACAGTACAGCCAGATTTCTAAATGTCATGAACTAATTCAAACCAACTCTACTCAATCAGTTTTGTCTTTTGTGGTCGTGCACGCATCATGCTTTTGTGTCGCATTCAATGGACATGCAGTTATGTCCCATTATATTGAGTAGTACCGATGTAATTTACTCATAACGCTGATGTAGCAACTCTATCACCAGATACTTGATTTTTTCCGAAATTTCCTTATGCGCATTTTCATACAATTGACTTTGTAATTTATTTACACTCAGGACTGAACTTACAGTTAAGATAGCAGGATTTACACTCGCCGACTGAGTTTGATAATTGATTGATTCCTTCCTTATGAATGCTGTACATCGCATTTCTTGCATTTTGAAACTTGATTGTTGATGAAACAGCATAAATGACAAACTTAGAACGACAAAAATCATACGAGTATCTAGTTGCTCAATTTCGGAGTGTGTATGTTTTTTTACAAACCTTGAGAGCAAATGCATTTGCAAAAATTTCTATTATTTAGTATTTTTTATAATACATTGAATATATCATAAATATACTATATTATGCTACAAATATATTGCTTTGTAGTCTTTTTATTTAAAAAAACTATAAAATAAGTCAGTAATTTTTTGCTGAGATCGGAGTTTCATTATCCGAAATGTGCATTAAAAATCGTCAACCGTCAATTGAATGTCATTGTTATTGTAGAGATTGTCCTATCGATCGAAATTTTCATTTTAAAGAATTCGTCTTTCAATCCTTAATCTAATTGATTTGAGCGTTAGAAGCACTGATGCGTTATCTCAACAGCTTTACAATTAGCAACACTTAAGTCACGCCCTAATGTACACTGTACACAGCATGTTTTCTCTTCACGGGTTTCGTCTATATAGACGTTTGAAGAGTATTAGTAAAAAATCATTGACAAAGCGCGTAATTGAAGATAATGTTAGTTAATCATTGTGAATAAAATTACAAAGATGATGAAAGATGTTTTGCCACTTGATGATCAAATTAAGTACCTATTTACAAATGTATATAAATGGATATGCGCATTTTGATGATATGAAGAGCAGTAGCAATCATAATTTATAATTTTCTTTTCCATATTTGAGCACTTTTCACAAAAGTTGAGATTACAAAGTATTTTTCTACAGATTGAAATTAAATAAATAATTTTTTTCTGACAGAAAATAACTGCAGTCCCTCTTTGAAACACCGATGCTCTGACTAACATTGCACCATCACTTTGCCAACTGATGTTCTTTAAGAATTAACAGCTGAGATACAGAATTTGTACGTCCGTAGTCTTTGTCAGCACAGAAATATGGCAATGATAGACGTGCGCCTAAAGGAATGAAATAAATAAATTTTGTTTATACTGAGAAACGCATCGGAGCCTTTCTTCCATGTGCCCTAGTTGAATTATCCATCCAACTCTTATTCCTTCTCTGTTCAGCATTTAGCAAGAATGCAGAATGTGCCTATTATAAAGCTGTTAAGTTTGACTTGACCGAAGTTTGAACCAAAGTCTCCCGGACGCAGAACGAACACTCTACCACATGGCCACAGCGCCTGTCAGCCCTGTAATATTTGCAACGGAGAAATTAGCTCGCATAAAATTATTCATAGCAAGGTGTTTACATAAAAATCGAACCGATGGAAATAGCATTGTCCTTCAATTAATTTGAAATATCGAAGAAATTTATCCACATAAGCTAAAGGAAAGCTCATTGCTAGGATATCAAAACAGTTGCAGAAAATAGAACCAAGTGCACAGGTCCGTAGCGTGCCGATTCTATGCAAGGGCTTCTGAACTTTGATGATCGGGCACTATCTGATGTCATAGAATTAGACGAACATATCAATTTCAAACTCGTGAAATCATTAATTTGTATATTCTTGTCTTTTCCGTGTTATTCTACATTTAAGATATATAATCCTAGCCTATATTTACGCCTACATGTCAATGTATTCTCATGGTAATGGTTGATCATGTAGAAATACGCAGTTAAAAGTTTATATCATGCATATTATACTCGTATTCTGAAGACGGTATATCGGCCGGTGCCAGAGAAAGCGCTGTGGACGGCTATATTCGCTCTTTCTCTCAGCTTGTAATAACGTTGCAATTAAAGTGACATGTAACATGTGATAAAAGAAATATAACATTTACGAATAATAAACAATGTTTAATCAAATAATTACAAAACTGTTTGATTCTAAAAGATCACGAAATGTTCGAGTGAATTCAATGACTAGATAATACAGCATCTATCCACTGATAGAAGGAAAATACCTTGCTCAAGTAAGGGGTCCCGCCAGACACCCCCCATCCCCCCGACGCTACGGATCTGCAAGTGCATTTTTTCCTTCAAGATTACTAACCACTTTCAAAACTTGGCTGAGCTTGACTTTGAATTGCAGATTAGAACTTTATACTGGAGAAAAAAGAGAACATTTCTATTGTTCTGAATATTTATGCAGATGAAATGATATTTCATTGCATCCGACGTTCACCAGTTTTGTCTTTCACCCAATATTTTTGTTTTCTTATCAGCTTTTTCTGTTTTCGTTTTCAGTGGCGTCCAGGATTCGAATATTGTCTGGCAGCCAGAGCGAGCTTCTGCAGGGAACGAGGCTGAAAATGAGACCTTCACAGAATAATGTACACCCTATGTCTACAATGAATGTGCGCGTCTGCCGACTTCTACCTGGTCCCTCTTCTTGTCAGACACGATCAAAGAAAAGCAGTGGGATGCATATTGCAGATTTTAGCAAAGATGAAATATTCTATGATTTCTCTGATTAAGCGAAAGGTACTAAGCCCAGAGTCATAATGTTTGACATGGAATGTCTCCACGTCATTTCCTATGATGTTCATGCCCCCTGTGTATGAAGCATAACACATTCAAATTTCACAAGTCTCCTGATGCTGGCAAACATAAGCATTTCGAACAATTTAATCCATATTTAACCACATTCTCGAATACATCGCCGATCAGAGACATGTTAATAACATCATGCGAAATGACGTGAAGATGTCCCATGTCAAAAATTATGACTGTTGACTTGGTATCTTTAACTTGATAGGCAGAAATATATACGAGTAAAATTATGTTTCAATCAAAAACTGCAATATGTGTCCCATTGGATTAAATGTTTTTCTTTAATCGTGTCTGACAATAAGAGGGACCGGGTAGAGGTCGGCAGACTCGCAGATTCGTAGTAGGTATCGGGTGAACATCATTCTGTGAAAGTCTCATTTTCAGCCTCCTTCACTGCAGAAATTCGCTCTGACTGTCGGACTAATCAGTACATGAAAATTGTATCAATCAAATGCGTGCATGCATCTCATGCATCTACATTGAATTACTTATAACCAGCTGATGGAATGATTACTAGCAATCAGGCCTCAAGGGGGGCAGGTGATTCGGCCGACAGTCGAACGAAAGATCTCTTCAAATTTTGCCCTCCTTGTCATGTTAACTCCTGTAATACGGCCACAGTAGGCTCTGGAAAACATGCATTCACCAATTTATCCGAAAATATTCAGTTTTTGGCATTTATGGCTTGCAGACTTCTCCAAATGATATATGTGACTTACAAATGCAGTGATCAAATTCACTCACATCATGCTCGTATTACTTATAGCCAGGGCTGTGGAGCCGATGCGTTATCTCATCGGCTCCGGCTCCACGACACTGATGTGAAAGGCTCCGGCTCGGCTCCGGCTCCGACTTCAAATTCAGGTTCTATCTATGCTGGTTATCCTGGATCCGTTGAACGGGTTTTTTGGATAACGGTGTGGCCTTTAGAGGCTTGCTACAATCATCAAATTAGTTTTCATTAACAAGCAACGACTTAAGTTAATAATAAAAATGATAATAGCCTAATATAATGACAAATAACATACTTGTCATATATTTTTGCATGAATTGACTATCTCTGAAAGATAAAATAAAGTTATAGCCAGGATTGGTTAAATTAGATAAAGATTTCCCGCACTGGCTAAATATAAATTGGCCTAGCCTGCAACCAGTCTACTACGAGGCTACATTAAATAAGACCACATGAGTGATGATGATATACCTAATTAGCCGTCATAGGGGCCGAATAGTAGTATAAGCTTTTTAACAAAGCTTGAATATGAAACTGGATAGCGTATGCCTCTAAATATCTTATAGGGCCTGTATCTACTCGAACATGGAAAGGGTATCGGCTATATAGCCAAATATACCGTATCAATAAAGATATCAATTGCTTTATTGAATATTAAAGTGTATATAGGCTAGCTTAGGTTGTTATTGTTATTTGTTATTGCCTTTATTCAATAGTCTGTTGGTCCATGAATAATATGATCGGTGGGTAGCCCACGACTCATCATCTGTAGAAATTGTAATTTAGATAGCCTCATTGCAGTGTAGGCTAGAAATGTACAATTGAAAATTATACTCAAAAAAATTAAAAATATCTAATTTAGGGCAAGTTTTGTAATTGTATGCAGCACACTTAATAAGTTAAGGCCTAACTTACATTATATTAATTTCGTATTTTTCATTATGGCGTAAAGTTGCACTAAATAATTCATCAATGATTCATGTATATTATTATATTCAATTTATGTATAACACATTACCACTATTCCTCTGATGATGGTTAGGCTGATGAAACTGAACTCGGAGTATCACACAGTATGTTGCAGGGTGCTATGCATAATAAAAATTTGACTGCGAGAACCGAGCAGAAATCCCATCTACTTTGCTATCTTTCGAATGCGCGTGCGGTTTTCGTATGCGCGTGTAGACAATAGAAAAGGGAGGTCAAAAGGTGCCTTTATTGAGAGCGTCTCAGTCTTTTTTTATTGTTTACATATAAGTCAGCATGATATCAGCATAAAGTGTTGACAGACGGAAAAAATAATAATAAAAATTCTTGAAATCCACAGGTCTATGACATTTGGGGAAATATTATTACACGATACGGCTCTTGTGCAGTCCTCCCCCCCCCCATTTTTTCTCTGGTCAAAAGTTGCAGCACCATTGGATGTCCGTTTCAGCATCACCGGTTTGAGTGAAGCATTCCGTGCTGTTGTAAAAATCTACGTGGGTAATTGCGATGTCATGGTCGCAAACTTCGTCAGCAAGTCAACATTATAATTTGCCTTCGGGTTTTTCGCATTGAAATATACCCTTTGAATTTTGAAGTCAAAGGAAATTCATTGTGAATGAGATACCTTTAAAATAATAGGGCGCTACTAGAAGTGGCTGGGTCGCTTATTGCTATAGCCATGTGAGGACTTGTAGTCAGGTCATTCGTGTGAGTGTGAAGAGTTCCCTCCAATCAAAATTGATCAAATTGAATAATCGATTGTTTTGAAAAATGTAGGTGGGGGGACTGCACAAGAGCCTACAATACAATCTAAGGAAATTGGCGTTGTCACAGATGCCAGTAGCTTCTGCCAGTAGCCATACCGATAGATGATAGCCTACATAGTAACCGTATTAGATTTAAGACATTGCGCAAGAAATGTAGCTATATCATCTTTGCTGACTGAACTGGAAATGTGTACATAAATGACTGGCGACTTGTCTGTAGGAATCTACAATAATCTAGTTAGCATGCATGTAACAAGTCTTCAAATTAATGGATTTTGGAGAATACGTTGTCAATATGGAAATTAGTCTTACGAAACATATGCAATAAAAAAATATTACACATGTGTGTAAATATATAATAAATATAATACAAAAGTAGGCGGCAACTGCAAAGAAAGATATCGTGGAGGACAGATCATTGGTATACTTAAAAGACATATCTTTAGATTTCAAATGATTTAATTTTTTTGTGATGCCAATTAATAACTTTCAAAATTTTAGATTTATATCAAAGCTCAAACTATCGGAGCCGGAGCCTTTGTGATAAATCGGCTCCTTAAGGCTCCGGCTCCGGCTACACAGCCCTGCTTATAGCAGTCATAAGTAGTAATGGAAAGGGGCATCATCACAAATCACATCAAATTTTTTTTGTGAAAAATTAAGATTTAAGAAAGCAATTATGATTTAATTCTTAGAAGCAGAGTTGGAAATGGGTCAACGAAACTTAACTCTGAACCCACGTGACCCACGACCCACCTGACCCAGCGACTTTTCACGAGAACATGACCCACGACCTACCTGATTCACACGGCCCCCTGACACAGGACACACCTGCCCACTACATTTCTGACCCACGACCCACCTGACCCACATTCTACAAGCGTGAATGATATAGGGTACAATTTCCCTTTCTGGTATTACTTTTAGTTTCATTTTGTAGTATCAAAATTGTTGCTAAAATTTGTTATGAAGATTCAAGTGTCATCACATCACTTGTCACATGATAAATAGACATGCAATCTTATCAAAATTATCTTATAATCAAAGTGCATGCACCACAGACGTTTTAAGCTCTAAAGAATTTAAACGATTATGTTTCTTTTTGCAATTCTTGACTATCCTTTTTAGTGCAACATATTTAACTCGTAGAAAGATGATTAATTAAGTTAAGTTGAGTGCCCTACATACTAAATTTACTGCATTGACACTAGATACACATACAAACTACTTGATTTTGGCTATGGGGAAAATCTATTAAATAATCTGCTTATTATATTGCACCATATCTAGATTTTACATAATACTTGTATATTAGCATATCTAAACATTATTACAATTTTTATACAATAATTTTTATTACATTTATACAATTTTTGTTAGAAATGTTTAGTTCTCACCCGGATTCAAAAATCTATTTCCATCGGGACACCAACAAAATCAAAAACAAAACATTTAGAAGATTTATGAAGCACTGTTCTACTCGGTGGGGTCCATACGTATTCATCAAATTAATCTATTGTTCATCATTTCATATAACACACTATTGTACTCAAACAACTTATCTCCGCTTACCAACATCTCTCAGTAGACAGCAGCAATTGCTTTTGAGCCTTTAATTTGTGTAAATTCCGCTCTTTTTTGAAACTGTATGAGGCGTGTGAAAGTCAACAGTGCTGCATATTTTGGCTGTGTGCATCATAAACCCTTTCATTGACACTGACTCAATCATTTTTCATGAATGATGAGAATACGAATAAATGAAGTTTACTGTTTTTGAGATTGTCAAATTCATCATGGGTCAAACTGGTTGGAAGTGGGTCAAGGAAGTCTGACCCACCAACTTTTGTGGAAAAAATGACCCACGTGACCCACGTGACCCACTTGACCCGTGACCCACGACCCACTTCCACCTCTGCAGAAATACAACACTATATTAACCAAGGACTAGCGCGGACATGCATATTGAAAACGTAGTGCGTCTTGAACATCTGCTGTTATGACAACGGTGCCTAAGCGATGCCTTCGAGAAGTTGATGATGGGAAGGCACCGGCAGCTTATTAGTATACTTTGTAATTATTAGCGAGCTTTTAATGGTTATCGTAATTTCTCTTTAGCCTACAAATGAAAGCATCTTGATAAATTAACTTCCAACAAATCTCCTTTCGGCAAGGATCTACATCTGCTTCACGTTTCTATAATTTGATAATTTTGAGATCAAGCAACATTGACATAGATCGGTATCACTCACTAACTTATACAAAGCGGAAAGTCGGATTTTCATTATTTAAACAAAAACTAAATTTAGAATCAGTGATCTCAAATTGTTAGATTAACAGATTGATAAATGAAATCTATTGTTATTGTATAAAAAAATCATAAGCTTCATCGCTTCTAAGTTTTCAAACCACTCTGATCTGCAGGGCGATTTATTCACTTGCAAATGAATGAACCTTATACTCTTGTCGATATATTCAGTCGTATTTTGTATAGCCTGGTGCGCAGACAACTGTTAAATCTTTCAGGAATCGTTTATGTTCTGGACATTGGGCTTGTGCTCCTTAGAATTGTAAAAATGACATGAAGTACACAAATAAAACTATACAAAAATTGCCATTAATGTCAAAGAAATGTAAGATAAATTTTCAAGACTCATTGTTAACGACATACAAATGATAAAATATTTAATTTTATGACATACGTGAGTCTCATCTTCGCCATCGAGCAAACTCATCAGATAGATGTCTCTTGCGATTCATAAAGGTAGAAGATAAACGCCACTTCAATCGAAAGTCAAGGTATTGTGTTCGCTTTCGTGTGACTTTCTCTAAAGAACTATCCCCCATGTTCTATTATTATCTCTCCTTTGAAACTCTCTTGGCATCTTAGAACTGTTACTCATTCAGGTGAAAACTATTGCAATAGGAACTGACTTGTGAGTGAGTCAGATTATGAAAAAGATATTTTATGAGATATTTCGATAGAATCAATGTCAATCAGTTTCTACGAAAAATGTCTTAATTCTCGAATCTGGAAACTATATGACTCAGTTTTAAGGATAAGTGTAACTAGCGACAGTTAATGCGCAATCATTCAAACCGTGTTTATATTTGTCATGTTTTAAATATTACATGTACATGTGATTTAAACTATAATTTAGGCTCCATATATTTTGACAGTCCTTTATGAGGACTAATTTAAAGTCCTCACACACAAACCAAGCAAGATCAATCAATACTTGCTAAAGGACCGGACTTTGCAAGACTTGTCCCGGTGCCACTCTTGTTAATTTCCCCTGCTCTCATTGTCGTGGCGGGAAGTGTAATGTAGCTTTTGAATTTCTAGGAAAAAAACAGTTTGCAATTTTCGAAAGTTGACTCTCGTCTTCCGTGTTATTCAATTTCCCCCGCGCCCTCTTTATCTCGAAAATGTCGCTTAGAAATTCAAGCTGAAGATAGAATACTGAGATATCGAGGCTTGTGGCTTCTTGGAGACTTTGAACTTACATCATTACTAAGATATAGAGTGATTCAAAGATTTAAATTGTGGCCTCTGGAAGAATTCATCCACCTCTCTTTTTCCGAGGGGATGAAGCAATATCGGCTTTTTCCGATCAGCAAATTAGATTGGGAGGGAATATCATAACACCGGCTCGGTTCGCCCTTTCAAGCCCACTCGAGAAGTAATTGACATATCAAAGATTCTACATTCAAGTGCATGAAATGGATCTTCACAGAACTTTTAACAGCAAACAGTAGATGAAAATATGTTGACAGATATTAAAGTGCCACAACCATTTAAGAAAGAAACATGCAGGCTCACCAATCGTTTTTTGAGACAAGAGATCATAGGAGCCGGTCTTGATGTGCAGACATGTTCATCCGATCAGTATGTCAACATGGACTGATGTGTCCGGACACGGTTTGTGACCATGACATGATAGGAGCTCTGTTAATGTTCAGGCTCATAACTTCGACACTCTACTTTTACTCACCACTATAAAAGTTGTATGACTTAATTTTCAAAATAAAATCACTTAGATAATAATGAACTTTGCTACATAACAAGTCTGAGTAACTCCTGTATCAATAATTGAAAGAACCCTATAACCTTCTATGAATATTCGCAGCGTTATCTGCAAGTCATCTTTTTCAAGTGCTTTCTGTTTACTTTTACACCTCCACATGTTGACAGATTTTAGAATTTTCTCAACTGTATCATGTGTCCTATCACTATTATAGTGGTCCTTGACTCGGCCTTGGGTTAAAGAAATGTCCATTTCAAATTCATATCCATGAATGTGTTCACTACATTCTTACAACAATATTCAAATTTTCAGTAAAACATAGATTACATATTCAAATGTATGAAATGAATGGATAGCTCTGAAGCGTGAAGGAATTCATGAATCAACCCAAGCGCATGAATGTGTCTCCACTGAAGTTGCTCATATGCGTCAAAGTCTTAAGATAACACAGAAATCTAATTCTGTTTATCCATATTGAAGCGAATATAATACCGATAGTTCATCAAGTGGAAATCTGACTTCCACGAAACGATATTTGAAGCAGATTTCAAGCGGCAGTACACCAAGTGTTATCGGCTGCATATTTGTTGATCTTCTTCCGATGTCTGGTCGTAAATCAACCATCCGTTTCTCTTCGAGGACTCTCTCAGTTTGTTGACTTGATTGTGGCAGGAAACGCAGTGTGATTGTGGAGATGTTAAAATTGCTCTTCATGCCGCTTGACATGCAAACAAGTGCTGCCATGGTGGCAGCAAGCCACACATCTAATCTTATCCGAGCAATTTACTCCCTGCCATGTGAATTTGTACATCATGGAGGGTGCACGCGATTAATTTCTTCGCCGTGTTAGGTATGTATCGACTGGAAGATTATAAAATACAAGTCGTCAGAAATGTCAACACTGATTCACAAGGAGTTCATGAATCTGCTTCAAGAAAGATGCAATTGATTGATAGAGGCTGTGGGAATACTGTGGCATAGTGAAATCTATGACATTATATGACGTTTGTTTGTTCACAGCAAACTGTTCCTTTAAATAAGTGTGAAGTTCTTTCTATGCAATTACTAATTCATTTACTAAAGTAGGAATAGGATTTGACAAAACTTACTAATATTTGCATTACTAAAGTTCTAGGACTGAGCTGCTCTTTTTTCTTTTGAGTTATGGCTAGCGTCATTACTGGCGTTCCTGCGCCCACACCTTTCCTTCACACTCCAGGCGAACCACCCATTGCATGGGATACTTGGATACGTACTTTCGACAACTACCTGCTTGCCGTAGGACTAGATGTCACCACTGAGGAAGCTAGGTGTAGGGCTCTGTTGATCTCGTGCCTAGGATCGGAAGGTCAGAGGATCTTGTACACGTTTGACAGCTCCAGTGTTTCTAAACTTGCCGACCTAAAGAAGGTCATGAAGAACTACTTTGTGGGATCCACCTCTAAGTGGACATACCGACTCAAACTGCATGAGCGCATGCAGCGTCAGGGCGAGTCGATCGAGAGTTTCACTTCTGATTTGCGGCAGATTGCCTCCAGTTGCGAGTTTAAGGTTAGTACAGACCCGCTCAACGAATCACTGCTTGGACAATTCATTATAGGTGTTCATGACAACCGGGTCAGAGAGAAGCTTTTACTTCAAGATGACAGCAAGCTGACGTTCGCAGGCGCTGTCGACATTGCCAAAGAGTATGAGCGTGTCACGCAAGAAAGCTCCACTTTTAGGTCACATGGATCTGTTTCTAGTCATGCAGCACTCCAAATCCGTTCGTCTAGACAGCGTGATCGTTTTCAAGGTCACAAGCAAAAATCAAGTAAGCATATCAGTTCAGGTAACCAGCACACGCGATGCTATCGTTGTGGGTCTGATAAGCATGTTGCCACGTATGACCAATGCCCTGCCAGAGAGAAAGTTTGCAATTTTTGTAAGAAGATGGGTCACTTTTCAAAAGTCTGTAGCAGTCGACCTAGAAGTCAGTCAAGTCACAGTACGCATCGTGCTCCAAGTCGTTCTAACCGTGGTCAGTCCAGGAGTAGAGGTGTTAGAGTGAATGAAATCACCGATGGGCCAGATGAAGATTCCACTGTTTGTCGCATCACAATTTGCAATTTGGGTAATCCTAATCACGATGAGAAGTTCACATCGAGTTTGATTGTGCAGAGCCAGGTTCTCTCAGGTGTTTTGGATACCGGTTGTGGCATTAACATCATTCCACATCAAGTTCTGTCAACGTTTTGGTCTCAGAAGAGAATTCAGGATGCGCTTCATCAATGTGCCATCAGAGTGTTCACTTATACAGGAGAAAGAGTTCAAGTGATGGGAAAGATAGAAATTTTTTGCACTTCTGCTGACGGCAAAGAGAGTTGCACAGTACCCTTCGTTGTTGTCTCACTGAGAGAGAAGGAAGTATTGTTTGGCCGTGACTTGATGAGACGCTTTCATAGTATAAGAAAAGATCTTTGGGATCTACTTTCTCCAGCCAGATCGAACTTGAATGTCAACATGAATGCATGCCTGTTTTCTCGGAACTCTCCGCAGACAATTGATCCACCACATGTACCTTCTGTGTCTACAAATTCTATCTGTCAGACGAGTTATGTCAGTCCCACTGCTCAGGTTTCTCATGCTGATCCTGATTCTTTTGCAAATTTCACAAGTGATTCGTCTACATCACTCACTTCCCCTGCTTCTCAGCCAGATGTCGTTGCTCTAGGATGCATCAAAGGCTACACTCACAAAGTTCGTGTAAACTCGGATGTTAGACCTGTGCGCCAGTCATTGCGCCAAATTCCTTTCTCGATTCGGAATCAGGTCTCTGATGAAGTGAAGCGTTTACTTGCTGCCGATGTCATTGAGAGAGTTGAGGCATCTGAGTGGATTTCCAACCTGGTCATAGTACAGAAAGCGAACGGGAAGCTTAGAGTATGTGTTGATTTGCGAGCCGTGAATCAAGCTGTCGTTGTTGATGGCTATCCGCTCCCAAGGATTGAGGAAGTACTGCACTCCATGAAGGATTCTTCGACTTTTTCAAAGCTAGATTTGTCAGAGGCATACTTGCAACTACCACTCCATATAGAAAGTCGAGATTTGACTACGTTCATAGTACCTGACGGTTTGTTCCGCTTCAAGCGATGCCCTTACGGGTTGGCCTCATGTCCATCTGCTTTCCAGTCCGTCATGTCCAAGATTCTGAAAGGTATTGACGGTGTTGTATGCTACCTGGATGACGTTTTGGTCACTGGACCTTCTACTGAAATCCACAACCAGAGATTAAGGGCAGTGCAGAACCGACTGAATGACCACAATGTGAAGCTGAATGAAGCCAAGTGCATTTACGGTGTCAGCAAGATCACATACTTAGGACACGATATTGACAGACATGGCATCAAGCCCTCATGTGAAAAGGTCAAGGCACTGATCGAGTCCCCCGCCCCAACGTCATTCACTGAGCTTCGCACGACATTGGGTGCTTTCGGTTTTTACGCAAAACACATTCAAAATTTTTCAACCTTGGTAGAACCTCTGCGGTGTTTGTTAAGTTCTCCACAGTTCACGTGGTCTCAGGAAGCTCAAGTGACTTTTGACAGAATGAAGCTACTTATAAGTCAAAGTTCTGCCCTAGCACCTTTTGATGCCAATCTGCCAGTCATTGTGTCGACTGATGCATCAAATGTTGGACTAGGAGCTACGCTCTCGATTATTGATCCACATTTTGGAAAGAGAACAGTTGAATTTGCATCCAAGAGGCTCACAGCATCAGAAAAGAAGTTTTCCACAACTGAGAAGGAAAGTCTTGCGCTAGTTTGGGCCTGCGAGAGATGGAGACCGTACCTTTTAGGAAGAAAGTTTGTGCTTGAAACTGACCATGAACCGCTTCGCATGATTTTCTCAAAAAAGGGTTTTGACCGAATGAGTTTGCGACTAGCTCGCTGGGCAACAAGACTCATGGCGTTCAATTTCGATGTGCAATATAAGCGAGGTTGTGATAACACAATTCCCGATTACTGCTCTCGTTTTCCGATTGAGGACATGGTTTACTTGCTATCGGATGATCAGGATGAAGACTTAGCTATTGTTCAGTCCATGTCAGTAAAAAATTTCCAAGATGCGTGCGAGTCATGTCCAGATCTGTCTAGGATAAGAAATTTCATTGAAACAGGTTGGCCAAGCAAGAAGAACATGCCTACCGAATTGCAGCCCTATTTTCTGATTCGAGATGAACTCTCCATTCACCAGCATCAAGTTATGAGAGGAAGAAGAGTAGTTGCTCCAGTTTCTGCTAGAGACGATTTGATTGACATAGCACATGAATCTCACATGGGTATTCAGAAAACCAAGACGAGACTCAGGTCTATGTATTGGTGGCCAGGACTAGACAAGCAAATCGAAGAAAAGATTAGGAACTGCAGTGTTTGCCAGATGGCAAGCAAAACTTTCAAAAGTGGTCCAGCACCTTCAAAAGAAAATTTGCCTCTTCCAGAGTTTCCGTGGAAGCGTGTGTCAATTGACATTAAGGGTCCAATGTACTACTTGCCTTCATATCTAAGATATGCAATTGTTGTGATTGATCTCCACAGTAAATGGCCTGAAGTTTCCTTTGCGTCGTCTGTTGAAACTGATAAAGTCATTGAAGTTTTGGATGGTATTTTTTCGAGGGAAGGATTTCCAGAAGAGCTGTTGTCCGACAATGGTGCTCAGTTTACATCCACATCGTTTTCTGATTTTCTGTGCAAGAGAAATATTGTCCACATTCGCGCACCCATTTACAATCCTGAGTCCAATGCCGTCGTAGAGAGATTTAACCGCACACTGGCTGAACAGATCGAGTTGGCTTTGTTTCAGAAGACTCCAGTACCTCAGTACATTCGTCAGTTCCTTCTTACCTACCGATCCTCGCCACACTCAACAACTCTTCAGTCTCCCAGTTTTCGTCTTCACAATAGGGAAATGCGAACACAGCTCAGTTCACTAGTTCATGTGAAACCCAAGAAGAAAGTTCGATTCGAAGAGCCATTCAGGTCAGGTGACCGAGTCTGTGTGAAGCATCCGAGATCAGGAGAGATCAAGCGTGGTTTAAAAGTCTCAAGAAACATTGGCAGTCGGTCTGTCATTCTCGATGATGGCCAGAAGTGGCACACGAAGCATGTGTCGACTGATCGATCGAACAGCAGGATGGAAGAAGAATGCGAGCTGCCGGACGTTCCGCGAGAAGTGCGTGGTGCCGTGCGAGACGTAGTGCAAGACGAGAATGGAGGAAGGCGACAAAGTACAAGAAGACGAAGACATGTGCGAAACGAGAACTTTATCTACTACTAGCTGTGGTTGTGATCGAAGTGATGAACATTTTGTAAACGGATGGTGTCACGTGAAGTCCGTTATCAAATCTTTTACGCTCTAGCGTTAATGCAGCGTGTTTGACATTTTCGAACATTTGACATTTGTTTTTCCTACAGGAGGGAATATGTGGCATAGTGAAATCTATGACATTATATGACGTTTGTTTGTTCACAGCAAACTGTTCCTTTAAATACCCTAACTTCTAATGAACTTTGTTATTGGAGAAATTTATGAAAAATACACAGAACTAGTTTCGACCACGAAGTGCTTGTTTTGATTCTCTGACATGTACATACGGCAAAGTCAATACTGATGTGCATGCGACCCTAACTGAAAACATTACAAATACAAAGACAATGAACAATTGTTCTTTTACAAATTTGCATCAGTCATGTCAAAATTACGACTATCGAGTAGATGCAGGTCTTAGTTTTAGGGCCTGGCCCAAAGATCAGTGTTGAGTCCGTAGAACACTTAAATCAGTGTGGTTATGTAAGAAATTGAATTGATATGTTTTTATCGTACATGCAATAGTAGGAAAGGAACGTTTGTTTTTTGGATCCAAATCATCTTGATCAAAATTTGTTTGATCGATTCGGAGACTTGACGTTTTGGCGCAACATGACTTCCTGTAATAATTATTCAGCAAATGCCATTTAATGATTACTCGCCCGCCAATGTTCATAAAAATCAATCATTCAAATGCCGAAAACATGATGTATTAGGTCTAGAAAATGAACAGTATGTACTTGCACGGGATACTTCTGTGAAATGTGTTCAGTTGGATTCATAAATCCTGAAGACACGTTCGTTCGGCAGCGATCAAACCACATCTGTTGATTCATGTAGGTCGGTATGACGGTCCTTTTCAAAATACGTGAAGTTCATGGTAGACGATGTGATGAATGACATACGAACAAATGAATCGATCATATATTTGAGGAAGTTAAGGCACACAGACCTCATACATCACAAACAGATGCAGCGGCGGCGGGCGAGCAATCAGTGGCACTTACTAAATAATTTTGGCGGGCGAGATGTTGCACCGACGTTTTTACATGACTCTTATCTTCAGCATTCAAATCAGTAGAATCATAATTAATTTCAAAATTCATCTTACTGACTGAATCGAAGATCTACAGGTGGGCATGTGAAGGAAACCCATGTCATAGGACGAGATATTTCTCGAAGAAATTTCCTTAGAAATTTTTCGTATTGAAAAAAATTTTGCCTTTACTCAAGCTTTGACAGAAGTCAGATATACACTGATATACAAGCACATGTACCTTGAAATACTACTATATGCTGTCGAGTCTGACGGATATGGTGTTGAATGCCTGGTAGAGTTTGATCGACATTAAACAGGACCAACTGTTGAAGGATATGCTTTCTGGGTGATATGCAAAACGTTTTGGGGTCAATTGTCTTCCATCTTTATATTATGAAGAATTTCAGTTTCATTTTTATCCACTTACCCGTGTGTGATGCTGATACAAGCATGTTTCGGCGATAAAGCATTGCAACCATAAGTCCGTCTTTAAAGTTGTGCATGTTGTTAAATAATAGTTCTTAGTGGACATTTTCTGCCTTTTGAAATCGGAAAAAGTAATGAAATAGACTAAGAATCGTTTATAATGTTGAGACTTTAGACATCTAATTCATCTTCGTTAAAGCATCATATTTCGATTACAAATCTTAGGTTACTGATTCATGACGTTTTATGCATTGTATGTCCATTTGAATTGTACTAAATTCACATCTCCATCTTCTCTTTCTTCACAGTACTTTCAGACTTCAAAAAGTGATTTCTGAATTCATAGAGCTATTTAAAATATGATTATCTAGCATTTAAGAAATTCAAAATCAATTTTCTACAGAACTTCAAAATAGGTTTATTTAGAAGTATGTGAACAAAGAGAATGTTAATATTTAAATTGATATTTATTGTCTTAATCGCAAGTTCTTTGAATCAAATGGGAATGCTGACTTAGCGACCATGATGCGCTTCTCAGCTCATAGATGGATAGGATCTAAATATGCACATGACACTGCCTCATAATGTATGTATCATGGAATGCAATATCCCTTTTTAATCCATGATCTGATCTCAAGTTAGACATGTGTTTCTGCACATGTCAGTGCTCAGCTTTTTCTTGTAACAATGCAAATGACATGCAGTTAAGGTTCCCCATATTCTGTTCCTGTTTACATTTGGTTTCCAAAAAATAGCAGATATGTGCTCAACTGTGAAGTTCATATAATTCGTGATATATTGCATGAGGACAGAGTGAATGATTCGATTGTCTTCCGGCAATGAGTCATACTTCTGCTAACAAAATCTTGAATGACAGCAACATACATGCAACGGTTGCGTATTCATAAGCATCTTGCGTAACAAAAGGTCTAAAGAGAATATTTAGTTAAGTACGGAGAGTTAAACTTTCTTCTAAATAAAGGCTATTGGGAATTATTAAACACCCTATCATTAAAGAAAGCCACGTGCAGAGATAGCAATTATTTGTACATGATCACTCCATCAGCTGTTACATAATGTTTTGCATTTTTGAAGATGATTGTCAACTTTTCCTACTACAATTCTTGCTTATTTTACATTTAGACTAAGCACGTTAATATGCTCATTAAAGCAACAACGTAGCAGAGAGAGAGAGAGAGCACCTGTCATAAGAATTTGATTCGTTTAAGTTAGTTGTGACTATACATGTATACTTGAATCTAACTGTTTGTTGGTGATCAATTCATTTGATCAGCAACTATCTAGGTCATGTCTGTAAATATTAAGAAGAATCAGATTTTTAAAACATGTCTTAAGAAATGAGAAAGATCGCGATGTTTATAAAGTGCCGGTACCTAACATTGAAACTTCCATGACTGGAAGTATTGGAATCCGCCATCTCTTAAGTGCTGAGCATCATAACAGCGTGCGACCACAGCATTAGTTTAACGGTTTGTCCCTTTCAGAGCATCCCTTCTATATATTTCATAAATTACTTGAATGATTCAATAATTGCGCATATATAGTTGGATTTCTATGGCAGCAATTATGCACAGAGCTGGAAGCGGGAACGGGCCGAAAAAAGCGGCCCGGTTCCAGCTCTGATTATGCAGCTGGAGGTAGCAGAATCCGTATTGACTTACCGGCTAATTCTCGCCGTACATAAATGGCTCAATGGTGCAAACAATATAAAATAAACGTGTTTTTGTCTCAGAGAACAATGTTCACAAAATTGGAAATTGTTTATACTTTAAAGTAGTAGTAATATTCGTAATGTGAAAGAAAATCTTAGCTTTTGAGCGATCATAAAATCAATGCTTTTTTTGCCTGCGTGACTGCACTCATTGAACTTCTGGAAAAGTTGGGGTTGTAATCGATTCGTTTTGATGAGTTAGACTTCCTGTTCACTATCAACTTCATTAAATAGTTCAGACATGCTTTGTAGCGGAGAAGAACTCCGATTATCTTCCGATCAGTCAATGAGTTTGGGACGTTAAAGATCTTTAAAAAAACGAGGCGTGCAATCTTCTTTTCAGGGCCACCGTAAATCGGCTAGATCATCTCGCACATCAAGGATTCAATGGTTGTCACATTATTTATTCTCAGATTATTCTAACAGATCTGCGCGGCAGCATGAGAAATTACCCCAATCGTTGAAAATTGTCATCCATTATGTGTTCACAGTCTTATCCTCCTCACGTCGCCAAATATCATGAAAAATTTGATTCCAAATTTAAATTATTGAGAAATTCACGATATAATCAAGAAAATTGTCATCTGATAGTTCAATTCTAAATAAATTTACGTATAAACAAGATTGTAATGTCTCTTTGAACTCTTATTCAAAGTTGTTGTGTTTGTAATCAAATATTGATGACTGTCTGTACATGACACTCAAATAATCTCTTCTGTGTTATTACTTTTAGGCTCCGTCTCCGATGATTGTCTTTTCATGTCTGTTAATGCGTCCAGAATATCGCTTTACCGTCTTATTATTTGGGAATTCGGATGTTCATCCAGACCAAATCTTTCCGCTTAGCGGATGTCTGCACTCTTTCATGCCTAGTTGATGTGTAGAAAGCGCTAATTCGACATAAATCAAATTATCGACTGTCTTCTTATATCAGTGACAACTTTGATCAACGCTTTAATACTTCACACTGTATAATCGAAGCTGGCAAGAGCAAAAGACAGTGAATTGGAACGAAACATCCTTGAGATTCGCCAATAATGAAATGACCGAATCTCATGATTTTTGATAATTGTGTATTTATATATAAATAAATCCACTAAATTCATTTTAAGAAAATCAATACTATTGCTTTGCACAATGCATTTCGTCCACTCTTATTCAAGTGCAAACATTAGACTGAATCCAAACTTTACAATCATCTACTTATAGAGTAACTAAATCTATGAACAAAATTAAGAGAATGAAAACGTACATTATCAGACTTAACAATTGATTTAGAGATATGAAACAATTGATCAATTAACCTAAATATTAAAAGAAGCAAAAAAGAAGACTTGATAGCTACCACGGTAAATGGATAAATAAAGGGTTGACACAAAATCCTTTTATTGGCAAAGGTCGGGTTTTCACTTAAGATAACGATTTTTTTTGTAATAGCATTGAGATAAGTCTGTATTCAGTACAATGTTTGCACTTGAATAAGAGTGGACGAAATGCATTGTGCAAAGTAATGGTTTTGATTTTCTTAAAATGAATTTAATGGCTATATTTATATTGAGTAACGGGGTATCATCTTAAAAAAATTGCGTATTAAAAATGGTGCACAATATATTACTTTGAAAATTATTTTATTATCTCAATTATTTGTTTTCCAGTCTCACATTGCAAGGTCTATTTGATCTATCCATTATTTACTTTTTACTTTTTAGTTAATGAATATAAACTGGATTTACTATTAAAAGCACTAAAAATTTGTTTCTATCTTTCTAAAATGCGTTTCGACGAACCGCCCTTCTCAATCATATTTACCTACAATGTACAGTGAAAATCATAAACAAAGTGTATCTAGAACAGCTAAATATTGATCTCCATCCTCAGTTAAAAAATGGATACACCTGAATAGCTGCCATTTCATTCAATATCAGGAAAGGAATCACCAGCGGCATGATTCACATCTCTCAAGGTCGACACAATTCTCTTGTTAAAGTTGCAGCCATAGCCGGGTAAATTTGTGATTTGCAATTAACGATTTCATGAAATTTCGGCAGGTATTCATTAAGCTGTCAAATTCATCCAATAAAAAAGGTTACCTGAGCATGGCTGCGACTTAAAATAGAGAGTTGTCTCGATGTTGAGTGATGTGAACAAGGCCTGCTGTGATTCCTGATATTTGATGAAATAGCAGCTGTTTATGTCTGTTCCTATTTTTCAACTCAACTGAGGATACAGCTCAAGATTTATTTTTTTGTGCTGTCTTTGCAAAAAACAGCATTTATTAATTATTGCAGACGCTTTATCGTAGGTGACATGTCAGTAGTATGTTTAAAAAGAAGTATTTAATGGATGGCCGTCGAAATTGCGCTAACACGTTAGTTGCAAATCTAAAAGTTCCCCGGGTATTTCTACAGCTTTAAATAAGGAGTTGCATCGATGTTGAGAGTTGTGAACTAGGCCGGTGATGATTCCAGATATTGGATGAAATAGCAGTTATTCAGGTTTGTTCCCATTTTTCAACTGAGGATGCAACTCAATATTTAATTATTCTATTTACATGGTAGTTCTAAGCTTGGTAATGTTTGCTGATTCTATTAAGTTTTGCTATTTATCAGTGTTATGTTTTGTTCCCTTTTAATTCTAATAATTTCGGCCTCTGCGTAACATATAACTGTATTCTACTTGCACAGATAATTCCTTTGTTGACTTCACTATCTTTCTTCAGTCTCCCAAGATATTTTGGATGCAAGACACTCATTTAATTTTATAATCAATGATCTTTGTTGGAGAAAATCAATGTAAATTATAAATCTGATAGAGAAGGAAGGCTGGCCAAAATACACTTTAGAAAAGTAAAATCAATTATTTATGTGTCGAAGGATACATCTACTTATTTACCAAATAAAAGGTTGTCTAAAACCTTCTTTGTAAGCTGTGTTGTTTTTGCTCGAAATTAAACAAACTGTAATTTAAAAAAAATGGCAACTTCTTTTTTGACCTTAGGTGTATGCTCATCAGTGAAATTACCTTCACTGTATTTGTGTTATGAGTACTACAAGCATTGTGACAGAAATCGACGTTTTGTGCGCGACAAACCTACTTTGAGAAGAACATGTCCTGAGATAGGCGATGACGAGTATTGTTACCAGAAATCATTATTTACCTATTTTTTACGACTTCCTTATTGCGATTTTTTCCAGTTATTAAGATTTTATTTTTTAAAAAAGTATTTAAAGCTCAAGATCAAACATCAAATGCACTGTTCATAATGTTGACTTCTCTAAAGGCGTACATTTTTGTCAGTTCTCATGTTTAAACCATTTTCCTATTGTCAAGTATATTTTTGAAAGACAGAGACAGATACCAAAATGGGCTAGTGCCACTGCTCCAGATTCCTGGAACCTATAAGCTTGCAAATAAATGTTGTACGTAAAAAATATGTGAAAATATAAAATTTTGAATACAGATGGAAGATACACTCATGCAAAATTTTGTGGCGATTGATCAAATTTCCCAGGCTATATAGACAAATTAAAAAGCGTTTGAGTCAACCTATAAGTATCGAATACTTCCCTGACCATCGATATTTTAAAATCTCTATAGATTAGAAAGTAGCATAACCCTAAAACATTTAGGCAAACTGGCCAATCTATAGGACTACAGAAGAAGTTGTTGCATGAAGTGTATGGATAAACTAAAAATCAAAAGTTCATTATTAAACTCAAGGCATTAAAATAAAACAATTAATCGTGAAACACAATTTTAACATTTCTCTGTAGCTGCTGGTAGGCCTACCATCGCATCAACAAATTCGTCCATGTCAATGTATCCATCTTTGTTTTTATCAATTAGTGCCATCAACTGATTTATATCTTCATCCGAAAATTTCTCACCAATCAGAGTCATAGCTTTTTGTAATTCATTACGATCAATCAAACCATTGTGATCGTGGTCAAAGACTTCGAAGGATTCTTTCAAAACAGCTATATCTTCTTCACTTAATTGCTCTTTTACCATTGGCTTTGGGCAAAACACTTTTATGAACTCGGAATATGATAATTTTCCATCTTTATCCTCGTCTAGGGTATGTATGATATCCTGCAAATGAAAGATGAAGAGATCAATGAAAATTTCAGCTTTGAAAGATAACTGAGCAAATTCACACTCAGCGCTGTAATTGTGTAGCTCCTTCATTATATTTACATCAAAAAAGTGAAAATTTCATTAATTTGCCAAATCAATACCAATTCACGTCAATAGACATAGGCCTATTGCCCAAACACGTGTTGCTTAAAATTAAGCTTACATTCATGTGTCAATGTATTCTCAGACAATTTTTTTGAAGGACATTGTAACAGTAATGGCCAAGCCAAGTGATCTACTATGCTTACCGTCTTTGCCACGTTCAATGCACCAGTGTGCATCCAGCACTATTCGAAAGTGATTTCGAGTTACCGCTCAAAGTGAAACTGACTATTGTCTCATACGCTTAAAGTGCGCTAATGCGTTAACTTTGTTAAAGACAAATCACAAGTTCATGCATGCTGTATATAAGCCGCCGCTTTCTTAATAAAATTATCACTTGAAATGGAACAAATTGTTTTGGTTACTACTATAACAGACATGTATTGTTAAGTTCGTGAAAAGTCCAGCTTCGACAAGTAGGCCTGCGTGCAAAGAGTCCAGGGTTTGAGCTTGTCCGCCCATGGAAGCACTCCAAGTTCACTGAGTCCTATGATGAAATTGAGCTGGTTGAGCATCTGTTAGTCTTGGTGTCACCTGGTCCAATATACCGAGTTGTAATGAGCATTTTTTGAATGTTTTTCGTACTGGAAATCAGCACTTGTTTGCCATCCGATCCCTAAAACCATTCGTTTCAGTTGCTATATTTTCAGTGTTTTTGAGGGAGTGCATGACATCCATCGCTGTCTTCCTTTCCGCGTGCTCCGTGCAACAATAAAATATTATAGAAAATATACTCATTCTCCAAAGTTAGTGTACATAACAAAATGCTTTCCATAGCATAAGCTTTCCATTCATAAGCAACAAAGATCACAATTCAAAAATGTCCTAAAAGTCCTAAAATTGAGTCTCATCGTATGGCAACTTCACGGATGATGTCTTCAAGAAGTACCTACAGATTACTTCAGGTTTCATCATAAATCAAGCCTGATATTCGTTTGACACCACCTTGACGAGCAAGACGACGGATTGCCGGCTTTGTGATACATCGCCTGTGATTTCGCAATACCTTTCGATGACGCTTTTTCTTTTTCAGCGCGATATCAGTGTCTCTCAACTGTCACTTCTCTTAAACATACATTTTTATTGTCAAAGCTGTATATGCGGATCGTGATGCGGATTATCTTAGTGAACCCTCGCTAAATCTCAAATGACACGTCAAACTGCACATGGTACGTACATGCATGTATATTCATTTTGCCTTGAAGCTGTAGCGGTCAAGTAAGCTATCTCTTCAGCCACACTTAAGTTTCCTGGGACGGTCTACTCGCAGACTATAGCAGTACATTTCATTTTCTCTCATTACCGACCGACATATCTTCGAGAAGTTATGCTAGCAACGGTTCATGTGCTCTAATTGAAAATTGCATGCATGTGTTGCCATTCTAAGGTTTGCGGCTTGTGACTTACGGCTTCTCTGCCTCCGTTCCAATCTTGCGTCCCTTGCATTGCTTGCAAGTCTCATGCAGTGAAAGAGTTATGTCAGATATCCAGGTGGCGAAGTTCAGGTGCACAAAGACTGCATCTCAGGTTCCTTCCTAAGTTAACCATTATAGCTTCGAGCCTCGAGGTGTTGCAGGGACTGCATCTTATATCTCACCTTCCAAGTACTTTCAAAAATCTCCTTTGTTTTCTATTTTGACACACCGTAAAATTGAAAGGTGCATGTCAACACATCAAATCTTAGGACAGCGCAAAACATCAACTAAATATTCAGTTGATATTTTTACTTTTTCGCACATTGCAGCTTCAATTTGAAATTCTTCTGTATAGCGCGCTACGAGGGATTTATCGGTGCATGATAATTGTCATATCTCCATTCAAATAATAACAAACTCGTGAGGCTATCTACTTACTTAATGAGCATCTGTCATCTAAATAGTGGATGAACTATTAATAAACCCAAACTTATCTGCGAGTACAACTGAATTACACAAAAGTAAAAACAAATGCATGGTTCACTTTTTAGTTGAGTCACAAGTTGATGAAAATGGTTTTGAACGGTGCGTCTAAACCGAAATTAGTTTCATTTTTCATGAGAGATATCTTTCGTAAAATAATGGCTCACTCAATCTTTCAGATGCGATTGACATCAGGCAAAACGTACATTTAGCAATTATCTGAAAGTTGACGTTTTCTTTGCTGAAAGCAGTTTTCAGTGCCAATCCATTTGTCGTAGAATTTCGTTTTCCATATTGCCCTGAAATGGCTGTAAGATGACCACCAATAATTCACCTTCAATTTGCAGTTTTCAAGAGAGACAGTTTTCTACAGAGGAAAAATTACAGACGGACTTGTTAGATACTACTTTAAAGAAAAACAATCTTGCACTTTTAGCTGCCTCAGAATAACAGATTTTTCAATAAAATGCAATATTCCCTCAGCAGGATGATGGCATGAGAGTATAGGCCTTGATGCTGTTTTATGATCTTCAAGATGCATGCAACATTCATAATGCAGAAAGCAACAACCATTTTCATTTCCATGGATCAAACTCATGTGACATTGAGGAGAGATTATTGAAGGAGATATATTCAAACAAAAAGGTGATTTGACGATGCGATCAAGCAGGCTTATGCATATGAATATAAGCTATTCTTTTCGCGAATTCTTTAGAAAAAGCAAATTACATGCATTTTCCATCCTACTATTTTCAAGTTATTGAAAATATAAAATATAAAATTATAATCAACATCGATATTTATCTTGACTCTTCCCAGCCAATAACTTGAAAATATGTATAGTCAAGACATTCACAAAATTAAATCCTACTATAGTTTTACATAGGGACTGTATAGGGGCCCTATTCGTAATGTGGACTGTGCATGTTCTCACTGTCTGCAAGCAAAATCCAGTAATTAGCGAATTAATAAAGTCAAATTAATATAATCTAATTCATTTCCTAATAATTTCCAATAATTTTCATCTTGTATGCAGACGCAAGATGCTGCTTAGAAATATTCTTCAATGCTTTAACAAATTTCAGGGCCAAACTCACGTGAATTTCATCTGATGTTGGATTTTTGCCTAACGCCGTAACAAGAACAGACATGTCTTTCGACGATATTCTTCCACTACGATTCCTGTCAAACATGTTGAAGACATCTGTTAGCTCGTCTGCATTAACATTACTTGATCGTCTGCCGCTCGTTTGAGAACCTGAAGATGTTCTTCCGATCTTCTTCTTGGGGAAAAATCCTGGGCTTCCTGAGTTTCGTTTTTCTTTTTTGAATTTGGACACTGAAATCAGTTAAACAGCAAAATATTGAGTTAAGTAGCAAAAAACACAAAAGTTGACACAAAATAATTGACCACTGTTTAGCTGAATGCGAGCCCAGCTTCAACAAAGCAAATGATGTGTCTGACAATTTCTTCCTACATGCTTGATGAAGACGCCGACTTTACACTCACGGCTTGAGACGCACTTTAATTTTAAAAGTGTTCTTCTGCAGATGTGATCAAAATTTTAGACACCGTGGTACTTAAAGCAAATACACTCGCCCCCATGTGAAGAAACAATCAAAAAAGAAACAGTCAATAAACAATAGGGTCGGATATCCATGTCGCATGCATCGCATGCGAGCACAATACCACACTCGCCCCATCTGACTTTGAATTCAAATTGGAGATCTACCTCAAGGTCGGTTGATCATCAATGCCGAAACGGAACGGGGGCCGATGGGGTCGTTGAGAGCGTCTTGGAAGCTGCATCGGATCACCAGAATCAATTGCGGAATTGCCCGAAGCTTGCTCTTTCTCCTTGGTATTTTGCGAGGGATTAGTCGAAGACAAACGCTGAAGATGATGCATCATATGCATCAAGATCATGTGATAATACCCCAGCATACGTAGGAACCAAACTGATCCCATGCAAGGCTGTATTAACAAAAGTATTATCAGGAAAAATAACGCGAACAGTAGTTTGATTAATCATACGCTCTACCTTACCTAGTCGGCCTGTTATGGAAAACTTGGGTGATGACGGGAATCTTACAAGAACTTCCTGACCTGCATTTAGGCTACGAAATTTGTTATTTGAGAAAAGGAATTGCGAGGCATGTTAGCGATAGCTTGCTCCCTTAATTTCTGTGATCGATCGTTTTCTTTTTTAGATACTTCAAGACCTTTAACTGAGAAACCAAAGAAAAAGTCAACAGGACGACAGTTGATGCTGGTGTGCACTGAGGTGCGGTAGTTAAGCAAAGCCGAAGGTATTGCTTTAGGCCATTGATAGCGACTTACCCCTATTTGATTGAGATAGACTTTTATATTACTTTGTACACTGTGAACTGTCACCTCCTAAAATCGAAGAAATCTGCATCCTAAAGCGCGACACACTAGAATTTTAGGAGGTTGCGTGAAATAGAATGCTGACATACTAAAGAGAACAATAACATTAGTGCGCTAGCCTCCTAAAACGCTTTGCTTTAGGATTTTTTTATTAGTTACGAATAGTGTCTCGCTTCAGTGTGTGATTTAGGAGGTGCTGGTTTAGAGTGTATGGTACCGTTGAAACGTTCGGAGCAACCATTGCTTTTAGGAGAATAAGCATTCGTACTAATTTTATGGATACAGTATTTTTCCAAGAAACCTAGAAAAGTTTCGCTAAGGAACTGTGTTCCCCTGTCTGTAAGAATAGAATCCGGGAAACCAGTGATGCAGAAGAGCTCTTTACATGTCAAAATCAAAGTATCTGCTGACATGTTTTTTACTGGAAAAGCAAAAGCGTATCTCGAAGAAAGGTCAATTGCTGTTAGTATATATTTATATCCCTGAGATTCTGGTAAAGGCCCTATATAGTCTAACGCCAGGATCTCCATTGCAGCTTTAGTAACGAGGGGCTCATCGGGTGGCGATAAAAACGCCGGCTTTGTGAAGGAGCAAATTCGACAATTCTTTACGAATTCCTCTACTGACTTCCTATGACCAGGACAGAAGCAAGTTTCACGAAGACTAGCTAATGTAGACGTGACTCCACGATGGAGACCATGACATAATGTAAGAATTTTCAAGCGCATATGCTTCGTTACATATATCTGTTCCTTATCATTGTACAGAACACCTTGTTTTACCTTAAAAGATTTTCTCTGAGACCAGAGTGCATATGAAACGTCAGCCGGTTTTCATCGTAATTGGTTATTGATAATGGCAGAAATAATACCTTGACATTCAGAATCAAATTCCTGTGAACGTTCTACACTGGAAAGACGTGTTAAACACGCGTTAAGACACGTTAAAGTAAATCAACAATTTCCTGAAATTTCTATGTTAAAATTTGCAGTTACACCAACGAAAAGTGTCTGTTTGTACACTTTACTTCATCCTCTGTCACAGAATGACAGCTCATTTGAAAGATCATGATCTGTAGATGATTTCTATAATAACCAGTTCAACAAAATACCAATTTGTGTAACTTTTATGAGCAAAAATTCGAAAAAATGGAGTCAACACCTTAAATGTCACAATTTTACCACTGGAAATACATAGGATTGTGTTATCCTCTCTATTTCTGAAAAGCAAATGATCTGATCCGGCAGACGCGAAGTTTTGCAGTAGGTTAGAGGTGTACTATGCTATGTGAAAGTTTTATGTACTACCTCGTTCCCTGCACAACTTCACGCTAGCTCCCGGACTATACATTCTGTTTCCCTGTGCAGTATAGCACATCAAAATTATACTCCTGTAGAGCAAGTCTCCAGCGAAGGATTTTAGGGCTAACTTTAATGGAGTTGAATAAAAATTGGATAGGTTTGTGATCGGTTATTACTGTAAACTTACGGTTTAGAAGAATCATTCGTGAGCGAGTTATGCCCCAATAGACAGCAAGAGCTTTCTCAACTATATCATAATTTTTCTCAGAAGCTGAGAGAACTCTAAAGAATGACACTGGTTCTCCGGTCGATGTTTGGAGTATAGCTGCAATGGATTTATCAGAAGCATCTGTACGCAAAACGAGCTCATCGTTAGGACCGGGAATGACAAGTACAGAGTTAGATATTTCTTTTTTAATAGTCTCGGAAGATTCAAGTGCTGCTGGTGACCAAAAGTCAATAACTGGCTTTGCTCACGATTGTTCTGTAAACAGTTTTTCATATCAAGTAAAGGCTTGCAAACATCTGAAAACTTTTTGACATACTTAGAAAAGTAGGTGACAAAACCTGCGAAACGTCAGGTCGCCAGGAAGTGGAAAATTGTCTCGTGTTTCGGTTCGAGACTTGCAGGGTTTGACAGTACCATTTTCGACATAGAATCCAAGAAACTCAATGCTGGTTAAACGAAAGGAACATTTTTCCTGTTTAGACCAAGTCCGTGTTTCCTAACAAGTTCAGAACTTCCCTCAGGGTTTCATCGTGAGCTTCAGCTGTCGGACCATAAATGAGAAGGTCATCCAAATAAAGTAAACAATTTGGAATGTCACCAAAAATGGTGTTCATTATTCTAGAGCATGCGGCAACGGCATTTTTTAGGCCGAATGGAAGACAGTGCATTGCCAAAGCTGACCATCAGCATGAAATGCGGTTTTTGGGCGGTCTGATTCAATTAAAGGTATCTGGTGGTAGAATTGGGAAAAGTCTATCTTACTGAAGACCTTAGCATCGTTCAATTTCAAAATAAGTTGCTCTATGTTCGGAATGGGGTAGGCATCAAAAGTAGTTTGAGTTAACTGGTTTATAGTTAATGGTCAGTCGTTTCCCACCATCTGACTTAGCTACAACAACTGGACATGACCTCCATGGACTGTGGGAAACTTCAATCACCCCTGCTGCCAACAGCTCATCTAGCTTCTCTCGAATAAATTGACTCTGATCTATTGACTGGACGAACAGCTGAGCGTATTGGCTTTTCGTTTGGTGTGGCAACAATTTGGTGTACTTCTACTCCAGTCAGACAACTATCGTCCAAGTTTTTATCAAATAAATCTGAAAATTCAGTTTGGAAATCAGGAAACAGTGAGAAGATACTATGTCCACAAATACTCATAGAAAATTTCAGTTTATCCGAAAGATCTACGCCCAAGATTGCGTCAACAGATATCTCGCCTACAAAGAGATGGACACTAATGGTCGTATCGAGAAATGTCAAAGCAGTTTTGAAAGGATTTGCTCAACTCAAGGTATCGGCCAT
Source organism: Prostheceraeus crozeri (assembly GCA_907163375.1). Classification (NCBI taxonomy): domain Eukaryota; kingdom Metazoa; phylum Platyhelminthes; order Polycladida; family Euryleptidae; genus Prostheceraeus; species Prostheceraeus crozeri. The sequence continues at coordinate 395,981 of CAJQUW010012358.1, forward strand.
CAGCAACAGCTGCTCTAAAGGGTTTATCATCCAAAAGACATGTGCAACCAACTTATTTGCTGTTGTTGTACTTATTATGGAAACAGTAGCTCCAGTGTCAATAAGAAACTTGATTTTTTCCCCTAGAACTTCACATTCAAGAAAACGAAGCCTATTTTCATTTTTATCGCAGTGTACAGACAAGACTTCCTTGGAGTTCTTAGATTTACAAAACTTAGCTGTGTGGCCTATACGACCACAAGCTGAGTAAGTGGCTCGTTTGAAACATTTGTCAACGTTGTGACCATATTTTTTACAGTGTCGGCAAACAATTAGTTTGAAACATTTGTCAACGTTGTGACCAGATTTTTTACAATGTTCGCAAAATTAACGGCGTCTTGTCTGTTCAGATGCGCTTATTGGCGATACCGCATCAACTTGAAAGGTAGTATGATCAGTTTCTTTCAAGGAAGAAACGTTTTTCTCAGTTTGTTCTATAGCATTGGCTTTTTAATAACCTCGGCAAGACCTATATCTCCCTGTTGCAGAAGAGCCTCTTGTTATTTTCTTGTTTTTAATACCTATTATCAACTGATCGCGAATAAGCTGATTTGGTATGGTATCAATAGCAGTATCATCAAAACCGCAAGTAGCAATTAGATTCTTAAGTCTAGAAACGTATCTATTGTTTCGTTGGATAATTGAAAACAAGTTAAAAATTTGTGCCTCTCTATAGAAATTGACTTGAAAGGTTGAACATGATGTAACATGTCTTTCATTTATTATAAGTTGCCGGCTGGGGTTCAAAACTTTTCACTAAAGATCTAGCTTGTACACAATACAGGCTTCTCTAACTTGATGTACAAGGCCTCTAAAATTGACAACAGATTTCTTGATCGTGTACGGCTTACAATTCTAAAAAAAAATGTCCAGTGTTCTCTTGCACGTGATGACACAGATATCAGATCAAAGTTTAGAATTGTAAGCCGTGCACGATCAAGAAATCTGTTGTCAATTTTAGAGGCCTTGTACATCAAGTTAGAGAAGCCTGTATTGTGTGCACAAAAGGAATTTGTTTGGCAGCTTTCTCTGCCATGGTGAGCCTTATTCATCTAGCTTGTAAACCAGCAATAGATAATAACGATTTACATTTATGAGCGTCATCAGGTTTAGTAGTACTAAGGAAGTAAAAATCTTCAAAATCTTCAAAAGCTTCTAGCCAGTTTTTGAGAAAGTTAATATCTAATTGAGAAAAATCTAGATGCTCTGGTGGCTTTAATCCTGATAACATGGTTCCCACGTAAATGGATGCAGGGGCTTACCAGATCCGATGACTGAAATCCGCGTGGTCGCCAAATTTGTCGTGATCAAAACAAGCAGATTCGCGATCAACCAATTTCTGTATTCCTTTACACAGTGCAATGGCTTTGTATACTGAATACAAATCGTGATAACAGATCGTGTGAGATAAAGACACTGTAAACGAGTCCATAGGACAAGACAAACTTGTCAATAGAATGCATTACGTGATCAAGATAAACAGACAATAAACAAGAGGGTCGGATATCCATGTCGCATGCATTCCACATACACTCGCCCCCATTTGAAGAGGAAAGGGGCTTTCGGGAAAGGCAGATACGAATAATGCACAATTTATGAAAGAAGGAGGTGTGGAACCATCACTAGAAACATTCAACTTTACATCAAGATGTTCGACGGAGATGCAGTTTTCTAATTTATAAACATTTATATTAGCCTTGATTCAAATCTTTAAATATATTACTATGATGCCTAGGCCTCAGCCACATTGTGAACTTTTCCAAGTGCTTCCGAGCAATGGTAACCAAGTGTTTTGCAGCAAATGTAAAGTCATCATTACAGCAGTTGTTGAATGCCACACAGCGAGCAAAGCAAACCAGAGCGATTAATAGCTTACGACATACGCTTGCTCGAGACGCTCGTGTTTGCTTTGTTTTCATAGTGACTGAAGCCCTACGATATTATTTTCATCGTTTGGAATAATTGTTTGCGAGGGACGTCAAACACAGAGGCCGTACTGTATAATTTTAAATATCAGTGACGCGGGATTGATTTCAAAAGTAGATTAAAACAAAGCATTAAACATAATATTATTTGGTGTATACTTCTATTTCTCAACATAAATTATAGTTCATACCTAAGGAATATCGTGGCATGTTTTTCTAATTCGTCAGATGCTCAGACGATGATTATCCGGCAGCTTTCTGAAATATAAGAAATGGTAAGTTGAACGGAAATTCAAGAAATTATACGATGGAAAATAATGCATCATTACTCCTAGGCATTTGATTATTAATTTCTAATAATGATGAATAATTAGACACTAAAAAAATACAACACATTCAAAAAGGTAATTTTCTTTCCTTTGCACTTAAGCTAGAGTCGGTTTGAAGCTGTTTAGATTTCTTATAATTTCCATTGCTGAGTCATTGGAAAGGGATTACTGTCGTGGAAAAGATAGGATTTATTTAGTTGTCAGTTATATTCAAGACTGAAGACAATATCCTTTCTTTATCTTAGAACGGAGGACACTTGCGTCCTGTTTTCTACAACAATGTTGACAGCATATTTTGTTGAAACTTGATGAATGCGATCTAAGGTTTACTCTTTAAACAATTGATAAAATTGAGCACCTCTTGCATACACTTTTATATATATATAATATCTTTCTAGAGTGCACGTTTTGCCAACGGTTATGAATACGATGAGAGTGAATTCTGTTAAACAGTCGACAAATTTCAAGTTCTTCCTGTACCGCTACAAACATTGAGTCATTCAAGAGCATCCTCAATTATCACATGTTAATGAATGCAGTGCACTGTTATCTAACACAATAATGTCTAACAGTCGTTGCTGTAACTAAAAGCTCTTTTCTAATTCCATTCTGTGATTATTTTGGTAAATCTCTGTAGAAGTTCAGTAAAATTTCGATACATATTTGATGAGTTTTGACATAATTTTGAAAACTTCAGAATGGAGGGAGTGAAAATTGACGAATTTTGTTTTTTACAGAAAAAATGAAATTCCGACAAGAATGGAATATCTTCTGAAGCAAACGTATTCGACCGTAGGAAATTCCATCAATATAACCTTGAATTCAAGCTTGATTTCAAGTAAGTCATTGTCAACTATTTAAGTGATAGTTTTTTTGGGTGTGAAGTTATTGAATGAAAGTGCACCATTTTCACTTTACGAATTTCAGTATTGATGCATCCTGCAAAAAGTCACTTAAATGTGCGGCTAAATCGCTTCACAGGTTGATAGAAATATTTGAATTCAATAAACTTTTTACCGCTATCTCTGGCAACAGAAGTATTTGCATAAAACTGTCAGAGATTAGACCAATATCCCTTCTCCCCATTCTTGAACGCATGCTCGAGAGATTTCTTTAGAAGAGAATTGGCTCCGAGTTTCTTCAACGCTTTGATTGTCACCAATTTGTTTGCCGACCTTTGGACTCTACTATTTGCGCAATGATTGAACAGAGAACTGTGTTGGATATTGGACTTGAGAACTATGTCTCCATGAGTTTGCAAGAAGTGAATGTTTCATGTTGTATGCAATGAAAGCCTTTGACCGCATTTGCCATGCTGCTCTAATTGAGAAAATGATTAAAGATGGCTTCAGTAGTGGAATAACTTTCGTCTCAAACTATCTGAGTAATAGACATATGAAAGTTCGTTGGCGTGATGCAAAAAACAAAATGATTGACGTTTCCAGTGGCATACCTCAAGGGTCATCTTTTGGACCGTTAATCTTCGGCCATTTTATCTCTGATCTTCTTCTAGAAGATCAATGGCGAGGCTCGATGTTGATTAAATATGCTGACAATATTATAATTGCTGGAAAAATTTTCAAAGACAGCGTTTCATCGAATGCCGTTCTTGTGTATGATCAAGTTGCATCGACAATTCAGAACAAGGCGACCAAAAGAGAAAGCAAATGCAAACAGATGTTCATCTCGTTTGATCGACAACTCGAAAGGTACAATTACGGCATACGATCTATTCCGCTGAAATCAGAAATGGAAATTTTGAGTGTGATGCTTGATGAAAGGTTGACATGGTCTCTCCACATCAACCAGTTATGCAAAAAGTCTCCTCAAGATTATTAGCTCTTCGCCAATTAAAAGACGTTTTACCTGCAACAAAGCTTGTAATTATTTATCAAAATTGTATTCGAAGTAAACTATAATATGCAGCTCCCTTGTTGACTTGTTTGTCCAAATATTTAGATTTGCAAATTGAGCGAGTTCAGAGGAGACCTCATTTAATAATATGTGGACTCAGCTGTGAATGCTCGAACTTTGTTCCCCTAACTTACCGCAGGCAGATTTTGAGCTATCAGTTATTCCTCGATGTTATTTGTAATGAGGACCACCCTCTGCATCATTTGACTTTGCCTTTAAGGACATTTTCTCAGAAATTGGTACTAGCTATTGTGACGTCAGCACTTTGTAATAAATCGTATATAATTTCAATGTCAGTATTACAACTTTCGAGCCTGTGATTTCTTCGATGTACTCACTCCTCAAGCTTTCCAATACTTGGGCGTTACTATTTCTTTCAAATATGCGCCTGTTATTATTTTATTTCACACAATGATAATGATAATCTTAATGACATCTGTATTGACTCATAATATTAGACTAGGTAAGTGCATCGCAAAGCAGCATGATAGTACAGTAAAAGTGAGTGAATGGCTAGAATTATAAATCAAGGTCACATGCTACAAAACTTTAAATTAAAAAATTAATTTAAAACTAAACAATTAGCACTGAAATCTGGCTGTTCTCTTTTCAAATGTGGCACGTGAGATTCTGAGCATGATTCGTGAATGCTATAATGTCCTGGACTCATTGTTTCTTATTATTGAATTCAATCTTCAGAAATTTAATTTAAATTAATTTTAATTAAAAAAAGAAAGATATCTTTCTCCCTTTTCGTCTGCCTTGGTGACTAACCGACTCTTGATCTTTTGTGCTGGCATCGTGATGCCGTATATTTGTTACTCAGTTCCGCGTTCAACATGAAATAGAACGGACGAAACGCTCGTAGATGAACATGGTGTTTTTTTATTATGTATAAATTAAGTAAGGAATAAAATTTCTTTCGTGAAAAAATATTTCCATTCTGTTTTGAACCATAATATGAAATTTAATGAGATCAATGTGCTAGCTCTCATCTTTTCAATTATATGTATTTTTTATAAACCTTATTATAGTTCAATAATTCATCAATGAGATTACAATTAAGATATTAGAGTTATAAAGCGGTCCATTTAGTGATGCACGATTGACCGAGAAAAATATATTCTACTGCATGCATACAAGTCATGACATCAATATTAGAGATTTATCATAAAATCAACAGCAGTTTAACACGAGACAATAGCAGCTAGGCCATTGATTTTACTCAATTATCGTAACTCAATTTCCTCCGCTTTCTTTTGTTTTCATATTTCTTTCAGTGCATTCAATATGAAAAAGGAAATTCACTTCCTGTGGGTAATAGAGTAGGTACTCTGTAGAGGACACGATTTCTCTTGATATGAGATCATAAGAAAAACTAGCTTTGAAATTCATTATCGATAGAGTTTCGCATTTAATCTGTTTAAAGTAAATGCATTGTCTTTGGGATATCTGAATGAATCTGCGGTTTTAAGGATTCAAATATACTCGTATTTATTCAAAAAGTGACATTGAAAAAATAAATGCAAATATTAAGGTATGTTGAGTTGATTTGACCTGCGTTCTTTCTCAGTCTCATTGTACTCACAAATGTTGACCTGCATTCAAATCATAATTTGTATTTATATATCGCTATTAGAACTGACCGAGTCAGATATTATCTTTGTCGAAGGATTTTGTTGCTACTGAATATTCTATGCCCCATCATTCATGTAGCCTACATCCGGGAGCACGATCATCAGCGTCCCAGCGAAGTGAATATTTTTCTTTGGTCCCGTCTATAAATTTCACTTAACAATAGGGGAGCAATTAGGACGGACTTTGTAGAAATGCAATTTCACGATATTTGCTATATTCAAACCTCCATTGAATGAAGCACATTTGCGCTTACAGGCAGAGTTAGGTTGTTTACGAGTGACAGGTCTTTTGAGGACGCCAGGAATATGACGCGTGATCAGGAAGAGAATTTTAAGAAATTGGTTGAAGAGAGTAATGCTCCTTCGTATTTAGTGGGACAGTATAGAATGTGCGAGCAGGTTTCCATTTTGATTGCATTATAAATTTCAATGTCCCCAAAGTAAAATAAAGAATAGCGATAACTTCACCGATGTAAAATGTGAAGAAGATCGTGATATATCGGAGGAAAACTGTACTTTATTTCAAAGTTATTAAGCATCCACTTTCATCCAATGTGTAATATCTGTGCATGCTATGGCAACCCAAATGAGCCTCGATGCGGGAAGAACGGCAAACCCAATTCGAATCTGATCAAGGTCTGGTCCTAGTGAGTATTTGCATTAGACAAGTCACAAAAAGCAAAATTACTTTTAAGTTAATTATTAAGTAAACAAAAAATTTAAAAATTAAATAAGTTAAAATTACTTTTTTATTAGTCTGATTAGAACTTTTAAAAACGGTCTTGCCATGTAGAATCATTTGATAAGAACACGTCTGTGAATTTCATTGAAAACCAATCACTATTATTCAGGCCTACATTTTCAACATCATAAATTGCAAACGGAAAATTTCATTCATTACAGACGTATTCAACAATTTTACATGGTATATAAAATGTTCATTGCAATTGGGCTACCTACAAGGTACAAGGAATAGAAGAATAGTATAAAGCGTGTAGCATATCCCAATGCAACATGGCAAAGTATGTAGGTCTAAAATCCTAGATGAATTTAAGATTCTCTGATACAATGCTAAGAAATCTGACACACAGCAAAAGTCGTCATTAATCGTGGTTTTAGCTATTCATAGAAATACGGCACTGCTGTTGAGCGATCCTGTGATTTAGTGGACAGCAGAAGTTTGTTGTCATTGTGGAAACGGCTCATGAACTTTGGTAGCGCCGCACTCCGAAAATCGCTCTTCAAAAAAAGTAGAAGCCATCCTTCTGAATTTCCAAAAAGTTCAACCTTGAGAAAGGAACAAATCCTGAAAATTCTATCTCTCCTGAAAACAGAAAAATTTGTGAAAACCCGAAATGCGCAAAAAAGTAAAAAGGCTTAAGCAATTTTTTAAGAGACTAATCATTGCATCAAATCAACACATGTTAAGTCAGATGCAAACTATCCTCATTCATCTCTTCTTGCAATGAACAAGCAGACAACTAACATCAACATTCCATCATTTCTACATTTCTACATTTCTCTCTGACTGGACTTTAGCAGTGGAGACGATTAAATTTCAACCTTATCGGAATTGATCAGATAATGGACAGCGGAATATTTTGATAAAGGCTCATAATTCCCATTCGACTAATTTGACTTGTTTTCAAACCGAAATGACGTCAATGAAGTTCGAGTATATTCAATGTTGTACGATTGAGATCTCTGATGTCTGCATAATTACTGGTATTAGCACGAAGACTATAATCAGTGCCTCGTTGCTCAAGGACTCAGCATTTATGGATTTTACATTCACGACTGGTTGAAACTCCGCTATCATTCATCCATATGGAAATGGGATTTCTTCCTCTTCATTTAAAGATTGAAATGCGATATCGGCAGTTGATTTCCTATATACTTCCTAGCTGATGTCACAATCAATCATAGCTTTACGATGACCTAAGTAATTATTTTGACTTTATCGTTGTTTTATGCCATCTTACCAAGAGATTATTGCTTCGTATTTGCAATGGAAACATTCCCTGATTGATTACTGGAAATGAGAAGTATGACAAATGAAACTGCAATATCATTTCGAACCACAGTTCATTTGAAGGTCTGATAAATCAAATCTCTCCTTCCTACATATATTTCTATTAATTTCAAAATTGAATGGATTTTTGGAAGTTCATGTATGGAATAGGGATTTATTGAGGACTTATTGAACGCGTTTTCACGAATCATCATCATTTGAAGATTCATGAATTATATTTGACAGTAAAATGCATTTCTCTTTGGCGGATGTGGACGTTTCTGCTTGCATATTAATTCGTCATGAATATCATGCAATTACGTGCAATATGTAATACGCAGCGTTTACAGCCATACACAGCAAATTACTTATTTAATATTCCATGTGTATAATGTATTTCATATTCAATAAATTGATGTTTTCTGACATTTCATTTTGGCACTTAATAAAACAGTTAATGTGAACTTGAAATATGCATGAAAGTACTCTTGTGACAAATTTATATTCCTTTATCATGATCCAGAAATCCTTTGGAGGCATAGTTCTTTTTGATGTGACATTTAATTCGGGTACATGGAGAATCCCCCAACCCCTTTTGGGACATCAACGAACAAATAGAAAATGCATACTAGAAATATATTCACATAATCGCGAATGAACAGCATGAAAGATAAATGAAGGACTATTAACAGTGAAGTAATAATCAATGCAAGACTTTTAATTTTTTGTATCCTATAAGACGTGAGGGTTCCAGTGTAGCCAATGTATGAATTCTTAGGTAACTTGCTTAAACGCTTTCAAGAATTTCAAAAAGTCAATTTTAAGCTAAAAAATGTCACACGCTTACGGACACTTACATCAGCGTGCACATGCACGAACGTGACACAAGGAATTGAAAGATGAATTTTGCACATTATGCATTTACATAGACGTGCACAAAATCATTCTATCATTGGAATCATTGGCCATCTACCACACTTAGTATTAAGTCAACTTAAATAAAGAATCAAGTATCACATGAACAATCATCGTGAAATAAAATAGAAAAATCCACTTTCCCATACTTAATATGTCTGAGGGTCGATGTCATAGTGACGCCACTCAGTGGCAATGTCTAATGATGTTGCAGTAATTTATTTTATATGTAAATAGAGCCACTAAATTCACTTTAAGAAAATCAGTGTCTTTATTGTATATAAATTACATATATAAGAAATTTAGTGGCTCTATTTAAATATAAATTGAGTAAAGGGAGTCATTTTTTAAAGTACAGTAATTTAGTTGACCTTTTACTAGAGAGACTGTCTGATGCAGCTGCGTGGCAGATCTATTGAGATATGTTTCAATGAAGTTTCTGAATGAAGTTCAATAAAGTCTCTGGTTATTTTCTTCGAATCTAATTCAATTGGAGAAGACATAAATGCATCTATCTACTTCAGTAGATATTTTATTCGAGCAGAAAGGAAACCGTTTATCACTCATGATAAGTGCAAAAAAACACAGAGTATTGTTATTCAAAACTCTATAGCTGCAGAAAGCTGTGATATTCCCCTCTATATAAAATGACAGTAAAAATACATCCACTACGCATCAATTATGAAAGGTTCTTTTGATACTGATGAACTGCTTCTTCAATGAAATGATTCATATGACTTTCAGACATGATTCTCACGAACACAGTGAATGACTTAATTCACTTCTATGGCGTCTAGATCTGACTGTTTTCAAAAGCAGCAATTGTTTTATTAATCTTTTCGATATAGCATACTTATGATTCTGACTAAACCCGAAACCAACATCTATCATTTAACACGCATTGGATACACGATTTATTTGCACACGCTACGCCATCTCTGAAAGTCTGCGTCTGCAGTCCACTAGCAAGTATTCAAGAGCCTACATTACATTCTAGGAAATTTCACAGAACACTGAAGAGCACCACCCTTCAAGTTTTTGGATTTTTGGGTGTCTGCATTGTAGAAATTTATCACGCATTTGAAAAATATATGAAGAATATGGAATAAAATTTCTGCCTTTCATGTATCACTTTAGGAAATGATTTTAATTGGGTCTACATGTTTATAATCAAAAATTTAGAGCTTAATTCTGGAAAATGTACAGCTCCAAATGTATCAAGATATCCATTCGTTTATTGACCTCTATTTTCAAATTAAGTGGTGTACCTTTGTTTTCATTTTTGCAAAATCAACTCTTTTTTAAAAAATAGAATTTCACACAGCACAGTAATGTGGTGTTTGACCGAGCGACTGCGACAACTCCGTCCAAACCTCCAATTGACGTGGTGACTTCAAATCTTCACTTTAGAAAGTAAATGAGTTAGGTTATGTGCATTTCCTATTGATGATGACTAATGAATACTCAACAGCAGAATTGCGATTAAATGACAAAATTACACTTATGTAACTTGTAAAATGGACTCTTAACACAGATTGACCGTACTAGACGTATACTCACATTTCTACAATTTCAACGGAATTTTCATTGAGAATATAGACAGATGCCGTTGTGAATGCATAGATATATTGCAGCAGGCACGCTTCAGTACGCGCAACGTACCATCATCGGTGACCAGCAGAATGTGGAAGCAAACGTTGGGTTACGTACAGGACAAAGTTCATTCACAAACAGCGAGATTAACATTAACAAATGAAAGGGACAAACAAAATTGAAATAAAATTTTGAATTTTGGTTCGGAATGGAGATAAAATTTTCTTGCATACTCACATACCGTCCGAGCAGTCGTTCTCCATTCTGCTCCATACCAGATGCACTCGTATTGGTGAAACTATTTTGATAAAGTTGCATGTAAATAGCAATGTTAAACTTATGAATAGCCAGACTCAATCTGAGCAATCATCTTTATTTTGTTTGTCCCCTTCATTTGTTAATATTAATCTCGATGTTTGCGAATGAGCTCTGTCCTGCATATAACCAAGCGCTTGCTTCCACATTCTGCTGTTCACTGATGATGGTATTTTCATTGTTTACCAACATGATTTCAACTAACTGACACATTTATATCAGCAAAGACAGAATATCAACAAATGAATGAAATGACACCCTAACAAGAAGTAGTTATTCCATGAACCCAGAAGTGCGAAAAAATGTAGAATTTACTTGCATTATAATAATGTGAATCTGCAGAGTCGCGGGATGGAGTAAGCAAAGCAGCTTCAAAGATTTCTTGTGTGTCGGATGTGGTGTGGATGCGGATCACATGTTTGAATTTCGTGGGTGCAGATGCGAATACGTATCTTGAAAATGATGTTCTCTACACTTTTGAGTATGTTAAATCCGCAAGAACTGATGTTCGATCTACATGTGCCACATCCAAGACACTGAAACTCAAGAGCCAATGAATATTACGAGATCAATAATGAAGTTGGACATTCAACGACTCATTGTTCAAGAGTATGCGACATCCTCAACTGAGCGATCCAAAATTGCTCCCAGCGACAAACTTGTGATTTAATTGTACATGCTTTTGTCTTTAGAAAATGAACAACTCTTTTGTGCTTCATTGGTGGTTATATGTGAACATACCAAATCTTTTTGTCAATTTAATTCCTTCATTTTCATGTGGAACTGCTTCGATATCAATGTTTCATTCGAATTATTACTGAGCTCTTTTAGTTTACACTGCCCCATTCTATTTCGTACACTGGCAATTCCCACCAGGCTGAGGTCAGTAGTCATGAGTGCAAGAGTGCCTCTCCTGGAGGTCAGATTCGTACCTTGGTCCCTCTGCAACATCGTACCGAAGTGAGTACCTAGAATAACTAAGGTGCCCATACATTATCTTTAATTAAAAGCAGCTCTCAAAGACGGATCGATCATCGATTCAAATAATTGTTATAGTTGAAAAAGGCTTCTCAAATCTATTTAGTTATGATATAAAAAGGTCTTCAACCGGTTTCAATTGAGGTCAGGAAGCTGCCACAATCTTCGTCGGGAAATTAAAGAAGCAAAATTCCAAACTAGGGAAACATTCGCGACATGTGCAGTTGTTACATAGCATGAACCATGAGGTGCATATAGTATAAGTTATCCATAACGCGATTTTTTCAATTTTGGATAATTATAGTGATCATGAAGAATATGAGACTTAATATAGGTTCTTTAACTTTTTGACTTTCTTTGACAATTACACTTCACAAATCAAAATACTCTTTTTACTGAAAATAAGAGTGAAGACTGAAAGATATTATCGAACCAGATGTTCCGCTGTTGAATCGAAAGATTATTTATTACTTTCAATTTCAACTCTCACGTGCGTCTGTCGGCGTCAAAATATTCTCAGCTCTTGTAGACTATGCAATTTCTTTGTTTGATTGACATGAGAAAATTATGTCTCTGAAAGCTTGCTACAAAATAACGTTTTAATTGAGGGGCACGATTATTTCCATTATATTGCTATAGCTATTTAGAATCTGTACAACGTGTCTTCACAATTATGTAATTCTGACGCGCATCCTTTGTAGTCGGAAAGTTTCAAGCGTATCACAATTGAATATGTCGCTACCATTCTCGACGCAAATAAATGAACATGTGTAGGATTCTACCGAAAACCTCATGATGTGTTTTGTGGCGTGAGTTAATTAGTAACATTCCAATATCAAGAGGATCGCCCACGCCAATAATATTTGACAAAACAAGAAACACAAAATGACTTAAACGTCGTGTTTTCTCATGCGTGGGCACTTCACAGCAATCGTGAAAAAATCGAACCTCATTGAAGACCTTATGAACGTAATGGGACATCTTATGACATTTCTTGGTTGGTAGCAGAGTCACCAAATAGTTAAAGATATTCTTAGTTCGTAGGTGACAACAATCCCTTAGAAGTGTATTCTCATTGAGTGATATGGGAAGTTAAGTAAAAATTAATGAAACGAGCAATGATTTAGTGAAAAAAGTTGTATTCAACTGCAAAATGTTAGTTAAGTTCAGCTCAGTTTCACACGTTCATAAATGAGTTTAACTTTCTAAGAAATTAAGATCTTACTTAATACCTAAAGTTGATGTTGTAATTGTCGTTTTTCATGTATGATAGAGATCAGCGATATGAAAATAGCCAAAAAATTTTGGCAGTCTGACTTAAATCTCATCATTTATCAAGTGCGCGCATTTGTTGAACTCCGAGAACAAGGAGCATGTAGCTGTGGAATGTACTTTAAAACAAACATGGAGAAGGCTTATCTTGCTGCTTAGAATTAACTTCTGCGTATGCGAAATAACCCTACAAATATTTATGGCACCACGTTCATTGTTGTTTTTACTTTTCCTTTGTTATCATGTCTAGTTCAATGATACCATGTGTTAATCTTTGCAATCATTGTACAAAGCATCTTACCATATTCCTGGACTAGATTTGCTTACGAACATGGGATCACTTTACTTCCGGGTGGATTTTATGAAACCGGTGTATGAATACATGCGAACGGTGCAAATTGAAGTATCATAAAATCCTCGTATACTTTTATGCTGTATATGCCTACCAATTATGCGAATTATTGTATGAATACCGCTTTGCTGTTGGTTATACATGGCTAAAGTACTTACCCAGAAGATTCTTTAAAGTTATTATGCTGTTTGTAAACTGAAAGAAATGCTTGTTGATAAAGGAATAACATTGCGTAATTCCACAGTCAATAAGAAAGCATTACACAATCATATTTGCCGCCAGAAACCAAAATGTAGAACAAGTTGCGATAGACCAAAGCCAACAGGAAGATATCTCCTACTTAGGAGACATCATGCAAAACTTTGAATGCTATTATGATCCTCATTTGTAAAAATTTCTTTACCCTCTGGCGGTTTCAATATATCAATCATGGCTAGATCCAGGGACATCTATGACATAAGATTATATCATAGATATCCCTGCTACATCAATGAAATGAAACCACGTAGCATTCACTACAATAGCATCTATTATGTCTAGGATATCAAACGATATTTGAAAGCTTTATCAACATGAGAAACGAGTGCAGCCGTCGTTTGTTATAGGATAATGCTTGAAAATATCGTATGATATCTATCATAGCGCATAGTTTTACCTGTAATTCGGAGTGTGATATCTGGTGGTTTCCGTTTGTTATGTACATAATACACGGAATACATCAGGCAATAACCATAGATTTCTAGATGCTATGGAAATCCATGCAGAAGTCCATGGAAATATCCAAATCCATTCATTTCCATTCGAATCATTTACCACATGAAGACGGCGTGAATTTCCATAAATTTTGTTTTTAGCCTACTACTACATGTACATCAATGGTGTCAAATTGTTGTTTTCTAACTTACAACTCAGATCCCAATGATGGGTATGGAAAGCAAGAAAATTTTGAATCTCGACATTCTTGAAATATAGCATGACATATCATATTCAAGATAGCATAACTGAAGCTTGATTAAATGCATTGGGTTCAATAGTCCGTCTAACTCTGATGGCATTCAAAGCTTGTCAGCTAAAAATTGTGCATTTTATGACTTCCTCTAAGAATGAGTGAACTTATAGCAGCATCAAGAATCAAAGATGTCCTTCGGGGTTGCTCAATGATTGAAGAAAATTCTGCGTCATTTAATCCATACACAAGACCGAAGTCGTGAAATCTTGCTGTTGCAGGTTATGAAGCATAATATGCCACCAAACGGGGTATCCTCATCAATGGACAGTGGCAGATTACAGTATGCGCTCAATTAAGATGGAATTCGTCGATGGACCCTATCATAAGGAGCAAGCAGGCCTCCAATCCAAGCTTCTATTTCGCAAAATTATGAAGCAATTCTTTTATGTGCTTATAGCGACACACTAACAGACCTTTTCAGTTGAACCCCAGCTCTTCAAACTATATATATATACAGTATGTGATATTTAGTTATCAAAGACTTCATGAACATTTCCGTGTGACATTATATTATTATTATATTATATTACATTATATATATTTCATATAATGTACTGACATCATTGGAAGACCAGAGATATCTGCACTAAACTATGCGTTATGCCCTGAAATTTCTATTTGCCATAGATAAACTTGAATTTTCGATGATGAACCATGGCAGGAACTTTTAGATTGCTACATTCGTAAATGAAAGTATGTATTTATAAATATTAGAATAATATGAGGCAATATAACAATAAGCAGCAAGACAAAATTGAAGGTATGAGAAAAAGTGCTGAGAAGTTGAAAAAAACGTTAAAGAATTCAGCTCGCTTACATGCCTATGGCTGTCCCATCAGAGAGACTAAGACCACCGATACGACGGCGATTCCTCGGAGTGAATATGGTCAAACGGTCATCATCAGTTAGTCTTCAGCTTGATATCTCGAAATGCAAACTCATGGTTAAAATTCATGAATTCAGCAATTGCACTTTCCCGTTATGTAAATCATTCACCAAGTCGATGAGGTATTCATCAAGTCGCAAGATATTCAGGGTGATTTTCACATCTAATTTGAAATGGAAAAGAGAGTTCAAATCAAAAAAAATAAATGAATTGACACGTCTATAGGTTCTTCGTATTCTTAAGGTTCATACTTGCACCTCCAAAATTTACCCAAGTTCAATGCTCTCTGATTCGTTCAGTTGTTGAATATTTGATACCATTGTTCATAGGAATGATGGCAAAGGATGAAGCTATGCTCGGAAGACTATGACTTTCAAATAGAAGTTATCGCATTGCATGTGCTGACCTAACAAAGTCTAATCACGTTATTCGAGTGATCGGAGATCAGTGATAAACAATTTCTTTTCTGAAAATACTAATTTAACTTGTGTCATTAGCAGTATTGCCAACACTTTGCTGCATGGCCTCTTGCCGATTGGCTTTGTCTACCGGTTCCTGAATAACGTTGCCTTTGATTTTCAAAGTTCTTACGTTCCTGAATCGATGTTGTTATTAAAATATCACTCTCATATCTTACAAGAATATGTTTGCCTAACTTTAGTACATTGTAGCAGACTTCTCTTTGGATGCCCATACGAACCATAGACATCTATAGCATAAGGACATTTCACGAAAATGTCCTATTGCCAATTGACGGCAGCTACAAGAATCAATAAGTTTCACGAACAGTAATTGGGCCTATCATGTAGTGTGTTGCATGTTGGCCTATGTATATACCCGCAATATTATGTGCTAATTACACTGCCATCCATCTGCACTTGGGATCATTTTGGATGTGCTTCCGCCGCTCAGCCGCCACCAATTTTGACTCCCCTCCGAGCTACTCGCTTCAGAAACATTCAGGTTACTTAGCGGGTGTACCAGAGTGAAGTCTAGGGTACCGGGGCGACCAAGGCGGCAATTCGACAGGAGTATAACAGCTGGCCTCGTATTTTCTGCCATAGAACCACAACCAATGCCTTTTCAATTTGTGGGCGTAAATTCGCGGAATGGCAAATGCGGACAAACTGATCTCACAAAGCGTTGTGCCTTGTGGGCCTCTTTTGCATGTTAGGTCATGATAGCCACAAAGATCGAGTACCACAACAGGACATCGAGGACACTGCAAAAAGGTTTTTAGAAAAACGGTTCATTTATTATGCGCACGATTGATCTGTATACAAAAGCAGCAAAAGTTTTATTGCCATTAAGCTTTGTTTGTATCATCACTTTTTCCATGCTTTTTCAAGTCATCAGTTTGCAGTCAATTGGCAAAGCTGGCATAGATAGCTTACCCAATGAAATGTCCTTGCCACAATAATATCTAGGAGTCCATCATAAGAACCAAAGTTGGAGCTTGAGCCGTGGTCAGATTAGGATGCTATGACTTAAGCATAAAACCACGGATACGAGCAGCTCTGAAACTCTGATTATGCTCGATTTTGGTAAAGCTTAGTATGGGGTATAGTGCATGCTATTGTGTGGCTTTCTATGTCTATAGGTTGATATTTTCCTTAATCAAGTCGCTATATAGCGCCGTAATTGCCTAGATATATTGCCTAGATTATTTACCTATTTTGCAACGATATACATGTACATAGGTGATGGTGACTAAGCATAATAGAATTAGAAAAATCATCTCTGGATTTCTCCTTCAGGTTTCAAAATTTTCTAATGGACTTGTAATCGATCGCTTCGCTTTTGCTGCCGTATGTCTGTTAGTGCCGACCATTTTGTTGAACGATGACAAGTTCGATAATTGTCATTCTTTGTACGTACTAAGTGCAGCTATAGCTCAAGCGAGGATGATGCATGTAGAAAGAACTTTTTGCCGAAAGGTCTCTTTGACTGCACAACATATATTTTGTAGCAAGATACAGTAGTATATAGTGTGACATCCGGCGCGACGCTTCGCTTCGCTTGCGCCGGATGTCACACTTTTGCGGGTTTTTTCAAAATTTTCAAAAATCAAAATTTTAAAAATTTAGGTAGACTTCAAATTTCACGTGGCCGAAGGCCGAAGGGCGAAAATTTAGGTAGTGACAAATTTTCAAAAATTTAGGCGGTCTCAAAATATCACGTAATCGAAAATTTAGGCGGTCTCAAAATATCACGTGGACGAAAATTTAGGCGGTCTTAAAATATCACGTAATCTAAAAAATATCACGTGGTCGAAAAATATCACGTAGCCGAAGGTCGAAAATGTAGCCGAAGATCGAAAATGTAGGCAGATGAAAAATTAGGTAGCCCAAAAAATATCACGTTGTCCTAATATACCAGAAGATTGTATTCAAAATATTTCTTTAAAAATGGAAACCTCAACAGGGGAAGCCTCAGAAATGGAAGGAATAAAAGTGGAAGAAAGCGCAAGAATATATCCTTCGTTATCATATGAACGTAGTTCTACTTTAATGAACATTGAAAAGATAAACATCGAAAAGATGAACAAAGAGAAATAGAGTTAGGTATATGAAAGATAAGGAATCTCAATTATTATTAAGATTAGAGCATTATAATAAATTAAGAAAGAGATGGACGATAGCTAAGAATGTGACACAAGGCGTTGGAGCATGTTTAACAATAAGTTTAGGTGCTTTAACAATTGTTATATCTTCAGGTGTTTTAGTAATTCCTGTTGTTGCTACAGCTTTAACAGGTACGGGTGTTTTTGCAACTTCACTTGTTACAATGTTAGATAAATCTTTAATAACTAAGAAACGAAAATCATTAAAAACTAAGCATTTACATATTAAAGAAGTCTATGACAAATTGCATTACTACTTTCAAAGAGTATGTGATGATAATGTTATTACGTTAGATGATATTGAAAAATTTGATCAAATAGCTAATGAAGTAAATCAAATATCATTTCAATTACAGTCAGAAAAAGTTGATGATAAGAATAAACAGGATGGTAAAACTTTTACTGATGGTAAAGTTTCTGATGAAGAAAATGACAAAATTTTTTTAGAAGAGCTAAAAACTTTAAGCGAAAATTTAAGCAAAACTTTATTAAACAAAACTTTATTAGACAAAACTTAAAACGAGAAAACTTTAAACGAAAAGATGTCAGACAACAAAGCAATAAAAAAATAATTTGTTCAGTAAAATGTTTTTGTTGTATTCCAATGTTACCACAAAATTCAAATATTATATTTTAAAAATGGATAAAATTAAAGCTGATAATCAAAAAAGAATTAAACAATTAGACGAGTTAATAAAACAAAAAAATATTATGAAAGAAAATCATCTTCAGCATAGAATGATAAAAGCTGGTATTCAATCTGATATGTTTGAAAAAATGCAGCAAACCGAGCAAGTAAAAACTGATTTTGAAAAAACTATGGAAACATTTAAAATTCTTGAAAAAGAACTTACAAATAATGATAAACAAATTAATATAACAGATCCAGAACACAAAACTATATTAGATGACTATGGATTACTAGAATCAAACATTAATAAGAAATTACCAAAATCTATGCAATTTGAACATTCTATTTCATTTATAGAGGGAAAAACAATACCTAGATTTTATCTCGGACAAAAAGAAATATTTCCACAACCTTCTCGAGGTTTAATTTTTTCACCAGATAAATCTCCTTTTAGTTTAGATAGAAATTTTGTTGATCTTTTAAGAGGAGCAGATTTAAATAATTATGCTGTAGAAGATCTCATAAAATATAAAGCTATGTTAGATAGAGTTGGTGCAGTAAAATCTCTTAGACGTTATAAACAATTAGAAAATTTATTATCAACGGGAGTTAAAGTAGGAAAAGGTTTATCTGAAAAACAGAAAACAGAAACAACTGTATTTTTGCCAGATGATCCACAAGAATTACTAAATAGATTAAATATTTTAATATCGGCAATAAAAGAAGGACATAATTCTAGTTTCAATGAAATTCATGCTATATTAAAAAGACTGTTAGAAAAGAAGATTCTAAATGAAGAGGATTATAAAAGTATAACGGGACATCTGAGATGTCTTCCAGGGCTTCGCCCGTAGCTGAAATATGTTGTTGTTTTTAATTTTTTATAAAAAATATATTTGATAAAAGATATTTATTCAAAATTTTAACTAAAAAATGTGTTCAGCAGATTTAGACAAAATTAATAATCATTTAGAAAATCTAACAGAGATTTTGGGTTCATCAAAATTTAGTACGACGTTAAAAATTATAACAACTACTTCATCACACACTTGTAATTTAGAACCCATTCTACATTTGGAACAAAATAAAAATTATCAAATTGCATTGACTAGTTTCTCCACATTTAACACTATTCAAAACGTTATCAAAGATGTGAATGATCAATTTAGATATTCTACTGATAAAGGCAAACCTTGGAAAATATTAACTTTTCTTCCTGGTTCTTACGAAGTTGAATCAATATCAAATGAAATTAAGAGACATTTAGGTATACCATTTCAAGATAAGAAACAATTACATTTTGCAGTTGAACCGGCAGTTAATAAATTTTCTCTTACTTTAGACGAAAATCATCAAGTTGATTTTAATCATGATAGATCATTGTCAAAGCAATTAGGATTTAATAAACAAACCTATAGTCAAGGCTATCATTTAGGTGAGAAGATTCCAAAAATAACTGAAATAAATTCAATTGTTGTACATTGTGACATTATTGAAGGAGGATATATAAATGGTAAATTGTCAAATTTGATATTCAGTTTTCCAGCTTTTACTGTACCCATTGGTTATAGACTAAATGTAATTCCACAAACATTAATATATTTCCCTATTACAAGAAAAACCATTAACAACATTAACATTAGAATCACTGATGAGAAAGGACAAGAAATAAATTTTGGAGGTGAAGAGATTATGATAGATCTTTTGGTTCGGGAGGTATAAACTCCCGTTCGAGAGGTATAAACTCCCGTTCGGGAGGTATAAACTCCCACGCGAGGCTAGAGAAGTTTAATTTTCTTCTTCTTCTTTTAAAATAAAAATAAAATTTTTTATTAAAAAATGAGTGAAGTGCCCCCATTAAATAAAAAAAAACTCAAATTTAATCATCATCCAAATTTATCTAATAAAGTTTTGTCAGTTATTTGTGGAAGATCAGGATGTGGAAAAACGTATCTATTATTTAAAATTTTAACGACTCCAAATTTTTTGGATTATAACAATTTTATAATTTATACAACAACAGCAGAACAACCCGTCTATCAATTTTTAAAATATGGATTTGAAAATAATCTTAAAAAAAAGCAATTGCTTCATTATTCAAAGAATATGAAAATTCTGAATATGAAGAGGAAATAAGTTCGTGGTGTGAAGAAGCAGCAAAAAATAATCAGTTAATGGAATCCAATAAAAATAAGCATATAAAGATACAATTAATAGATGATAGTGGTAATATGCAAGATCCTAGTAAACTAGATAAAACAATGAAACATTGTGTAATTTTTGATGATTGTGTTAATGACAGAGATCAGTCAGTTCAGAGAAATTATTTCACAAGAGGTAGACATAATAATTGTAGTGTTTTTTATTTAACACAAAGTATGTATTCATTAGACAGAAGTGTTGTTGGAAAGAATGCAAATATATTTATACTATTTGAAATAAATGCAAGAAACTTAAGTGATTTGTTAAGAGATCTATGTGTAAGAAATAAAGATGAATTTAAAAAATCGTGTAACAATGCTTGGTCAAAAGATTATGGCTTCATTACAATTAATATTGATAAAAAAATTCATGATAGAGTTATAGAAGATTTGTTCTCTGACTAAGCTTCACCCCGACTGAAAGTCGATAGAAAATATTTTTGGGGAGTGATCGAACAGAGTGATCAAACGGAGTGACCGAATAATTTTTTCTTATAAATTTTTTGTTAATAAAAATAAAAAAAAATATGTTGGATGTTTACAAGATAGAACATGTACCAGTTTTAAAAGATTATCGTCATCCTACAAATCCTGTAAATTCGAAGAAAGAAGTTAGATTTTATTATCATCATAAATACGTAGCACTCGTTACAGATTATAAAAAAAACATGGTATTAAACCGTGTGTTAAAACAAAAGACTTTCCACTTTGTTTAAGAAGTTTCCGAGTATTTTTGGCGTATAATAATTTATGGTGGTTGGTTAAGAAAGAACATTTAACAACACATGAATTAGAAACATTACATCAATTACATATTCCTGTGTATATGTAAAAACGGAATCGAGGTTCTATGTAAAAATTCATTTTTTCTTTTAAAAAATATGAATCGTCTAGGATTGATGAATTAATCAAGAAACAAACTGCTGAGTTTGATGCACAAATTAAACATAGCAAACGTAGTAAACGTATTAAAAAACAGAAACGTACTAGGCGTAGTATTAGACGTAATATTAAAAAACAGAAAAGTGGAACAAAAGAAATATTAGAAACTCCTATTACTGATATCTTTTTTGATGATAGAATTAAGGATGAGCTTGGTGATGATTTATGTAATCTATTTAATCCAAATGAAATTAAATATGAAAATGTATCTTTTATTAATGTAGTAAATGATATGCGGAAACTTTTAGCAAATGGTAAAATTATTAATTTACTTGGAAAAGTTGTTAAAGATCAGGAAAATATAATTCAAAATTTTTACGTAACCTTCTATAATAAAAATTCATTTGAAATATGGTTTTCGAATCTGGATGAGAAATCCGATGCTAACGAATGGATTTTTACAGGTAATATTAAATATGAAGATTTTGGAATGAAGTTAGTACAAAGATCGCATAGATGGGCAGGGATTAATATGAAATATAGAATCAAAGAATATTTCGGTGAATATTGTTATATTCCTTCTGAAGATTTTTGTTTTATTAAATGTTATAATGTTTTACGAGGTTTTAATGAAGAACAAGGAGAAATGATGAAAGAAATGTTTAATAATTTTTTATATAAAGAGAAAGCCACATCTAGAACAGGAGTAATGTCAAACTGCAAATTTTCTCAATTCAATAAATATTTTGGAGAATGTGTTCAATATTATAGTCCTGCCAATCGTCATTTAAATCCTAGAGGAATTGAAACGTTTCATAATTATGTTTATTACAATTATTTTCACGCAGGTTCAACAATTCGTCAGTATTGTTTAATTAATAAATCTCATAAATTAAAAGCTATTAGAGAAATTGAAAATAATTTCAAACCCATATATAAAACAGTTACTGATGAAAATCTAACAACGCGTCCATATAAAATCATAACAAAGAAAAAAATTGACTATAGTTCAACATATATTTGGGATCTCGAAACTTTTCCTGATCCTATCTGTTCAACAGCTCATCCTATTCCTTATGCTGTAGGAGCCATTAATTTTAATAAATTTATATGTTGTTTACCGTAACAAAGATTGAAAGAATTAGAAACACGTTTGTTAAGTGATATGATTAAAATTAAACGATCAAAAGATGAAGATGAAATTAAAAATCTTAAAAAACAGATTAATGAGTATAATAATTTAACTGAATTAGAATTTAATAAACTTCAAAATTGTGTGAAAATATTTACGAGAACTGAGGATGATGAATGTCCGATCGGGGGAAACCCAGAGGACGTATGTCCGATCCATCAATTTTTTAAAACTCTTGGAAAATTTAATTATTCGAGAGTAACTTTAATAGCTCACAATTCATCAGGTTTTGATTCCTATTTTCCGATAAAAGCTAATTTTAAATTATCTAAACCGCCTCTTAAAACTTCAAGAGGAATATTAACTGCTTCATTACAAAATCCTTATACAACTGAATGTGTTAGTAGATACATTCAAAAATCTTTTAGATTTAAAAACAATATGAAAAAAGATTCACCTTCAGGTAAATTAGCACTTCAAACTATTATAATGAAATGTAGTTATCAACATGTAAAGACAAGTCTTTCTAAATGGTGTGTGAATTTTAAAATTCCTACGAATGTGTGTAAATTAAATTATGAAATTGGAGACATAACACATGAAAATTATAAAGAAAAAGAAATTGAATGGAGACCATATTTAGTTAACGATATTCTTTCTTTAGCTTTTTGTATCTACAAATATAATAATGTTATGCAAGATTTAGTTGGTGAAGATATAACTACTAATTTGACATCCTCTGCTTTAACATTTAACGGTTGGATGAAAAGCGTACAAAATAACAATATAAATATTCATTCTCATATAGATTTATGGGCTAGAAATTATATTAGAAAATCTGTTAAAGGTGGAAGAGTTTCAGCAAATATAAGAAAATACATATCACCATTTTGTAGCATCTTGTTACCAATATTAAAACAGTATTTACCTGGTCGCTACGCTGGTGGGGCTTTGTCCCTTGGAAGTAATTTAATAGATTTAATGAAACAGTATCGAGATTTAGGAGATAAAACTGAAATTTGTAAGAAAATTTCAAATCAACTACTTGAACAAAAAAATGAATTTCTAATGGCTTTTGATGCAACATCTTTATATCCATCAGCTATGTATGATGAAAATTCAGAATATCCTAAAGCTGAATCAGCTAGAAAATTTCGTCAAGAAGAAGAACGAGAAATAGTATATAAATTTAATACTCAAACATTTAGACCTAAAACTGGAATATTTACAGTTGTGTTTCAATATCCCAATGATATGTTTTTTCAACCAGTTCCTATAAAAGATAAAGTTAAAAATCAAAATAATAATTCTCATGTAAAAGTAATCAGGTTTAGAAATGGTATATGTTATGATGTATTAACTTCTGTAGACATACAAGAAATTGTTAGATGCGGGGGGAAAATCTTACATATTACTGATAGTATAATTTATGAAAAAAATTATCAAGTTTCACCATTTCGAAATTATATTGAAAAACTTTTTAATTTGAGAAAAAGATATAAAACAGAAGGAAATACTGTAGGTGATGAGTTAATTAAATTATTGATGAATTCACTATATGGAAAAACCGTACAAAAAGATATAACCACTAAATATCATTTATGGAATGAGAATACATTGAGAAAAAATTTCACTCAAGAAGTAAAAGATTATGAAAAATTAAATGATGAACAATATTTAGCGAAAGTAGAAATGGAAGATGATGAATTTCTTAAAACTAATATTATAAAAGATGGGAAGACGTCATTCATGCCATCACACTTAGGTTCTTTCATTCTTTCTCACTCTAGAAGAATCATGAATAACTTTATTTTAGAAATTAATGGTTTCAACGAAAAATACATTCATTATACTGATTCAGTAACAGCTGACACGCCTGTAATATTGAGAAAGAATAATTTATTATTTATTTCTAGAATAGATAGTATTGTAAACAACTATAAAATTAAATTAATCCGTTTGAAATTAATGGTGATATGAAAGAAATTTCATTTGTTGATAATTTAGAAATTTATACTCATAATGGATGGAGTAAAGTAAAAAAAATTATTAGACATCTTACAAATAAACGTATTTATCGAATAAGAACAAAAATGGGAATAGTAGATGTTACTGAAGATCATTCATTGTTAGATGAAACAGGTAATGAAATAAAGCCACAAGAATTAAATATAGGAACAAATTTACTACATAATAAATTATTTTTACACGACAATACAATCACATTGAAACAAATTTTATATGATATTTATGTTAATCATCCACCTAATTTAATATGTAGGCGAGCATTTGTAGAAGGGTTCTTTTTAGGAGATGGTTCTGCTGGAATCTATAATTATGAATCAGGAGTCAGATATTGTTGTACTTTAAATAACCAAGACCTTAACCTCTTAATGAAATTAAAAACATCTATTAATCAAGCTTATAACAATGATTGTAAAATATATGATACAATGAGATCATCTAAGGTATACAAACTTAATTTTGAAAATCCAAAACAATATGCCACATACTTTAGTGAAAATTATTATAATCAGTTTAGAGAAAAGCGTGTTCCTTGGAATGTTCTAAATGCTGAATATAATATTAGATATTGGTTCTTTGTTGGGTTTTATGCAGCAGATGGGAGCAAGAAATCTTTTTTACAAGTAAATATGCAACTATTTGTTTTACACAGAAAAATAAAGAAACCTTTAGTGGTTTATACAATTTGGCATCATCTCTAGGTATTAATTTGATAGTAAGCGAAAGACAAGATAAACCATTGTGTTTTACTGCGTGTCAAGTTAAAAATGATATTACCAAAGATGTCACCACTGTAAGATACTTAAATAATTAACCACAATATGTTTATGATATTGAAACAGAAGATGCCGCATTTAATTGTGGTTTTCCATTAATTGTAAAAAACACTGATTCAATATACATTTCTAATGAGCTCTTCAATAAATTAGATGCTGCTGGATATGTTGGTGGGGAATTGTGTCAAGAAAAAATCATTATGGAAATGGTGGAATTATTTTTGCAATGTTTATTGCTCCTAAAATAAAATATTGTATTACTGTAGATGAACAAGGGAGACTTAGTGAAAAGAAAACATTCAAAGGATATTCACAAGATAAAGTAAAAGTAGAAGATTTTATAAAATTATATTCGGGTAAAACATTATCGACTACAGTTAATAAACCATGGAAAAGATCTTTAGAAACTGGAATTAGTATTCCTGATAAAAATAATAATACTGAAGAAAAAAAATTTTCTGGTAAAATAAATATTCTTAAACGTCAAGCACCTGATGAAAATGAAATTATGTTACCTTATAACGGAGAAGATATTCAAGCTGAAATATTTCAAACAATCGTCAGTGAGAGTAATTTAAGTGATGATGATGACACGTGGGAATAATATTTTTTTATTACATCCAAAAACTTATTACATCTAAAAACTTATTACATCCAAAAACTTATTACATCCAAAAACTTATTACATCCAAAAACTTATTACATCCAAAAACTTATTACATCCAAAAACTTATTACATCCAAAAACTTATTACATCTAAAAACTTATTACATCCAAAAACTTATTACATCCAAAAACTTATTACATCCAAAAACTTATTACATCCAAAAACTTATTACATCCAAAACCTTATTACAACCAAAAATATAATTAATTAATTATAGCACTCACAGCGTTTATATGAAGGTTTTTCTCTTCAAATTGTTTGTTTGTTTTGCGCCAGCTAATGTAGATTTGACATAGATTGAATATTTAACATGGATTGAATATTTGTCATAGATTGAATATTTAACATAGATTGAATTTCTCGAATAGGCTGCATATTTGTCATAGATTGAATATTTAACATAGATTGAATTTCTTGAATAGGCTGCATATTTGACATAGATTGAATATTTAACATAGATTGAATTTCTTGAATATATTGAATATTTGACATAGATTGAATTTCTTGAATAGATTGAATATTTAACATAGATTGAATTTCTTGAATATATTGAATATTTGTCATAGATTGAATTTTTTGAATAGGCTGCATATTTGACATAGATTGAATATTTGTCATAGATTGAATATTTGACATAGATTGAATATTTGTCATAGATTGAATTTCTTGAATAGGTTGAATTTCTTGAATAGATTGAATTTCTTGAATAGATTGAATTTCTTGAATAGATTGAATATTTTGAATAGGCTGCATATTTTGAATAGGTTGCATATTTGACATAGATTGAATATTTTGAATAGGCTGCATATTTTGAATAGGTTGCATATTTGACATAGATTGAATATTTTGTTGAGATTTTCTATAAGTTGGCGGCCCTGTTGTATCGATGTTGTTCGATGATATTGTTGATTGTTCAATAATTTGTTCATCCCGTTCTTGTGATAAGGTTCTATGGCTACGCGCTACGCCTTAAAGAAAATATTACTGTCTGCCGTTGTTCAATTAAGTTTAATATTTTCTACATCTTGCGAGTCTCCGATATATTCAAAAATTCTTCTCATATCCAAGTGTAAGAATATTTTACTTTGTGCTTGCAGATGTATGATTTCCCTTGTTAACTTCTGAATTCTTCTCCGCTTTGTCTCCAATCGAACAGATCTTTCAGTAGATCCAACCATTGTGATGATAAGATTTAAACTAAGATTGTAATGTGTCACGTTTTATGAATTGTGTGTGTTTAAATAGCAAGTGAAAATTATGAATGGTGATCTAAGCAAAGCGGCATTGTAGGTGTATGAAGTTTGCTTGACAACATACGGGTATGACATGACGCGTATGATTAAATGTACTTGAATGACAATGAGGAAATTGCACCGCATTGTAAATCATTTCATCGGCCATAACGCGAGCCAGATCCAAAACCAAACTACCGACCAAAACCAGAAAAGTTGCGGTTTTGGTTCGACAGTCGGTCTCGACTATCGATACTGCGATATTGTATTGAATGCTTGCTATAACAACAGAATATTCCCTCAAAGCAGAGAATGAATTAATAGATTGCTTTTATGTTCTTAACGCCATGTTATGAGTGCATAACCCGTATGATCCCCTAAAACAATCATGCGGTTTTCAGAAATGTGCTAACAGATGTTGTTATTGTCTTAATACAGATAAAACAAGCAATATCCTCTTAATGGGAATTCATAAAAATAAAATGGAACATTGTTAAACAAGACATTTTATTCCATTTAAAATGAGCAACATAAAGGAGTTTTTTAAATTATATGGAACGCAAACCACGACAAATTTCGACCTAAAGAAAATCGCAAATGAATTAGGAATAAAGAATTTTCATGTTCTAATGAGAGACGAATTACAATTGATCAAAAATAAGCCAACTGTAAATTTCATAACGAATCTTCACACTTCAGACCAAAAAGGCGTACATTGGTCAGCGGGGCATAGAAATAAAAATGGAGATAATTACTATTTTGACCGCCCGGAGGCTGAGAACTATTGGTTCGACTCATATGGATTGCCTCCAAAAAACGAAGTCAAAAAATTACTTGGCAATGGAACTTATAATACATTTCAAATTCAAAAACCGGGAACTACTTATTGTGGTCAATTAAGTCTTTATGTTTTATTGAAATTACAGGAAGGAGTACCATTTCTTGATATTATGTTAGAATTGAACGAACCGTAGGTTCTATGGCTAACCCTAACAAGGGAATTTCATTCCCAAAACGTTAGTTCCAATAATAATAATAATAATGATAATTAAAAATCAGTTCGTTGTAATTCATTTTGATAAAACGGCCTCTGATATCTTCATTATCTAAATCTTTGATTTCGTAAGTAATCGGATAAGTTTGGTTTATTTTACAAACTTCAGATATTTCTTTAGTCAAGTATCCGACGAAGCCTTTTTCAAATTTATTCTTATATTTAAATATTCTAACTCTATCTCCAATTTTAAATTTCGGCTTAAGTTTTTGCAAATTCGGATTACTCTCATTCGAATAATTATTCTCGAATATTTTTTTTCTTATCAAATCAGGGTCGTCAGAAGCATTCTTTGGAGTTTCTTCAATACCAGAATGAACTTTATTATTGTACTCTTCTACAACTCCTGGTAATATCTTCAACCATTTCTTATTTCTTTGCTCAGTAAATTTCTTGAATAATTTATTTTTTAACGTCCGATTGAATCTTTCTATCACTACGGCCTTCCCTGCATTTTCAGTTGAATAAACAGTTTCAAATAGTGGCTGAACGTTTCGGTTATAAAATTCCGACCCTTTGTCAACAAACAATTTTTTTGGTTTTCTCTTACTTTCTTTAAAGATTTCTTCAAACGCATATTTAACTGACAGACCACTTTTATTTTTTAAAGGCTTTACCCAAGCGTATCGTGTATATAAATCTATAACGGTCAATGCGTACTTAAACCCTCCTTCATTCGGCACATGAATAAGATCAGCACTCCAAATATCATCTTTATTAAATACTTTTACTTTCAATAAATATTTAGGCCTTCTATATTCCTTGTGAATTTCCGAGGCATAGGTTCCACTATGCCGATCTAGGTCATTCGACACTTCCGAGGCATAGGTTCCACTATGCCGATCTAGGTCATTCGACATTTCGGACGCGTAGGTTCGAGCGTTGTTCTCAGACAGCTTTGCTGTCGTTTCATTTAAACCCTGTCCGAATAATATTTTAGCTTGTAAAGCTTTCTTAACAAACATTCTTTCAATTCTTTCTCTAAAGGAAGGATTTTGAATACTATTTAATTCTTGAATCATCTTCTTATCAGCTGCATGTCGAGAACTTAGATCATGATTTCGATAAGCTAAATCATGCCTGTAAGCTGCGGCATCTACTCTATTTATTGGTTTTTCACCCGGTTTTGGATTATCATTCTCATCTACTCTTATATCTAATCGAGTTCCTGGACCGGTATATGAATGACCAGGAAGATGTTTTTCTTTTGAATATTTACTCCAAATAATTCCAGGAAAGTTTTCTAATGTTTTTTGTATATCCCCTCCAGTGTGCAGCCGACCGCTGTGCAGCCGACCGGTGTGCTGGCAATTTGAGGTTTTATGTACTTTTAAGAGATAATCCATTAGATCTAGATTTGAAATTTTTAATCTAAATAAATTTTCGGAATTTGTAGAATTCATTTTAAAAGATAAAATAAATGTTTTACCTAATAGAACCAAAGGTTCTGAGGCTTTAGCCGATCGGACCAAAGGTTCTGAGGCTTTAGCCGATCACTTTTGTTCAGAGGATTTAGCCTATCGGACCAAAGGTTCTGAGGTTATTACCGAATCATACTAGGACTTAGATATATTCCAGAACCATCTTTAGTTCCTTTAATTTCAATCAAATCATCAACATTGTGAAGAATATTTTTAAGAACACGTTTTCCTTCATCAACTAAATTTAATTTACTAATAAAATTATCTACTATTCCTTCTCCCCTAGCAACTTTCTCTAGCTCTCTATTATGACGTTTTTGTTCTTCTAATGCTGCCTTCTCTGATTTATTTTTATTTACTGCTTGGACAATACCAGCTGTCCCACCTGCAACACTTCCTGCTGCTGCTATGCCTCCTATTATTAGTGGAATTAATGGGAGAATTCCACCATTCTTTTCTTCTTGTAATTCAATATTCTCTATCATTGGTTTACTTATGTAATACTTTTTTTTGTTAATCGTAATAGTTTTAGGGGTATTTTTGTCAACAATATTACGTAATTTTAATTCAACAGTTTTATTATTATTACTTTTCGCTTCCGACATTTTTAATAAAAAAATTTTAAGTTAGGAAAAATTTTAAGTTAAGAATTTTTAATTAACCAATAGAACTTTGTTCAGAGGCTTCAGCCGATCGGACCAAAGGTCCTCAGGTTATTAACCGATCCTAGCCATCTTTCCATTAAGAACATCTTCTAGCAATAAACCATAAGCCATCAATGAAGTTGTGGAATCTTTTTTTTCAATATTAATTGTTACATCACAACCATTTTTAATAATATCTTCTGATTGTGCACTTAAATCGAAACAGAAAATTGGATATAAATGTCTCTAATCTCCAGGAGTTAATTGTGGTTCAACTCCAAATTCTATACAGAGATTTCGATAAGAATCATATCCTTCCATAAATTGATTATTGGTATCATCGAATCTTAATTGATCAATTGGATATCGGGTTTGATTTAAAGCAACTTGTAAACTTCGAATTGTATTAATATGAAAAAGATTGTTGTTCTTATCAAAACTTGGAGAATTATTTCCTTGAAATGTTAGTAATAGATATCTTGGAGTATTCGAAGTTCTAGTAAAATGACAGTTAAATCTTTGCTCTGAAAAAGTTACTGAACTAGCAGTACGCTTTAGAAAATTTACTGGAATTGGTTTGTTAGTATTTAATCTTTTTGCAATAGCTAATTCGACCTCTAAACTAGGAGTAATATGCTTAATCCACAATTCAAGTCTATCAATTTTTAAATATGCTTTTTTTCCAGTCTTACCAAAAAAGATTAATTCATTATTTGCTGTCCGATGAATTATTAGCTTAAATTTTAATTGATATGATATTTTATCATAATCTAAATATCCGAATAATGGAGACAATGACCAATTAACTGTCTGTTTACTTTTCTTGTTAAATTCACGCCTTTCTTTATATGCACTATTGTTTGTTTTATTTAAATGTTTTGCAATATTCTCTACATCTTTCGCAATTCCTGCTGCATCTGTTCCAGCGTGAGATAAATCATCAACAATTATACCATCATTAGTATCAGGAAACCAACCTTCGATTTCATGCTTTTTATTATTTTCACCAATTGTTGCAAATCTAAGCATTGTATCAATTACACCTGGAGAATCACTTATTGTTTCTATATTTTGAGTTGCAACATCTAAACGCATTTGTGTAAATAATCTTGGAAAAAAATTATTCTCTAATGCAATATTATCGCTATCTGGTAATGGTGTTGTAAAATTGGCATCACTCTATAAAGAATATTCACAGTGTAAAAAGGAACCAGGTAAATATAAATAACTCTGCTGATTATCAACTTCAAAAATTAAATCTCCTCCAGTATTTACTCTACTGGAAGATCCGGGATTCATAGCAACTCTTATATAGTCATTCTTTTTTTGATTGTAACTGACGAACGGAGGATCGTCTAATCTAAATTTATTTTCGATAAGAGAAGACATTTTTATAAAAAATAATTTGACTTTTTTGTTTTTTCTCACACACAGAAAAAATTTTACTAAAATATAATTTTAGAATTTTGCTAGACCAGCTCCGCTACAGCTTTGCTGGTTAGACCGAAGGTTGCTGTTAACACCATTACCTCTTATTTCTTCAATTGAACGTTCTATGGCTACGCCTGATTTCTTCTCCTGTTTACTATCAGACGGAGCTCCGCTCCTCAAGGTTTCACCCCCCACAGCTATGTTAGCAATTTTGTTTTTTGTTTCCTCTGAAAGTTTTTTTAATTTTTTTAGTTCTTCAGAATCATTCTTAAGTTTACGAATAGTTTCTAATTGTTTTAATTCGTTTTGAGACTTAACAGCATCTGATATTGCACTAGCTGTACTACCTATAGCAGCTGCTCCTTTAGCGGCAGATGTAATCAAATCTTTATTATTTTTAATCAAGTTAACGATACTTCCAATACCAGAAAAGATACCAGCCCCTTCCTTTTGAACGGCACCTGCGTGCCTAGGAACATTTGTGTTCCGATTGTTTCTACACTGTCATAATGGTAAACAGATTTCATAGATGGTTCATGAGCAATTTTTTTATTTGAAGCAAAATGTTTAAGATTGTGTTTATAAATTATAGGCATTTTTTAAGATTAAATTTGACTTTTGGGAAAAATATTTATGTTAATATTTGCGCTAAGATTTACGTTTAGGATTGGTTAGTAACCTGAGGACCTTTGGTCCGATCGGCTAAAGCCTCGAGGACCTTTGGTCCGTTCAAGATTTACGTTTGTGAATGGACAACAACTTCGAGATAACTTTATTAATTGTCTGTTGCACTTTATCTATTGCGTCAAGTAACGTGTGATGTACTTTAATTTCTTTTCTATTAACTTTCATTTTCTGCTGATTAATCTTCAACGCCGTTTTAAGAACATTTAACTTAATTTTAAGAACATCTAATTGTCTTTTAACAGAATCTAACTGTTCTTTATTTTCTTTAGAGTTTTCTTGTAAATTTTTCTTTAATTCATTTTCTAGATTGATTTTAAGATTTTTCATTTCATCAACTTTTTGATTAAGTGAGTTTGCTTCATTTATTATTCTATTCATCTTTTTCATTTGTTGAGTAATTTTAGAACTCAATTCATCAACACTTTTTTGGAATGTAGTTTGTAACTGCTTTAAATTTTTTTTAATTCTTTCAGGTAGTTTTTCTATTTCATCTTCTAATTGTTCTTTCAATAGTTGTATCTGATGTTTATTTTTAATGACTGCAGATTTTAACTTTATAGAAAGTAATATTAAAATTTTTGATTGTTCTGAAATCTTTTTAAAAAGTTTTGCTATATCTGCTTCTATCTCTCTATCCTTTTTATCAAGTTTTGATAATTTTTCGTTTAATGATTTGTCATTAAGTTTAAGCAACTTTAATTCATTCATCAGTGGAACCAAAACATCGTTTATATATTTTTCTTTTAAGTCATTGATTTGTGTATCAACATATTGTTTATTTGTTAACTCTGTATTTTGTTGCGGAAGAATAGGAAGATGCAATGGACCAGATAAAACGTTTCCAGTTTTCATGATATAATTTTCTATTTCTATTTCTGATTCACGATTATTCGGGATATATGCACCTCCACCAACATTTGGTAACATCATTTTTAAACAATAAAAGATATATATGTCATGGAAATAAAAATTGTTTTCTCATGAAAAGAAAAAAATAATTTCTTCACGGATCAACAAAGACAATGAATGGACATCAGATCACTCAGATTCCTTCCATTTCTGAGGCTTCCCCTGTTGAGGTTTCCATTTTTAAAGAAATATTTTGAATACAATCTTCTGGTATATTAGGGCAACGTGATATTTTTTGGGCTACCTATATTTTCATCTGCCTACATTTTTGATCTTCGGCCTTCGGCTACATTTTCGATCTTCGGCTACCCCCCACAGCTATGTTAGCAATTTTGTTTTTTGTTTCCTCTGAAAGTTTTTTTAATTTTTTTAGTTCTTCAGAATCATTCTTAAGTTTACGAATAGTTTCTAATTGTTTTAATTCGTTTTGAGACTTAACAGCATCTGATATTGCACTAGCTGTACTACCTATAGCAGCTGCTCCTTTAGCGGCAGATGTAATCAAATCTTTATTATTTTTAATCAAGTTAACGATACTTCCAATACCAGAAAAGATACCAGCCCCTTCCTTTTGAACGGCACCTGCGTGCCTAGGAACATTTGTGTTCCGATTGTTTCTACACTGTCATAATGGTAAACAGATTTCATAGATGGTTCATGAGCAATTTTTTTATTTGAAGCAAAATGTTTAAGATTGTGTTTATAAATTATAGGCATTTTTTAAGATTAAATTTGACTTTTGGGAAAAATATTTATGTTAATATTTGCGCTAAGATTTACGTTTAGGATTGGTTAGTAACCTGAGGACCTTTGGTCCGATCGGCTAAAGCCTCGAGGACCTTTGGTCCGTTCAAGATTTACGTTTGTGAATGGACAACAACTTCGAGATAACTTTATTAATTGTCTGTTGCACTTTATCTATTGCGTCAAGTAACGTGTGATGTACTTTAATTTCTTTTCTATTAACTTTCATTTTCTGCTGATTAATCTTCAACGCCGTTTTAAGAACATTTAACTTAATTTTAAGAACATCTAATTGTCTTTTAACAGAATCTAACTGTTCTTTATTTTCTTTAGAGTTTTCTTGTAAATTTTTCTTTAATTCATTTTCTAGATTGATTTTAAGATTTTTCATTTCATCAACTTTTTGATTAAGTGAGTTTGCTTCATTTATTATTCTATTCATCTTTTTCATTTGTTGAGTAATTTTAGAACTCAATTCATCAACACTTTTTTGGAATGTAGTTTGTAACTGCTTTAAATTTTTTTTAATTCTTTCAGGTAGTTTTCTATTTCATCTTCTAATTGTTCTTTCAATAGTTGTATCTGATGTTTATTTTTAATGACTGCAGATTTTAACTTTATAGAAAGTAATATTAAAATTTTTGATTGTTCTGAAATCTTTTTAAAAAGTTTTGCTATATCTGCTTCTATCTCTCTATCCTTTTTATCAAGTTTTGATAATTTTTCGTTTAATGATTTGTCATTAAGTTTAAGCAACTTTAATTCATTCATCAGTGGAACCAAAACATCGTTTATATATTTTTCTTTTAAGTCATTGATTTGTGTATCAACATATTGTTTATTTGTTAACTCTGTATTTTGTTGCGGAAGAATAGGAAGATGCAATGGACCAGATAAAACGTTTCCAGTTTTCATGATATAATTTTCTATTTCTATTTCTGATTCACGATTATTCGGGATATATGCACCTCCACCAACATTTGGTAACATCATTTTTAAACAATAAAAGATATATATGTCATGGAAATAAAAATTGTTTTCTCATGAAAAGAAAAAAATAATTTCTTCACGGATCAACAAAGACAATGAATGGACATCAGATCACTCAGATTCCTTCCATTTCTGAGGCTTCCCCTGTTGAGGTTTCCATTTTTAAAGAAATATTTTGAATACAATCTTCTGGTATATTAGGGCAACGTGATATTTTTTGGGCTACCTATATTTTCATCTGCCTACATTTTTGATCTTCGGCCTTCGGCTACATTTTCGATCTTCGGCTACGTGATATTTTTCGACCACGTGATATTTTTTAGATTACGTGATATTTTAAGACCGCCTAAATTTTCATCCACGTGATATTTTGAGACCGCCTAAATTTTTGAAATTTTGATTTTTTTGAAAATTTGTCACTACCTAAATTTTCGCCCTTCGGCCTTCGGCCACGTGAAATTTGAAGTCTACCTAAATTTTGAAAATTTTGATTTTTGAAAATTTTGAAAAAACCCGCAAAAGTGTGACATCCGGCGCAAGCGAAGCGAAGCAAAGCGTCGCGCCGGATGTCACACTATATACTACTAGATACCTGTAATTCAACTACACGCGTAGCGGCTTTCGGTTGAAGAGTTATATAACAACCTCAAAATCATCCATTATCTATTGCAAAATGACCGCATTGACGCATACATTATGTTGAAATTATAATATAGCTATCTGAAAAATCTCCCAATACGTGTGCGCATGTCTGTTGAATACAGCAAAAATTTCTCATGAAAACTTAATTCATATTTCATTAATAATTATCGCAAACATAAAAGGCATAATTTGTAAAACAGATCTGAAGCATGTGACATTTGTTTTCTGTTTAGCCTTATATGAGCACGATAGGCCAGAAGTGATCATTTGAACGTTTCAAATATTTCTTTCTTTACAATAGCAATAATAAACACCTACACACTCGAAGTCTCAAATCAAATAATCAAATGCAGGCCGATAATGTCAATACAAAATGACAATCTTTGGAATAGGTGATCGTGAATTCTTTGTCACAGTTAAATTTTTCTAAAAACTGTGGCAACTTCTTTGACTTCATATCTTGTTTGTAACCTCCTAGGATGAATAGTCATTTCATCACAATTACAAGCAATATGTCAGGGCTGGCCAAGACAATTGGTCGACCTTACCCATCCATTTGTCCTTGTGGAGGGAATCAATCTTGTTTAAATGGTTTATAATAATTATAATAATGCGTTTATTATGAGATTGAAAATCAAACTTTGCAATATACAATTACTCGAACGTGAAAAATAACATAGTGCGGTATGAGTACACCGCACTATCCACACTTAGTAAAAATACTAAGTGAAGACTTTAGTCAATTGTCATGCATAGAGGTTTAAGTCACGAAAAGTAAAGTCATACTCAAGTATGTGAGACGGAATTATAGCATCGAATGCAAAACGGAGAAAATGAGTCAGAACGTGCTTTGGTGCGACATAGCGGTGATCTTAGTTTCTGTGAGTAGTAGAGCCGAGGGGGAAGGTGTCTGTGGAGTAGATGATTGAGATCAAATGCTTGGTGGAAAAGCTTCATTGCTTTCTGTGCTCTTCTTTCAGTAAAAGAGGTCAGGCATTCGTGATTATTATCCGCATTATCAGTCCGCATATTATTCGATGGCACCCATTTCTAATTTTCTCCAAAATTTTGGAGTCAGCTGCAAACATCCCAACCATGACCGGTCAACTGCACTCGATGACACTAAGAATCATTTGCTGGAAGATAAGCAAAAGATCCTACTTGGAGATGGACGGAATTATGGGACGCATTCTTCGTGGATCTGACTTAAATTCAATTACCTGTGTTTAGAGATAATGGAAGTTCATGTGACATTCAATAATATTTGAAAAAATTTAAATATCACTCCTATACCACTACCCATGCCAAAAACGCTAAGATGCTGCTGCTACATGTGGTCCCAAACTAAATATTTTCATTTTACCACATGCCTACGCCTGTTGACGCGGCATAAACTGCAAATTCATTCGAGTAAAGCAATTTTGTTCTCATCCGTGGAGATTGTTACTTTTCGAGAATAACATTACAACATTCAAGACGAATCTGATATCTTGTTGTGTTAAATATCGAAAAAGGTTACTTTATAAGTTATGAGAAAAATACTTAAGTTGGATACAATGTTGTTCTTCGCAAAGAAAGTTTTCTTAGTACTGAACTCATCACTAAGTCTTCTTGTTGATGTCATCGGATTGTTTTCTATCACAGCTTCAACAGGGTCAATATTGTTTATTACCTCTCTAATAATTCTTAGTGACTGATGAATATACAGAAACTTCTCCATCACCTTTAAAGACCGGACAGAAAGTTACCCCTACAAAGTAATAACCGACATGTCTTTCCATCTGATGTAGGCCTACATATTTGTAGGTCACAAATAATCAGACTAAACAGCGTTCTAAAATGCACCTCATTTAAGAATAAGTGCCTAATTTGTTGAAAAATTGGAATATTTTTATCATGAATCATGCTTCAAGATGGGACAGGTGAATCAAGTGGAAAACATGTGGACCAAGTTTTTTGCTGAAAAGTTGGTGGGTCAGGTGGGCAGTGGGTCACATTCCCTTTTGGCTATATAGTCTGACTTTCACCTGATGAAGGCTTCTGCCGACAATTTATGATTTACTCTTGATTTTCTATTAATACATTCACGGTCTGACCCACTCACTTCCAATTCTGATAGCAATTTTCTAAGCAATTTAGCAAGACTAATACACGTTACTTGGTTACATATTTTATTACGCAACAAGTTTCAAATCTAAGTTAATTATAATTACTCCCATTTATCAAGTAACCACAATTATCCAACAATCATTGTGAATCAAGGCGGGTCAATCCAAGAGATTAGTGCAATTGTGGCTGATATTTTCAATATATCGTAGCAAGTGTGTGCTAATCGTAGCTATCGTGTGCTATCGTAGCAAGCCTCCTTTCAGTTCTGTAGAAAAGGATACGTGTAGTGCCTTCTCCTTCAGATGCCATTGACACACCCTAAAATAACTTACTTAAAATTACATTAAAACACATTTTATTAAAAGAACACATTAAATGACTTAATGTGTAAAAGACTTAAAGACACACCGTTTATAACTCAAACTTATTGACAGAGTGATGTGAAAATAATCAGCATGGATGCTTCATTATTACAGATAAAGTCAATTTGGTACACTTAAGGGAGATAATAAACAGCATAGTGATTACTTATACAATATTTATTGATGTTGGTCCTAAAGAAAAAGACTGATATTCGTTTACACCGACCAACAAACATAAGGCGTACAAAATAGTAGAATTGAATTAAATGCACAAGGAAGATGATGCATTCAGCAGTCCAGAAAGACAAATGAATCGACAAAGAAGGGGCTCATCAGCAAGATGAACAGTGATAGCGCTTCGGGTCATAGAATTTGGATGATGAGCTGCTTGATAATTCAGAATTGCATTTGATTGTGTGATAAAATGTCATTTCTCTGAGTGCTTGTTGTCAATGTCAAAAGTTATGATAATCCCCACAGAATCCGCATAGACACGCTTTGGGAGCTGTAGGGATGACCTCAGTCCTACATCCACCTCATACCCATGGGTATCCCACAGAATCCCAATATCCACGGAAACCCTAATAATTACCCATTTGAATCGGGCTTTTTATGACAATGATCTGAGGGCACCAACGATGGATATTCCATGCCTCAGACTACCGTCATTAAATCCCTCTTCAGATTGGTATCAGATCTATTTATATATTGAGGTTTAGCATAGCTAACTTGGTGGTGCATGTCTAATATCACAGACGCAATAGCAGATTGATTGATCCAGAGCTCCATACATGCAGCTGTCCATGATGGTTTGAAATAGGCCTCGATCACGTGGATAGACCGTGCCAGATGATATTCTCTGGTCGAATGTTCCTTTTCAACTTGACTTTCAACAAATCTCATAATTCCCAATTTTTGTTATATCAGCATATTGAAATACAACGGAATCCAAAGTATGCACTTAGAAAAATATAAACCTCGCATTGTATTGAGTTTACACAATCCTTGAGTACTTTCCTTTGAGTGCTTCGAGACATGACGGCTATCATCAAGTTGCTTCAATACGCAACGTTGATTAAAGAAAGAAGATTAACCTTGCTTACAACCGAAATCTAATATGGTGCCTCGATTTTCCAGTGCAACAGCTGGTCGACTTTTGATTACCTGCAAAAAAATCTCAGAACAATTCATATCACACAAAATTATTTACATATTTCATTTGGCTATTTTGTAATAGAAGCGGCGATGTAGCATGAAAGTACTGCAATGGAAGTTGCATGAGATTATTGCAGGTATAGCAGTGGAGCACCATTGTGATAGAAAGATTAATTGCCTCACACATGTAAATGACTCGCCAGTAAACGTGTGTAAAAAAACACCGGTATGGAAGGTACTAAGAATTGATCAATGCAAGATCAATAAATACTTATTAAATAATAATGAAATTAACCTTCGCCCCGTCGGAGGAGGGGGAAGGGCTCAAATCAAGCTTTACGATCGATCATATGACTTAATATTAGGATTAAATATCGGTAAAGCTTCGGCACCGGCTCTTCCATAAATTCGGGATTGTCGGATCCGGTTCCCCGAAAATTGGTGTCGATTCTGGTACCGCTGCCAAATTGTTTTATACCAGAATTAAATTTCAAAACTAAGCACATTATATAAAAAACAGTCGTTTTCTATGTGTTAGCGCCCGCTCAGAAATTCTCAGTAGTCTCGCTCAGCCATCAAAGATTTATCTCTCCAGTCTGCAACAGCCTTATGCTAGGCTCTTGCCGCCTGGTTGGAGCAATATCTGATAGCAAGAATTGTGTGAAAATTTTAAACTTCAATATTCCGTCAAACCTCATCACATTCCGATTTCTGTTGTAGCTTCGCCTTCAATTTAACAATTTGCTCTAAAATCATTATTGACTATAGAGCCAGCCTAATTAGAATAAAGTTGGCGGTTTTAACACCTGGCAATTTCTGCCGATGTCATCTTTATTGCTTGCTGTTTCTACATATTGTTTGATCTCAACATCTATCATTTTATTTCTTACTATGATCTTTCTTGCAAATTTTAGATCGAACTAATTCTCCCACGCCTATAATTTAATTTTTTCAGTTCATTTCTGATCGACACTTGAAAAGACGAAGTCATCCCCATGACCTAAAACGATAATATTTGAAAGATGAAGGCAAACGAATGACTGATTATCATTTTAGAAGTGAAATGCACAAGAATGAAAGACTTCCTCATTAAACTAAAGCTTTCTCACAACCTGCGGTTGCATGAATAGACGGAGACAGGAGGCGTGAATTGTCCCGAAACTTTAGTAGTTTATGACTCAAATAAACGATGCAAATATAAATAAAATTATGATATTTTTGGTGCATTTTATCAAATTGAAAAGACCCCAAGCAGCTCACATAAGAACTGTAAAAAGAATACTATAGACATCAAGTTCCTTTTGAGAAAACACGAAAGCTCAAACGAAAACTCACGTGAAAGACAATGCTCAACAGATCAAGCTTAAAAAGCTACATGTTTCATTCATTCGAGAAATTTGCTAATTCGTAATTATAGATTATGTGTTTTTCGTTTGCGGGGTGGTGGGGATAGCAGCGATGAGAATTGCTGGCAAACGCATTGGCGTAGCCCCGTTGCTTCTCTAGGATCGTCGGCATTCTCACTAATGAGGCGACCAAGATCTTCGAGGAGCTAAATTCGAGGAACTGATCTAAATTTGCTAATTCAAATGATTGATTTCATAATTTTTCATCAAGGTCAACATGTTCATCACACATAAATGCAAGTACTAGTATTATTAGCTAGTCATTTGATAGCAGCATTTGCAACACTAAGTACAGAGCTGATAATAAAAAAACGGACTACCTTAATTTCACTTAAATTCAATCGATTCTCATATCTTCCAATGTGTCGAACAACAACGTGCCATGCATCATTCGAGAGCTTACATTCTCAGCTTTAAAATGAACTATGATAGACTTGTAGCCGTTGCTCAAAATATGTAAGCCGCTCATTTTACAAATTGCACTTTTTCTATAAGAAGACAATTGAGTATGATAATAAATCAGGCACAAAGAGAGCGAGATTTTTCTTTTGACACACTCTCTTTTGACACAGCTCTTTTTTGACACACTGGTCATCAAAATCGGTCAACTATAAAAAAATTAGTGACATCATGAAGTAATCACAAAATCATGACTCTTTTGACTGAGCATGTTATGTTTGCATTCTTCCATCAGAAATGTTCATGTTTGGTATCTTCAGAATCCTTGCGATGTAAAGAGTGAGAACATGTAAGTTGTATTCATATAAGTTCAACAGTCTTTTTCAAACTTCTTCAATATATTTTTTTCATTTCCGCAAAAGTAAACAAACACAGTGTAAAGTGAACGAAAGTTCAAAACAAAACAATTGGCGAAGGCATGCCGTTGTTGTCTCATAGCAGCTGCCGATTTTTTACCTTCATTGTTTGTTTACTTTTGCGGAAAAGAAAAAAATATTGAAGCAGTTTGAAAAAGAACTGTTGAACTTATATGAATATAACCTACATATTCTCACTCTTTACATCGCAAGGATTCTGAAGATACCAAACATGAACATTTTTGATGGAAGAATGCAAACATAACATGTTAAGTTAAAAGAGTTATGATTTTGTGATTACTTCATGATGTCAATAATTTTTTTGTAGTTGACCGATTTTGATGACCAGTGTGTCAAAAGAAAAATCTCGCTGTCTTTGTGCCTGATTCATTATCATACTCAATCGTCTTCTTATAGAAAAAGTGCAATTTGTAAAATGAGCGGCTTTCATATTTTGAGCAACGGATACAAGTCTATCATAGTTCATTTTAAAGTTGAGAATGTAAGCTCTCGAATGATGCATGGCACGTTGTTGTTCTCCTAGTGCACTAATTGCGTATCTCAAATTTACTCCGGGTTTGACTGCATATTCAACAGAGAGTTGCATTCAAATTGAGAAATATGAGCTTGGCTTGCTGATGATTCGTGATATGGTATAAAATGGCAGTTATTCAGAACTGTACTCATTTTTCAAATGAAGTTGCAACTCAATGTTTAATTCCTCCATTTGCATGAACTGGTCAAGCACCTATCGATGTATTTCATTAACTTTAATTTAAAAGTGCAACCTTATAAATTGAGATAGGTGCACTTGTACATCTTACAGTTTGTTTGACGGTTCAGGCTCCATTTAAAATCGAAGAATATGTTTAATCTCGCTGACAGGGAACCCTAGGTTGCGATGCTACTCTATGCTCGCTCAGGTTCATAGCATTCTACTGAAAAAACATAAACTTAGAGATTTAATGTCCATATCGAACACCTGCAATGTCATTAATTATAGATTTTGCAATTATATTGTGATCAGCATATTCATCACGTGCCGTCCTCCAACCGCTTTTATCAAGGAAAATTAAGAGTATCAGAGTTTAGAAATGAATTACTCTCTTGCAATAAATTCCCAAGATTTCAAATTACTTGGTAATGTGTATGATTAATCACAAAGACTTCCTACAAAAAAGTGACAATAACTTTTTTGCAACCCTAGATGTGAATCAATTTGCATTAATATGTCTACATAAAATGAATTTGGTTTAAAATACGTATTTAGTAAACACTTTCAGAAAATGGCAATGCCAAATAAATTTTGTTTTCAAGACAATACTTCTATTCACAAGGATTTTATATAAAAATGCAAGGAACATATAAAAGAGAAGTATTCATAACACTATGTTATTTCCGTTATGCAATTCTTTTAGCGGAAAAATGGCAAGTTAAAAGCTCCCCTGTCAGTTTTAGGTCGTCGATAAAATGGAAAGTTAAAATTCGGCGTCCATCTCCTTCGATGGTCGATAACAACAAATACTGTTGTTTATTTAAGACGCTATTTATTGCAAGATGGAGCGCCGAAGATCTGTCTGAATTTTGACTTTCAATTATATCGACTACCTAAAACTGATTGGGGAGTTCGTAACTTGCTACAGTCCGTTTCATAAAAAGTGGATCATCCTAAAATTTGACTAAATAAAACATAAGTATGATACAGAAAGCATTTTTCATGCTATTTCATGTCCCTAATATATTTAAATGTCCTTATATAATCTGATAAGCTATGATACAGTAACGGTTCTTAAGAAGCTAATATTTTGTGGCCCTACCCTTATTGTCAATGACATTACCAATTCGTCTAGGCATTGATTCGATGATATCGTTGATTTTTGACTGATCTAACTTTCTCCACTCTCTTTTTAACAGTGACGTAAGTTGTGATACGCCATCTGTAGGTAGCAGTGAACGACGAACGTTACGTTTTAGAATACTCCATACATTTCTATGGGATTCAGATCAGGAGAACGAGCTGGCCAAGA
Organism: Prostheceraeus crozeri; assembly: GCA_907163375.1. Classification (NCBI taxonomy): domain Eukaryota; kingdom Metazoa; phylum Platyhelminthes; order Polycladida; family Euryleptidae; genus Prostheceraeus; species Prostheceraeus crozeri. The sequence goes on from CAJQUW010012358.1 coordinate 439,721, forward strand.
TAATGTCCTAAGCCCTAATTGAGACTTGCATAAGTTGACTCTACTACTCCTGTGACACTAAGCATTATCATCCATAAATAACCAAGTCGATGGATCTGCAAGTTGATCTGTCATTTGGCCAATGTTAATTCGTAAAACATTCACATAGCGTTCAGAATTCATGGTTCCTTGCTGTATGTGAAGTTCAGAGCGGCCATTGGTCCAAATGCCAGCCCAAATCAGTAGAGTCGCACCACCTTGTACCCGGGGACGATGTAAATGTCTCGGAATTTCCTGATCAGATTTTATCCATAATCTCAATCGACCATCACTATCCTTCAGACGGACTGATGCCTCATCAGACCAGACAACCCGATCCAATTGATTTCGCCAGTGACAATGACTCATTGCCCATCTGAGACGTCTTTTTGTATGCTGATTTGATAATTCGATCTGAGAGGGCCTCTTACAGCTCTTGAAATTCGACTCAATAAGTCTTCTACGAATAGTGGACTTAGAAATAGACGAGTCTAGTGCAGCCATCTCAGTTAACGAGAGACTTGGATGTTCTACGTTTGGATGTTTTGCGTGGACGGCCAGAGCCCTCTTTACGACAGAGTCGAAAATCATCATTATGCCATCGATGCACATTTGTGTAAGGGACATTTAGTCGCTTGCTTGTAGCTCGCAAAGAAAACCCTAGTTCTAGCAAGGCTGACACTTTGCCTTTTGTGAATGCGATCTCGTTATTGTTCATTTGTGCTTTGTATTGTTTTCAACCGGTAAGAGATAGATTTCTAGCTGAAAGCAATCAGGAGTGCTGCCAACACCACCGCAACGAAGTCAGGAAGCTATGGAACATGAAGTCCAGTTAATCACATGTAGCAGTTACATAATTGTTGATGAATAATGGTGCTATACTGGCTCTGATTGACCGATTTTCTTTATTTTTGTTTTGCTTGATAGCTTTTGGCTTGTAGAACAACATATAACATAACAAAGGAGACAAATGTAATTTTATAAGAGTGAGGTATGATTTTGTGTAACATTGCTAAATGAAGATCAAATTATCTACTACTTTTTTATCTATAACAGGAAAACAACTCAATATTCATGCTTGAAATTTCCAACAATGATATGTGTAAGCACAACTGACATATCTTCCAAATTTCAGAGAAATTCGTTCAAGTTTGGCGGAGTTAGACAAAGTTGAAGTTAAGGCGATGTTTAAGGGTGATCCATTTTTTATGAAACAATCTGTATTATATAATACCTATTGCTATTATATTGTATGATATTACATAAGATCATCATGATCTCCCGTCGCCTGCTCAATTGCGTGAATAATTCTTTCAACACCTGCCCAAGTTTGTGACGAAAATTAGTGACAATATATTTATCTTGCAGCCTTTATCGAGTTTTCTGATTTTCTGCATTTATTGAGACTCATGGCAAACTCGTATATGATCATTTTGGAGACCAGTCTCATGAATTTATTATTCTGCAAATAGCTCATCAGTTTTAACAAAACTGTGCTAACAAAGTCAGTGATGATTAATTTCCTCAGCTGTTTGTGTTCAGCCGCTGAAGAAACAGAGAGATGATGAATTAGTTCTGATGTTTTCCTAATGCAAATTTCATATCAAAGTTTCCGCTCCAAGTTTGCTCGAATTAGACGAAATGATAGCTGATTCATTTTCATTCTTAAGTCAGATTCGCAGTTAGTCTATTCATTGCACGAAATTGTAGTGATTGGGATGAAGAGCTTTTCCGCATTAACATCTTTTGCGCACTGCGATTTGAGAACCAAAACGATTTTTGAATGCTGGTTCCCGCTATATAGCATATTTGATTCGTAGTTATCATGTCAGTAGTACGACAAATACAGGGATATTCAATATCGGGATTGAATATTACATGCCGATGCTCTGTTTAACAAGTTTTCACTCACATCACTTTTCAAGCTGTGTGATGAAATTGAAATAATGAAATATCTAATGAAGGAACTTTCAAAAATATTAATTTTCGGAAATAATGGAACCAATTGCGTCTGTAATGTAGTGTATTCATCAACGTTAGAAATAGTAATCTGGTCTATTTCAGTGTTCCACCGTCAAATTCTACAAATCTACTGCAATTAACTACCTAGCACGCAGGCGTGATATGTTTTAAATCTCTCAAAGCTCTCTGGTGTGGAATTATGGAAATTAATGCGCTGAAAGTCAGTGGTCCATTCCTAAAGAAATATAGCGTCCTCTTATGCTGAGCCAACTTATATGAAAATCAAAACGAACTAGATTTGTTGAAGCATCAAGTCTGGATTCTTTTAGTCACTCAGGCATATTCCAGGGAAAAATTAGGCCACGCAAAATCAAAACTAGACATTGGAAGGTCCCAAGTGACTGTCCAAATCCATGTTTCATTTGTGATGATTGTAGCTTATAGCTTCTGAATCCTCAATACCAATGTAGGCTTATGTTAAAATTTTTGTGTGTTATGCGAAGTTTAGAAAATCCATAATTCTCTCAAAGATCGTTTTCTCATTCATGATTTAGCAGAATTTGGCTACGCAATGATCTATTTGCTAAATTCAAATGCATTTTCCAGAAAATGAAATGTTTTTTGGAGACGTACTCGCATATTAGCTATAACCAGCACATAGTTTAAATTGCATCTAGCAATATTTTACAGTGAAGTAATAGAAGTCGCAAACATAGATAGCACCTAAATTCCAGTTTACAGAAAGATTTTGGACATTTTCACCACGGTTGAACATACAAAAAAGACAAGCTTCACAAAAAAATCGCTAACACTTCCCTCATTCTACGGTATTATCTTTGCTTGAATCCAGTAGCTTACTATTTAACATAGGGATAATTCACATTTTGCTTACAAAATAAAATACTGTCTAATCATCCTTTACTAGCTGTAGAATGCTTAATACACAAATTTCATGCAAATGAGAGAAGTTCTTTGTGAATTAGAGGCACTGGTGTGTGGTGGAACAGAAAAATACCCTGAGACGTGAACAATTTAAGCACAAAATTCCTTAGCAGCCGTAGAGACTGCCTTTCGCTGTACAAGGTCTGCTGTTCAGATATAGTCTGCGAGGTGTTTTCACTAGTCAATTGTACACACAAACCCTTGCCTGTGCTGATATGTCCTTAGTTGTCTTGTATTGATTTTCAATCATTCAAAATGTACTATTTACTAGAGCCAAAGTGTTAAAGAGTCAAAGTGGTAAAAAACACTGGTAAATGAACTAGTAAAACCACTTGATCTAGCAAATCAAGAAGAGTGTAGTCCTGAAAAGTCGTGGCATTGTTTCAAAAAAATAACAACTGATCGCAATATACTGTACATGTAGTAACCGATGAGATGAGATGCACATGTGGGCACTCACTCTTGACACGATGAAAAGATAGTCACACTTCTGATCTTCTGACTTACCCATGTTTATGGGCACATCGCTAGCGCTTCACATAGACACCCTCTTCAAAATTACCCACCCAAATTCCATTAATGTTTGTATATATAGTCATAAACACCCCAATGCTCGTGAATCTAAATCTTTGCGTGGTTTCTAAACTAAATTCAACAGGCTGCATGCAAAAAAAGGAAGCGTTGAGTGGGGGGAGATAACACATAGGTGCCGAAAGTTTTTTCAAAGAAAAAGTACCATATAGCAAAAAAGTAACCGATGAATCTCAAAAAAGTAGTTTCCCTAAATATTGATGCGCTGTTTTTTGATGCAGGCTACTTGGCCATGCAGTTTGATGACTTCGCATCTAAGAGACATTGTAGAACTTACGCTTCATCACAATTTCTTACTGCACAATAATCGGCTATTTCATATACATGTAAGTGGCAAATAAGGTGATATATACTTAGCATAAGTAGCTGCTTTCACAAGGAGTTCTATGACAACATCTCTTAAAAAGTTTGACGGCGACGAAGCACCAGTAGCGAAGAAACTGCATTCGCTAGACATCTTCATGGCATCAATTATGCTGAAAAACATGATGGCAACTTTGCTGATCCATGCATGCTCTGCACCTTTTTGACTTCATATTGAAATGAGCCAAATCCAAATTAATATATCACTTGTTTGTGCCTATTACTACTTTATCATAGGCTCAACTTATTGATTACTTTATAATTTAACGCATTTTAATTATAGAAGCAGATAATTGATTATTGATGAGGATTAGCAGTTTGTTTTGTCTACTTAGTCCACGGCATCAGACAGTGGTATCATGGTTGAAAGAAGTTAATGAAAGTACAAAATCTCAGTTTGAGTCAGCCGTCGAAACACCAACCCGTTCGCAATCTCGCGAAGCCAACTGTAAATTTTGAGTGTGTTAGCATATTTTATTCATTCTACCGATTCTGGAATGTCATCTTCAGTTTTAGAACATTTTCATTATGTGAATCAATATCCATGCAATCTGCATTTTCGATATTGAATTGAACATTTTGTTCGTGAATTTAAATGCATTTGAAGTACAGCATCCATGAGTTTTTCAACTACGTGGCAAGAAGGAATCTTTGAAGTTCTAAAGTAATGTAAAGAGCATTGAAAGTTTTAATCAATGAAAAATTAACAAATAAAATATGTTTCCTTTTCTGTCGCTTGAAGACAACTGTAGCGAAATAAAGTTAAAATCTTTCCGTTTTGTGACTCTAGAAGAACCTACCCTTATAAAGTGAAGGAACTCTGCTGAATTCAAATGTTTCGCAACATTTCGTGGGATTCTTTTATTATCCTTTAATCTAAACGGCGATGTGTGAATTCTCTTAACATAAATGCGGCACTCAAATTACAGTTAATGTCTAGACATCTGTCATTGCTTGTACGCCACCTACAGCAGATGAGGTATTACTCGAAGTATACGAATAACACGATAGTTGGAGAAAGATGATAGTATACGCATCATCAGATGATCTTTCAATCCTCGATGTTTTTCCGCTCGTTTAGATTCATTGATTTCCAAAAGTTATGAAGTCTTGAATGGAGGTGTGATCCGTACAGACATTTGCTGATGATTTGAGTCCACATAGCCTTTTCAACGACTTTCAATGACAGTTTCTCGTCTACCTCGATGTCCATCTAGGAATTGCTAAAAGAATTAAAAATGGAAATAATTAGGCCTAGGCTCATTTTTAGATTGCCTTGGAGTGAGCTGAGGAACTTGTAAGTCTTAAGAACTTTTCTCATCTATTACTTGCTGTCGGGTTATGACAAAACTTTATGGTACACCTAAAACTAAATTGCTGGCTTGATAACAAGCGCATCGTCCTTCATTGATCTTCTTTTTCTCTGACATATGAGATATTCAAATCAGGTCTTTTCAAATCAGATATTATTGTAATAAATTCAACCGGTTTCGATTGGAGGACAGTGAGATGGGCTACTGGCCACAATCTTTGTTAGGAAGTTGAAGAATGTATAATTATGTACAAGTTAACATTAGCTGGTAAATTTGAAATCTGGGTTATCATATATCATTGAAGATTAAGTCATAGTGCATAAGTAAGAGAAAAGTCATATACAAAATCACTCATAGAATTAGGACATAGTGATAGGAGATTTGGACTCAACAATGGGAGATCGTTGTAAGACATGCTGCATGTTTATCCCATGAGGCCAATCTGACATCAGCTGACTGATGAATATGAGCTCTTCTGTTTTCCTTTGCTTCTCACTTCCGTTTAGTTCTTTCAATTTAGATATTTTCATTTCAGATTCGTTATGCTTTTGTTCTGTGCAATGAAATGAAACAACTATGGGCAATGTCATAACGATGTTCATTCATGCGTTCTCTTAAACTCCTACCAGATATACCGATGTAAATAAAGTTACAATTATTAAATCCAATAGAATGCACAATGTTTTCTGCTATGCAGGTTGTGTTACTTACTGACGATGTTATAAATTCCTCCGACGAAAGAATATTGCAAGTTTTACAACGTTTGGAGCCACAGCTTGGAACAATTCCGTATTCTGCTGATCTTTGAGGTGGAGAATCGTGCAATTTAGAAGAAGCTAGAAGCTGTTTAATTCTTGTTGAAGGTTCCACCATAGTTCAACTGATATTTGAATTTCATTTAGAAAATGTTGATGCTTGTGCAGGATTATTTTTAGCTGATCAGATGTCAAAGGATGATGCGATGCAATCATTGGAATTATTTGAGCATTTGATGATTTTTTCTTTTTGATAAATAGATCGTTCTCATCTAAACGTAAAGCTGTGTTGATTTGATGTTGTACACGGCTGCGAGGATATCCTCTCTCGACTAGGGCTTGGCATAGATTTTGTAGATGAATTACTGCTCGTTCACAGAATTAGAGCAAATGGGTCTTATTCACAAAGATTGGGAATACGCTATCGGAATTTTATGGGGATGACATGATGGATAATGTAAAAACTGACGGGTGTCGGTTGGCTTGATATACAAGTCAGTTCGAATACAAGACCAATCTTTTGGAACTGTAGTGTCACGGAAGTCATTTTTATCACTCTTCTCAAATGTAATTTTATGTTTTTTATTTTTTATCTAAGTAATTTTATTTTTTCGAAACCAGTTGAAGTTATTAGAATAATAACTGATTTGAAAAAAGACGTTCCTTGTTTTCTTATAAAAGCATATTGAAGTATCGTCGAAGGATCCGTCTCTTGAGCTGTTACTTATTTAAGAAAATCTTCTTTTTCTCTGAGTCATTTAAAAATTTACATGGAGAAAATTATGAGTAACTTCGAAAACAATTAAATTTGACTATTATAATATACTTAAATACAATTGAAAATAATATAAAGTAGTCAACAATTCAAGTGTCCGGAGTAATGTAATGGCTGCAATTCTTCTCAGTGCGTCTCTCACTATGTGATTTGAGATCAAGCAATTTATAAATATAGAAAATATAAATGCGAAAAACGTAGATGTATTGTAAATATATAATATTTGTGTCAACTATACTACTTACACATGTATGTTCAAAAGACAACCTGGCTAATTAAACCAGTGATGATATTGTTCTGTATCCTATTTCTATGCATGTCAACTTGCATGTCAACATGCACATCAAATTAGCTCTACTACATTAAACGCGTAAAAATGTTGGCTTGCATTGCAGCTGAATAAAATTACACAGACTATAGCTTGAAATCTGTTAATCGAAAATAACAAGGAAACCGCAAATACAGTCTCACAGCTGGTGCTTGTAAAATAAAGAAAACGTCTCAATCATTGGCCCTGAATTAAAAATCTAAGCATTCGGTGGTTTGAGCTACAGCATCATCAAAGAGATTGCATGCTATAGCTAGCTATGGCAGATGAATTCAAATTTCACTATGTTGTTGCTTTATCACATCCCCTGCTGGACAATATGTCAGATTCCTGTTATCCATTTTAGATTCCTGCTTCCATATCCCACTATTCATCTGTTTTCTCCCACTTTCATCTACAGTGCCCGGCGTATCAATTCGAACAAAGTGTAAATTGTATATATATATTTTACTTTTTGAAATGTTCTCACGAAATACCCGGCATTCATTAAAACATCAGTTAGTTATATATTATTGATAAAAAATACAATGAAAGCAAAAAGACTTCACCAAGAAATTTGCTTGAATTCCACAAAACAAGAATTGAATGCGAAAATTTTGCATCATTAGTATCGAAACGTTGCGCTTCAGAAACATTTTCAGACACTGATTGAGGAAATGTCTCGACGCATTATAAAGCAGTTATTCAAGCAAAAGGTGGATCAACTAAGTATTAGTAAAAACAGAGGTTACGATTCTTTACTCAAGTATTTTGAAATTTCGGTGATGATTATTTTTGTAATTTGATGAAGGAGGTCTACAGAACATTGTCTCTGTTGAGGAGATATTGATATGCTTTTTTTAAATTCACATTTGACATTGGTGGAAATTTCTTGTTTTCATTGTATTTTTAATTAACAAATTATGGCTAACTATTGTGTTGATGTGTATTTCTTGAAAAAAATTTAAAAAGCAAGATATGCATGGTATTTACACTTTAAGTAATTTTCCGGGTACGGTATTTCTCGAAAATACTCGCAATCAGTCCAATAGTATCAGTAGCATATCAAAATCATGCAGTTGCTTGATAGGAAAGTCAAAAATATTTCTTGCAGATGGAAAAATAGATCGGATCTATACGTGTAAATTTCTTTCAATCTGACTTATTGAACTTGGACACATCAAATATATCGATAAGATTCACAGTAGTGACATGTTTGACAAGTAATACGTCTGGACATGAACATTTAAGTTTATCTCTGATATTCCATCCAATTACTTGATAGGTTGGTCGTCTGACATTTTACGCCCACCCACTGTTTATACATTATCTTCCAAAATGAAGCCTAGTAAGGCTTGCATTGGCAGAGTTCATTCTATTCCCAATGTGTGGTCTTGAACGCTGATTTGTGAGCAAGAAAACTTTTCTAATTCAATATCATCTCCGTACATCTGCTTTAAGACTTAGGAGGATATGAAATCCTTGCACTTCCTTAGAGGAATGTCTAAAGTGCAGCCATCTTGAGTGAACCTCGAAGTTCGCAGAAATCATGCGGGGACTCTTCATGAACGATCTTACAGGAATGTTCATCAGAAAAGCATCAGAAGCGAACTTTCAAACGACACTGTCTAAAAATGTCATTTGATGATTCATGCGAATATGTCAGTTAACGAGATCAACCGCTGGGAGTGAAGTATTTGCAATTACTGAAATACTAGTATCAGAGTTGGAACCGTTTGGGTTTCGGACCCGATGACCGGTCGACATGTGATTTCCCACTTTCCATGACTCGTGGTTATATTTTCTCAACCGGCCGAACGATCGGCAATATTTTTTAGAAATCGCAATGAGTTGTGACTACTTTAAATATCTGAAAGTTTCCACCGTTTATACGCACTGTTCAAAGTGAGAAGGAATATCACGGTGAATTAAATTGCATAGCTAATTTTCAAAATTTGGACATATTGCAGATATCAGAATAGCTAGCTTTGATATTCGCTGCATTCTCAGAGCAGGAAGCGTGTCCGGACCTGCTTATATTTGGAAGCACGACCGGCTACATCCTCCGATTTTAAATCATATTTTATAGTCACATTCTTCCTTTGGGAACCATTGCCTTTATCAACAAGAGTAACCATGATCGACGTATCATGTCATAAACCTTCAGATTAAACAGTCTCATCACTGCTAAGATTGTTGGGTGGATAACACCGTGGCCAATTTCGTAAAAGACGACTAACAGCCGAAAGTACATTTTCACATTTGTTTTTTATGAAGGGAGGCACACTGTTTTGACACGATGCTTTAACAAAATTAAAGCATCTGTTATACAAATTATTGCAAGCTAAAAGTCTCGATTTATATTTGCGGAGAAAATCTTGAACAACTAATAAAGACAATGGCAAGATTTAGGTTGGGTGGACATACATTTGCTACCTCTATTAAACAAATTTATAGTACCTTCGTCAGCGCAAAAAGTATTGTCGGTTATACAGACATTGTCAAAATTACGAATATCGCTGATTCGCGCGCTAAGAATTCAAACACTTAAATGTGATGAACCCACTTCCCTCTGACCAAAACCATCGGGCGCACCGAGTTGTCAGAGCAGGAAGCCTGGATATTTGGAAGCACGACCGACCACTGCCTCCGATTCTAAATTTAATTTTCCTTGACATTCCTTTTATGTTGTGTTAAAAATACGCCACTGGCTGTAGTACAAAACCAAAGGAAAAAAGAATTTGACATTTATGTTTAAAATGAACAGGGGTTATCAAAAATAAATTACAGTGAGTAGCGAAGATTGCATTTATGACATTTATGTAAGTTTTGAATTATGCGTGTAGTTATGCCATCTAATGCTCTGTAATATTCCTTTTCATGCGAACAAACTGCAATAACGGAAAAACTTTTGAAATGAAACCTCAGTAACCTCATTAGTCCTGCCTTACAAATTTAATCACAACTTTCTGCTCCAGTCAACACTTTCAGTTTCATTTGACTGGTTTTGAGTCGACGACAATGTTAGAGAGAAGGCTTGTCGCTTACCTGTGGTCATGATATCTTTGAACATGGTATTCGTGTTAGACCTATTAACCTTTCTACTGATCTGATTATACTCTTGGCAGCCAAGTTCACTACTTTATGAGTCTTATCAAGATTAATTACCTACACGTATTGGCCTATCAAATCACTTGCTTCTCTTCTTGTACCATCCTCTTTACAACCTATGATAAGAACATTTGCAATGAATTTAAATGTGAATATTTTGTCGAATTAGTATGTGAATGTGTAATCATTTTGAATTGTAAATGTTATTACTTCCAACCATGTCACTCCATGCTGTCGTTTTCATTACATGTTCATCAAATGATGAAAGATCTCGTTTCAATTCCCACTAATAATTATTGAGCTATACCTGAAAATCGGCTTGATAACCCAGCCATTAGCTAAATGTACTCTAATCGGAACTGACTATGTAACTACTATGTCCAGAGATGTGGAAGAAATGATTTTATCGCTTCCGCTTTCAGTGATATGGAATAAACAAACGACAGTCGGTAGGTTATATATAAATGCACGCATCGCTAAAGCATATAGAATATTGTTAATTAAATTTGACTGGATTATGTAGGCATGCAATGAAAAATGCTCTGTATTAGTGCATTAAAATTATTAAACCGAAGACACTGTCAAAAGTGTTGTTGTGAACTTCTCTACAGCGAAAACTTTACTAAAACGAACAACTAAAAGCTTTCTATTCGATGCATGTGCTAAAAACTAGCGTCCTTGTAGCGAAGTTGATGAAATTTTGATCACTATGATAAGAAAAAGTAAGCAATTGATTAGCTACTAATTGCAAAAGTGAGGATAGTATGATCATCGTCTTCTCCTATGTAATTGCATACTGGGATGAGGATGCAGTCTTCTTTGCAGCATGAAGTAACGAATGACAGTGATTTATAGGATTTTAAGAACAGTATTGTAGGCAATCATGAAGATGGATTTATGACTGTATCGATAGCAAGACAGTCTCCCGGTCAAGATGGTCCTGAAGCCACATTCCTATAAAACTGTCCCAGGAAGAGCCAAAAAACAGAATATAGAAACGTTCTCAGCAAAATATGAAGCCTATGTTCGTTTTCAAATTTTAGCCGGAACTTGAGGCTCTTGAATATTTTGGGTAGACTTAAGACATTTCTGAGAACCTTTTGTTTTACTTAAAATATATTTTGTGACTTTCTTTGAGACACCTTTGACAAGTCCATTTTGTACAATGATTTTTTGACACCACTGTCTGAAATTTCTTGCTGACATTAACATATCACACCAGGTTGAGGGATCATTAGGTCGACGACATCAAGGCGAAAAACGATCGTCTAATGAATACCTAGTCCACGTTTAGACTCCATGTATTAAGCAACAGATTATCCTATAAGTGTGCATATGCTTATATTCAGCAAGATAACTAGATTGCCGTCCCTTCAATTTAGTCATGGACAAGATTGACTTATGAGATTTTATAAGATTTACTTTCCCATGCAATCTCACTCTCACAGTCTGTGACTATGAACTTCAAGAAAATTCTCACTGAAAACACGAGAATGCAAAGCAGTCGGCAGTTTCTGCTGATCAAAAGCGTCAAAAAGATGACATGCCATGCTGGTTACTGGTGGTTTGCTGTCACTGACTTGCAGCTTGAATGTTCCGTGTGTCTTACAGAAAACACATCACCAACTCTGTGCAGAGTAACTGCTCCATGCGGGAAGACATTTTGTTAAAATTCTATGTCGACGAAAGCTCACAGCAAATCAAAAACGGAACGCTTTGCATTTCTCAATTTTATATCGCTGATTAAGCTAAGCTACGAAGTGAAATTAGATCAGACATTTGCAACGTATATAGAACTTCCACTTTGATGACACTTGGTAATTCAACTGAACGAAATGGAGGCGGAAGTGTTATCACGCAGTTCGCTTCGGCTTCCTCATCAACATTTCTGGTTACATCCGTCCACTTAGCTCATAACATATACCTGTGAGTATTACTTTACATTGAGAACTCTTTAGAAAAAAGACATAGGAGTTAGATAGTGAGGAAAGGCAATCGGAAGTAGCAGTTTTCGAGAAGTAGCTGAGAAGATACAACCCTGGAGTATTTCTCAAACTGAAGAGGGAACAATGGTTCGATTTCATTTGTGTTTAAGCATTCGTCGAACTTTCATATAGAAAATTTGGGATGGGATGGATTTATCTCCCCTCTAGAAGATGTTCATTATGAGAAGATAAATGAAGGGAAGGATAAGAGGCGATTTATGCCTTATTCGCATGATTTGACGAGTGAAAACTTTGTCGAATTTCATCTCCGTACAGCCATCGTTTGACATCGATTGAAACTTCTCTTAAAACTTGAGGGATTTAAAGAGATGAAGATAAGACGTCAAACGATTTAAAGATATTTTATGGGGGATAACAGAAGAAGACATTCGTAGGTGAAACTCGAATTTCACGGAAGTTAGAGAGGGTAGCGACCTTTCCTTTACTTAGCCAACAAATCACATACGATAAAAACCGTTCCAGATGAAGCAATGATACTTCGACTGTAATAATTTGGTAAGTTAGTGTACTCAAAGTTTAACTCATTTCGAAAAGGTGCATTTAAGTATTGAATCAGCTTAAAGTTCTCAAGGGAATCGAGTTATCACTTTTCTTTGAGGTCGATTTTAGCTTGTGAAGGTGCAAAACAGTTCTAGAAGCTCAGGTGTACTGAATATAACTTCTTAAAGCATGATGCACTATTGCTGCTGATACTTAGTTACTAGACGATTGATTATTTTATTTAGGCATAGCATTTATTGTGCGTAATTTAGCTATGGTACAATGTGAAAGAAAGAAGGCAACAATGTACTCGTATGATGTACTGTCGCACGCCAAACCAGTCAAAAGAAATCTACGAAAGCCATGAAATTGATAAATACATGTACATGGACAATTGTAAATGGCGAATCACTGTCCACCCCATTTTTCATGAAAGCCAGGAAGAATTTTTCGAACGGTTCGTGGTATTGCAAAAAGCAACCCATAGGTGTAAACACTCTCGGCAAATCAATGACTACAATATCCAATGAGGCAAAGTTAGGAAAATCTTACACAGCTCACAATATCCGACCAAACGTAATATCCGAACTCTCCCAAGACGGCTATAAATTGTCAGATGTTTGCAAAGTAACGGGTCACAAACAAACCAAAACGGTTGAAAGATACCTACAGCTTGGATGTCGACGAAAGTCACAAATGAAGAAAATAAGTCAAAGTTTAAAAAGAAACTTTCACCCAGAAAAAGCTGAGAAGCAGGAAGAAGAAAAACAAGTGAGTGTTATGATTAAAAGAACAAAAGATGTGCAAAATGCAAAAGATGTGATGGTGTGCCATGAGGAGGAAATAGTCCAAAGTACTGATCAAAGACCGCCGACTGCCGTTCTTCAAAAGAATGGAGCCAAATTGATGTTTTTCCTATATACTTTTATATGCTTTTTGTGGCATTTAGCGTTGTCCTGTGGCTTTTATGACCTATTTAAAAAATAAAAAAGCGTACAGACAATGATTGTCTGCACGCTCTTTGGCTTTGTTAGAACCATGATTTTTGAATTTCTATTGAACAATGTACCGCGCAATGATGATATCTGTATCGATGGATGTGAGAGATATTTTAGAAATCTCAGTTAGCGTATATCTCAAATGTCCTACAGTATTGCCCTCAAAAATCCATGTTAATGTGATATTCTCTGCACGAGCTTTCTGCATGACCATTTATCAAGTGGCAAAGCAATAATTGATAATGATAGTGAGGCGTTTATGTCTGCGAAATGAGTATAGCAAGTTAGAGTATGAGCAAATACTACTTGAGTTCTATTAACCCACTAATACCCATGGTAGCATAATCGCTACCAGACATTTGAAGCTCTCTATTCGCCAAACCATATGTCTAGGAAGGCGAATTTCATGCTGACGCTATCATATGACGTCACGTTACGAGTGTAAGTGTGCTATTTTTTCTTTATCGACGCTGGCGCGTATTTCACAATCCGTTTCATCATACCATCATGGCCGACGGTGACGAGGTATGTATTCCTACAAGTCAATCTTCTAAACGCAAACGAATTAATACGGCATATCATACATTTTATGAAAGCTTACAACCCACACAATAAGGACAGAGAATAATACGGTTGAGAAAATTAGGTTGGGTTGGATATTTTTGATGGTGGAGCAAATATGCTACAATGGGTATTCGATCACTTTTTGCAGGGGTGGTAGCAACTAATATGCTACCTAATCAAACGATGTTCAATAATGGATACGTTATTTTGATTGGTACATTTTCAATAATATATCGTGCGAATCAACAATAATGACGCGTTTGTATAGGACAAACGTGGGTACCTACGTAGGCTACTTGTCCCTAGGAATGCACGTCCTTTTATAAATGTATCATTTCGGCTACTTGCAAAAGTGCATAGGCCCTACATTAGACCATTGATTGAGCCAACCAAAATTCTAATACTTTGAAAGAGAATATCAGGATGACTACTATAATTCAAAAAGGAATCGACCCACCGACCTTGGGGGTCAGCGACCACTTTGCTGCACCTTTTCCTAGTGCGCGCTGGGCTTTCTGTTAGACACACGCATGTGAAGCGTACTGTTTGCTATCACTCCTCTCCCATGTGACTAAATTCATTATGGCGTAATGAATAAAACTTCGTGAAGATTCTGTAATTATTGGTGTTGACTTGAGGCAAACATACAAATTGTTGTTTTGAAATATTTCAAAATCCTGATAAGCTTAGATTGTAGTCATCATAAAAGATAGTTAGGCCTATACATGTACGGTAAACTTACATCCTAGGGCCAATATCTATGATGAAATTGCAGCATAGCAGTAGGCCATATCGCATTTCATGATTATGAATTATGATAATTCAATAGGTCACAATAAAAATACATGTAGAATTTGTAGAACTATATTAGCATAGGAAGTTATTACTGACTATTATATAGACTGAAAGATAGTATTCTTCTCTTTCAGTCAACACGAAAAAGCAAAGCAATCGCGATAGAAAGATTGAACGACTCCATATTCAGCAGAGTACGAAGTTCTAATCAGAATACATTCGATTACTTTGATGGAAATGAGAGTGGCGAAGGTGTTAGTTCCGATGAAGAAGATACTGTTCTTGCAGTGATACATGACGTTTTAGATAGAGGGGACCAAGGTGAGGAAGAAATAGAAGATACTTCGGATGAAATTGCGGTTGTGCCAACAGGAACAGAAAGAAAGAAAGATCAAGTAAGACGTTGGAGAAAGAAAGACTTTCAATCTAATAGTCAAACGTTCTCTCATGAATTCGACACGCCAAATGATTTGAAATCTCCTCTAGAATATTTCAAAATGTTCTACAGTGATCAAATTTTCGAAAAGTTGGCAAAAGAGACAAACACTTATTTCTTTCAAGAAAAAGCTCCACGGTTGTTGGGAACCAATCCAAAAGAGATGGAAATGTTTTTTGGAATGCTACTAAAAATGGGCATCGTCAAAATGCCTAACATCAAAGATTATTTTGCACAAGAAAGCATGTACGAGCCAGTCGCTTCTGTTATGTCAAGGAATAGATTTCAGCAGTTATCTCGCTACTTGCATTGCGTTCACAACACAGACGAGAACATAGACAGAAACGATAGAACTTGGAAAATTCGGCCATTCCTCGAAATTCTGCGTCAGAACTTTTCGAAAGTATCGCCTGAAGAACATCAGGCTGTTGACGAAATCTCAATAGCACACGGATATAAAGGGCAAAAAAGACCACGCCAATATAATCCTCAGAAAACCCACAAGTGGCATTTCACTGCACACGCAAGGGCTGGTTCATCCGGTTTTGTTGTATACTGGATTCAAGCATGAAATCCCTAGCGAGTGCGGGGTATCTGGGGACCATGTCTTGCGATTATGCGAAAGCCTACCGACTGGAATTCCGTTCAAAATATTTGCAGATAACTATTTTGTTTCGTTGCCCCTCGTTACCAAACTGAAGAAAAAGGCATTTCACTTCACAGGTACCTTTAGACAAAACAGAATTCCGATCAATTTTGAATCAGACAAAACTCTGAAAGCCCAAGGGCGTGGATCGTCGGACTATAAAGTCAATGAAGATGGTAATGTGATAGCCGTCAAATGGTACGACAATCGTTCTGTCCTCCTGATCTCAACGTACGCTGGAGTCGATAATCAAGACAAATTCAACGATATGACCGTAAGTCGAAAGAATATGTCAGCATTACATGCCCAGAAATTGTCACGGAGTACAATGCCTTCATGGGATGAATCGATCTAATGGACAGTCTGGTGTCATTGTGCAAATACAAGTTTCGAAGTATCCGGTGGCCGATGTTCATTTGGCATCACAAGACGCCTTTGGCATTGGTGAATGCATGGCTTTTTTATAGGAGAGAAGCTTCACAAATGGGATTACCGGTGAGTACCGCTAATGTATACTTAGGCTTTTTCATCATGAAATCGATGAATGAAATCGAGATTTTCATGTTCATTGAAACTACGTCTACGTCAGATGGATACGAGAATAACATTATCTGCGTATGTTTGTTTCTTTCCTATAATCCTAAGCTCATTTAGGCTGCTGAATGCATGTTTTGCTCGGCCTAACAATGATTATTTCATATAATGTCATGTTATTTCAAGCATCTTATTTCGATTTTGCAGTTCAGTTTTGCAGGCTAAGGGCCTAAACAAAACATGAAGTCATTTCATTTCACATTTCTCTTTCGTACGAGTATGTCGTTTCTATTTTACACGTACTTATTGATCTTTATATAATTCTTAATCTTGTAGAAATCTTTCGTGCATGAATAAAGAATAATAAATGTTTACTTGATTATTTCCAATGAATAATGGAAACATTACAAATAGGCTACATGTATGAGTAATTATGATAATGATAAAATTGCATCTTAGAATCGGTGCATGGTATACAAGTAGGTTTCATTTCTGCATCTGTATTTTCCAGACCGAACCGTTGAAGACCTTTTAACTTCAAGTAGCCGACGGCCTTGTGAAGCTGCAGAGAAGACTCAGTCGGCCATCTTTTCTAGAGGACCCGATTCCGGCTCGAAAACGTCCAGCCTAAAGGTGGTCCAGTACCGACATGGCCATTCGGTATGATTGTGTTGATCATTTTCCGATCCACAAGGAGATCAGAGCACGCTGTTACAATTGCGACTCAAGATCCATTTTTAGTCACATCTTCTGCTCGAAATGCAACGTCTACCTGTGTCTTACAGGAAACAGAAGCTGTTTCTTCAGCTATCACCATCGAGCTTGAAATTCTTTTGAGTCCTAAATACATAGAGATGATCTTTGGAAAACTAAGTCTTTTGATTTTTATCTTAATTAGACAGTGTTTGATTGAATAAAAGTGAATTTTTTTTCTTGCAATTATGACCTAAATGCCCATGGTAGCAAATCTGCTACCGACCCTTACTTTGTCTGAAGACCAGGTATCTAAATTTTTGCTTCATAAAGTTAATCTCTGATATCTAATATACTATCCACATAATTTTGAAATTTTTCGTACAATGAGAACTAAGTACCCTTGGGTATTTACGAGTTAAAGTAACTGCAGAAGTATTTCACTGTTGGAAAGACAGATAATTTGCAAAAGCATAAAAGAAGATAAATGCAACCGTCATGTTATTGTTTACAATTATTGATATTATTGTTTACATATAATCAAATGTTGCTGTTTAAACTGTTGATATGGATAGAGAATATATATATGTTCACAATGCGATGATGAAAGACGCACAGAGAATATCGATGGTGTACAGAATTTACAAAGAGAAAAAATTCAAAACTGAAGTCATCCAAGCATTTGTGCATCTTGTAAAACACTAGATCAAGAAATAGTCTTCTTTTGATCTACTTTTGGACTTAGTCGATGATTTTGCATTTTTTATTAGATGAGGAGTCTAATCCATATTAATAATATTGAACCATATATCTAGCCTATGATAGCTTGTTGTGAGGCATAATGAAACTAGCTGAAGTCTCAGTATAAGGAAGTGACACCAAGAGCGACGAAAATCAAAAATTTATAGGAACTAAACTCCTATGTCCGGTTACTGGATTTCTGATGGTGTTGTTTGATTGATATATTTGATCAGAAGGACCAAGCTATATAGATCTGCATTTAGGACCAGCGATAAATTATTGCCACATTCTTAACCAATTGCAGATAAATATTCTTGGGAGAAGAGATTGTAAGTAGTTAAGGTCAAATTCACCATAAACACCATTTTTAGAAAATTTCAAATTGTCAGCAAAAATGCAAACTCTACAATCTGAGTAGCCTATTGCCTAAACCATCGCTTGCAGTAATTATGTTGAGCGAATGTTGAGCAGAATATAAATGAACTCTTCAGGACTGTTCGGACGCCCACTCTCAATTCCAGCGCGCTAGGAGGTATGAAATTTAGCTACTTAATGATGTTTTCACAATTCAGTGATTTTAGAAGTAGGAGATAGTAGTTAATTTTGTCTCGCATTTATTGAAAGGTAGCTTCCTAGACTAGTCATACTCTCAAAATATTATTTGAAACACAAATAAAACAGCGCGATCGATGCATTATGCAGGGTTGGTAGGAGCACCACAAGATCTCCTCATTCGTGCAATGTTGTGTCATTGCGCAAGCCGTCATTAAATCTTTAAGGCAGCAAGCAATAATCAGACGACTAGAATCTTGTACTGATTCTAGTCCAGTAGCTACCACGAGTTTCTGCAAGGAAAGGGGTCGAAAATGCGACTTTCATAGAATGATGCACACCCAATGACACCCAATGACTCAATGACTGCCGAGTACCGGCCGATTCCTTTTTTTTGTCAGACAGTATCAAAGAAAGAAACGTGTAAATCCAATGGGAAGCATATTGAAGCTTGTGGTAAAATGAGATTTTCAATGTTTTCTCTAAGCAAGTGAGAAAGACGTCAGCGCACATATTATTGACATTGCATGACAAGGGATTCAATTTTTGCAGTAGAATGAAAAGAAGAAGGACATAATAGAGTGTACCATGACTTTTTTTAATTTTGTCTAACATAGATGACAGATATAGCAGTACAGCAGGCTATTTAGTTATATAAAGTACATGTAGGCCGTGTAATGAGCATAATCAAGTGTAGCATGTAGTAATATCAGCAGTGAGCACAGGAGTGTACATAAGTATGGGAGTATAAAAAGCATGAACTAATATGCAAGCAGTCGTAATTTTTTTGCTTAAATGTCAATTTTCTCTTTTTAAATTTCATTGTTATGTCAAAATTTGTAATGAAATGAAAAAAACAGGCAAAATCATTCCATCAATTTTTCTTGTAACTTTATTTACGTCTACGCTCTCTCCCATGATGCATTTCGAAACATTATTATCTTCAGCTATTTTGTTCAAAATTGAATCTATTGATTTCCAAGTCATTTTTATGTTTCTTCAACCCGCATTCGTTGTAATAGCAATTTTGTATCCACAACAGTGAAATCGTGGGATGTAATAAGCAATAACTCACATCGTTCTGCTTTCCGTGCGGAAGCCTAATTAATGGTTGCAAATGGAAAGCGGAAGTATTTGACAGTTTGTGGAAGTCGATGCAAAGAAATATGAGACTCAGAATGCGAAGCGAATTCGAATGAACAGAATAGAAGCTTTGAAAACTAATTATGAAAGAAATAGAATGGAGTTGCAGGGAAAGGCTGAAGCGATATCAGCAGTTCTGGATTAATTATTCTGACGGCAATTTGGCGTCGTTTTAATTGCAAGGATACCCAAGCGGTTTTAAAGTAGTGAAAAAGTAAAGATTTTCTTCCACGTAAAGAATATTGCGATTTCCAACGTTCTGACGTTATAAATATTAATTACTCAATGTTGTAAATCATGTTTGAGATTTCACCAACGTAAAACGACATTAGCATCTGTAAACTATTGAAAATGACCTCGTTGAGAACGTGATGAGGCTGCTTAGTTTGTATGGTCAGCAAAGTTACCAGGTGGCCTTGTAGTAGACCCCTGCACCGATATAATTTTTATCGGCGGCGTTTATCGGCGTACATCTGTTGAGTTCATGAGAATAGAAGTTGGATCTCTCCTTAGTATCTAAGAATAGGCCTATTCTTCGCTATCCTTCGCTTAATCGAAAAAAACGAATAGTCTAAATCTCATTAGACGCAACAGTTATCAAGACAATGCTGTTATAGGTCCGCCACTTGAGTCCTCTGACCACAATACTGTCGTTCTGTATGGGAAATGCTATGTACCAACCAATAGAGCTGTAAAGCTGTGGGATTTTCGACGCTCGAATATTGATAGATATCAGTATTTATTATCTGTTGCTGATTTTAACATGATTTTGAGTATAGACTGTGTTGATGAAGCATGTGTTAACTTCTATCATTTATTGTTCACTGCTATGTCATTCATTCCTCATAAGTATGTGACTCTGACAGATCGAGATAAGCCTTGGCTCACTCCTTTGCTTAAGTCCTTAATTGATGAACGATGGAGGGCTTATAGAGAAAGAAATTGGCAACTCTACCTTCATTATAAGAAACGAGTGAAGACAGAGATCATAAAGGCAAAGTCAGCTTGGGCAAAGCGGCAATCAACTTCCCCGAAACATGTATGGAATGTCGTAAATGAGATTCGTGGCCGTTCTCAACCGAACGAAATTGAAAAATTGATCAATGAGTTTGGGAATATAGAGTCTTTAGCCCAGTCAATACAGATCGAATTAAACAAGAACATGAACGTGGATGATGATGATGTATTGCTTGACATACAAGACGAAGATTGGTCGCCTAACTTCACTGTTTCTGATGTGCTCCACGAATTGTCTCATTTAGTGATAAAGTCCAGTGGTAGTGATGGTGTCCCTACTCGACTTCTACGTGAGGGCGCATTGTGGTTAGCGTTGCCCATTCATCACATTTTCACGTTGTCCGTCACAAATCGGAAATTTCCCTCAGTGTGGAAGATCGCTGATGTAATTCCTGTGGCTAAAAAGCGAAATCCATCTGTAAAAGACTTTCGGCCTATATCCTTGACATCTGTTCTCAGCAAAATTTTAGAACGTTTGGTATTGAGATCAGTATCAACTCAGTTGTTATCTTTATATGGACCTTATCAATATGCATTTCGTCCTCGTGGTTCCACCGAATGTGCACTTGTGAAAATCCATGACTCTGTGACAACCTATCTTGATAATCCTGAAGTAATTGCTGTGAAAATGACGTGTTTAGATTTATCAAAGGCATTTGATAAAGTTCTTCCCAGTGTCTTATTAAATCATTTGTACACTCATAATGTCAATCGAGGGTTCATTTTATGGCTACAAAGTTATCTGTGTAATCGTTATCAACGAGTAAAATTGAAAGGCAATTTTGGCCCATTATCTAATGTACACTCAGGAGTCCCACAGGGATCAATACTTGGTCCGACTTTGTTTGCATGTTTCATGGGATCGCTAAACGTTTCGCCTTGCTCTAAGATTGTTTTGTATGCTGACGATGTCACTTTAATAGAGCCTTTTGTAAATGGACATAATCCAAATGACATTTCACTCGTGAGTGAATGGATTGATTCACACAAAATGTCCTTAAATTTGTGTAAATCGAGTCAGATCTTTTTCCAAAAGGGCAGATTTTTCGATGCTTCAGAACACTGTGACATTCCTACTGTGAAAAATATAAAGATTCTAGGTGTCTACTGGAACATTTCGTTGGATTGGAATTTTCATTTCAATAAAATTTTAAAGCTTGCTGCGCAGCGATTATATGTCATTCGAACTTTGAAATCTTTTTTGTCAATTGATCAATTGATAATTGTATACAATGCTCTTGTTGCTCCGCTCCTGTTGTATGCTGCTCCACTTTTTGCTTTTCTTCCAAAGTGCATTGAAAGGAAAATTGAAAAGTTCCATCGTCGAGGGCATAGGATAATCTGTGGCAGTGATTGTGTGAATATTACTCATTTTCCCTCATTGTCCTCAAAAAGATGTGAAAGAGCAATGCGATTTTTCCGGAGTTGTGAATCCTCTCCGTTACACCCCTTGCATCATTTGATCCCGGATAGAATGACTTATTCTGGTCAACTACGTCAGCCTGTTGCTGTATCTGCTAGACGACTGCATTCATTTGTTCCATGGGTGTGCTCTAAATTAAATGAAAACTCTTCTGAATGGTGAATAGCGACTGCACTTTGTAAACATTTTCAGACATATCCCTATACTTAATGCGTAACTTATGATTTTCATTTCACAAATATACATTTCTTGTCTTGTCTTGTATTACTGATTAAAGTAGTACAGAAGAATTCGATAAATATTCACCATCTGAAAATGTTGTGATGCATATAGCCTACCCAGTCGGCACAATTTGCGGAAGTTGCTTTTTATCAACTAGGTTCTTAATTAGACAACATTTGTGATTTTTGTGTAATTAGCAGAAATGCGACACCCTTTTTATAAAGCTGAGTAACCGATGAATTATTTGTATGACATCACGGCTTCATTAATGTATAGTACGAGTACACGTGATATACATGTACATTCTACACTTGAATTCTAGCAAAGTGAAAATGTTATAGCTTGACCGATCGATACCCACACAAGCTATTCACCGACAACTTTGTTCCTGTCAGAATGTAGGGCTACTCTCTTGCTTATACCCAGCTAGAAAGTTTATTTGGACTTTTCCTTAAGAGCAAACGATATGTTCCTAACTTCCAGTTAGAAATGCAGTGAAGACAGCTAATCCATAAAATAAAACGAAAAATGTCTCCGCCGGCGCAACGCCGAAGAAGTGACTGGCGGCGGCGGCGG
The DNA here is from genome assembly GCA_907163375.1 of Prostheceraeus crozeri. Classification (NCBI taxonomy): domain Eukaryota; kingdom Metazoa; phylum Platyhelminthes; order Polycladida; family Euryleptidae; genus Prostheceraeus; species Prostheceraeus crozeri. The sequence continues at coordinate 462,684 of CAJQUW010012358.1, forward strand.
CGTTCGCCGGCGTCGCAGGTGTCTGCCTTCAGGTGTCTACCTTCTGGTAGAGTGTTCGCTCTTCGTCCGGGAGACCTGGGTTCAAATCTAGGTCGGGTCAAGCCTAAGACTTTTGAAATAGGAACACTCTACATTGTTGCTGAACACTCAGCCAGAGGGAATGGGAGTGTGATAAATGGAACTAGGCCGCATGAAAAAGCGACTCCGTGCCTAATGTGCCTCCGAGCATAAACAAAAAACATTTTTTTAAAAATTCTTATGTTGTAATTTAATTTGGCAGGAGTAACTCACGATCTTTTTTAATAATTTTATCAAAGTCTTTCTTATAATGCATTGCTTCTTCGATCATCTGGGTATCGATTGCAAGAATTTCAATTATCCTGACGAATAAAAAAACATTTTCTCATTTGTGATTCCTTGAGTTTTTGACAGGTGAGACTTCGCCTGTGAGAGCACATGTGACTTCGCCGGTGAGAGTACGGTGGGAATGATTTGAGAGTAACAGATTGCAGTGTGAACATCGGGATGATGTAGGCTTTACTCAAGCACGTGCATGAATCATGTGAAAAGGATAAGGCAGGTGACAATGAAGAAGACGACCATGGTGTAGGGATATCATGTACTGGAGAACAAAATAATAGGGATATTATGTGCTGGGATATCATAAATATTTTACTTCAATCTAGTGAAAAAGAAGTTTGAAATTTATCAAGTCTCTTGGTGGACTTAATTCATCAGAATGCTGGCGAAATCAATCAGAGTACATAATTTGCAGCAAGCATCTTTTGAATAAAGACTAAATTTGCCAAGACGATCAAATTATTCCTATAATGTCCGAATTACTTCATTTTACGGCAATCAGCAAAGCCTGACATATGGAACAACATACCTTTTTTAAAAAAATTCTTACTTTGACTGACATGTTGTCTAAATTAGTAGGCCGGTTTTAATTGATAGATGCTGCTTGTTGCATGCAATGCACAATGCAAGTAGAATAACTGGATATTTAGTTGCATCCTCAGTTGAAAAATGGGAATGCAAATAAATAGCTGTAATTTCATCAACCAGCCCAGTATGTCCTTTTCTTAATTTTCGGATCAGGTGTTTGCACCTTGAGAACCAAAACCACGGTTTTTTCAGAAATGAGGATGTATAATTTCTTAGATATAAACGCAAATTTAATTAATAACTTTCAAAATAATAATAATATTAATGATTCTTTATAAACCCTCACACAGCGGCTACTGACACTACTATGCTGTCGACTTCGGAAGACCAGGACGCCGAAGGCCCGTCACGGTTTACTTTTAGCAATAAACTTAATTGTTTCGAGACCAAAATTTTCTTTCTCCAGATAGTTCGGACAAAATGAACTGTCTCAATGCAAAAAGTAAATTACAACGCAAATTTATTGAAGTTTCGACATAAGCTGGCCGCGCTTGGGCAGTTTTCCCTCGCTCCATGTTACTTATTTTCCTGTGAATGTACATATCATAATCTTCATTGCCCGTATTTTGAATTTAAGTTGGCTTCGAGTTTAGAGACACATATTCATGTATTGTCAGTTCTACTATCTTCGCAATTTGACTGTATCACACATTTAATGCATGTCTGTGGTCTTTCCGCGGGTCTCTTCATAATCTCTCAGCACGGGAAGTCAACAGCATCTATATTTCTAATGCGAGAGATAGCAGAATATACACAATAGTTGACACTACGATGACATTAACATGGATGAAGGCGCTGGTATGATTCCGTTGCCTGAAGACAAATCCTTTTTATATTCTTTTCCTTGTCGTGTCTCTTCGAATCAAATATTCCAGCAGGCACATCTATACTTAGAAAAAGGTTTTTGCGTGAAATTTGACTGTAATAGCAAGGTGCTTTGTACACCTTGACAGCCAAAAGGTGGGTGTATTTCAAGAAATTAAGGAGTGTTTTCATCCAATTAGGTACTTAATTATTGTGCACATATTAAGTACTATTAAGTACTTTCATTAAGCATTGTGTGCCACATTGCAAATCGATCCTGAGACAGAAAAGTTTCATCTTAACGATGATTCGACTTACAAATGATTCACCACAACTTCAGATAGTGGTTCCCAGCTTTCACTGTTACACTGTCCGATGTCATGTTACTTCTTTCTTGTTACTTTTTCTTTTATGTGATTTATTTGAAATATTTTGTTGAAATATTTTGAACTTTCTCAATTGCCTCACGATTTTCAATATTGAGGCATTTTTGGAAAATAAACGCATTATTATTATTATCATTATTAAAAAGCACATCTAAACCACACATAAAAAGCATTAAGAAGGGACTAGTTATGCACCTGAATATTGATAAAGAAAGCGGTTGTGCTTGTGACTCTTCGTGATTTTCTTTCATCGAGACAAACTTTCTGATGTGTTGCATGCTATGACCTTCCTACATGTTTTAAATAACAGTTAATAAATCGAAAAGATCATTAAATGACGTAGCTACATAGACAAGCCTGCAAAAAAGCGAATTCTGTAGCTTTAGAAATACACAATGGAGCTCAGAACGGTCCTTTACACATTCAAAGAGCGAATTCAAGTTTTGATGGAGAACAAGGATTACATGAAAATAGTCTGCATGGCATTTGCGCAGCACGTATAAAACTATAAATCCTGCAAAATCCTACAACATCGATGAGCTGAAAACTCAATATTGACAAGGAATATTGCATTGAGGTTCAAATATCAGAACTGTTTTAAATTTCAATAAATCTCATATTATTTATCTTTGATGTTCCATCCGAAAGTAAAGAAATATTTTGAAGAATGTTCATCTGCCTCTCGCATGTCACTTTTCCTTCTAGCATCCGGGATTTATTTCATCGGATTGGTCGACAACAAATTGAACAGCGGACGCCCCAACCCGTTGGAAATGAATCGTAGGCGCTATCGCTTTTCACTTTGGAGCACATCCTGTCTATATTGGCAATCGTCAAGCAAAACTTGGAAAGCGGATGGTTCTTTCATTATTCCAACATTTCTGCCCACGAAAATCGAATGCGCGTGAGTTAACAACCATCGTTACAATAACATCAGCTCTGATACATTTTTCTTGCTCAACATTTGGCTTAATAGTTGTTTATGGCTAGCGTTTAGTCATTGGAAATAAAATATTTGGCGGATGATATTGTTGTTCAAAGTTGCAGTTTAGTGGACACGGATCTCAGGTCACTCGCTGTCCTTTCATGTGCCGACTACCAGCTCAACCGTTTCTGAAATCCAATTCCAATGATTTGTTCATCAAATTTATGAAATGGCGGTGTCTTTCGCTTTTCCAATAAAGTTGGCCTCGAGTTTGAAATGAAATGGTTATCGTCGCAATGAAATTTCTTCCCATGAAGCCAAAATGATTTAGAATGTGATGGATAACGTTGCCAGTGGGGAAGAGAATTCTGACTGTGTCTAATTTCTTGGGATAATGGAGTTAAAAGTTTTAAGATTTCATGAGTTTTGCTTCACCATAGAATAAAGGAATGGAAGACAAATGCAGAACAATGGAAATGAAATGCATAACAAGAATTACCACATAAATATTATGCACATTGGTTGCACGAAGTAACTGCAGTGACAGCTATTCTCTTTCAAACAATTTCACTCAATAATTTCCTTACTTGCTCTTCCATCCATTTACCAACTACTCGTTTCCTTGCCAATCCTACTCTCTACTTAGCCGACAAACCACCCACTCGTCTTCCCTTCACTCACCCACTCGTCTTCCCTTCACTCACCCACTCATCCTCCTCTTCACTCTCCCACTCGTCCTCCTCTTCACTCTCCCACTCGTCCTCCTCTTCACTCTCCCACTCATCTACCCCTTCACTCACCCACTCGTCCTCCTCTTCACTCACCCACTCATCCTCCTCTTCACTCACCCACTCATCCTCCTCTTCACTCTCCCACTCATCCTCCTCTTCACTCTCCCACTCATCCTCCTCTTCACTCTCCCACTCATCCTCCTCTTCACTCTCCCACTCATCCTCCTCTTCACTCTCCCACTCATCCTCCTCTTCACTCTCCCACTCATCCTCCTCTTCACTCACCCACTCATCCTCCTCTTCACTCACCCACTCATCTACCCCTTCAATCACCAACTCGTCTACCCCTTCACTCTCCCACTAGTCAATCCCTTCACTCACCCACACGTCAATCCCTTCACTCTCCCACACGTCAATCCCTTCACTCTCCCACACGTCCTCCCTTCACTCACCCACTCGTCAATCCCTTCACTCTCCCACTCGTCAATCCCTTCACTCTCCCACACGTCAATCCCTTCACTCACCCACTCGTCCTCCCCTTCACTCTCCCACTCATCTACCCCTTCACTCACCCACTCATCCTCCTCTTCACTCTCCCACACGTCCTCCTCTTCACTCTCCCACACGTCAATCCCTTCACTCTCCCACTCATCTACCCCTTCACTCACCCACTCGTCAATCCCTTCACTCTCCCACTCGTCAATCCCTTCACTCTCCCACACGTCAATCCCTTCACTCACCCACTCGTCCTCCCCTTCACTCTCCCACTCATCTACCCCTTCACTCACCCACTCATCCTCCTCTTCACTCTCCCACACGTCCTCCTCTTCACTCTCCCACACGTCAATCCCTTCACTCTCCCACTCGTCAATCCCTTCACTCACCCACTCGTCCTCCCTTCACTCACCCACTCGTCCTCCCCTTCACTCTCCCACTCGTCAATCCCTTCACTCACCCACTCGTCAATCCCTTCACTCTCCCACTCGTCAATCCCTTCACTCACCCACTCATCCTCCTCTTCACTCTCCCACACGTCAATCCCTTCACTCTCCCACTCGTCAATCCCTTCACTCACCCACTCGTCCTCCCTTCACTCACCCACTCATCCTCCCTTCACTCACCCACTCGTCCTCCCCTTCACTCTCCCACTCATCTATCCCTTCACTCTCCCACTCGTCAATCCCTTCACTCACCCACTCGTCCTCCCTTCACTCACCCACTCGTCCTCCCCTTCCCTCTCCCACTCATCTACCCCTTCACTCACCCACTCATCCTCCTCTTCACTCTCCCACACGTCCTCCTCTTCACTCTCCCACACGTCCTCCCTTCACTCTCCCACTCGTCAATCCCTTCACTCACCCACTCGTCCAACCTTTCACTCTCCCACTCATCCTCCTCTTCACTCTCCCACACGTCCTCCTCTTCACTCTCCCACACGTCAATCCCTTCACTCTCCCACACGTCAATCCCTTCACTCACCCACTCGTCCACCCTTTCACTCTCCCACTCGTCAATCCCTTCACTCACCCACTCGTCTACCCCTTCACTCTCCCACACGTCCTCCCTTCACTCTCCCACACGTCAATCCCTTCACTCTCCCACTCGTCAATCCCTTCACTCACCCACTCGTCCTCCCTTCACTCACCCACTCGTCCTTCCCTTCACTCACCCACTCGTCCTTCCCTTCACTCTCCCACTCATCTACCCCTTCACTCACCCACTCATCCTCCTATTCACTCTCCGACACGTCCTCCCTTCACTCTCCCACTCGTCAATCCCTTCACTCTCCCACACGTCCTCCCCTCACTCACCCACTCGTCAATCCCTTCACTCACCCACTCGTCCAACCTTTCACTCTCCCACTCGTCCTCCTCTTCACTCACCCACTCATCCTCCTCTTCACTCTCCCACACGTCCTCCCTTCACTCACCCACTCGTCCACCCTTTCACTCTCCCACTCGTCAATCCCTTCACTCACCCACTCGTCAATCCCTTCACTCACCCACTCATCCTCCTCTTCACTCTCCCACACGTCCTCCCTTCACTCACCCACTCGTCCACCCTTTCACTCTCCCACTCGTCAATCCCTTCACTCACCCACTCGTCAATCCCTTCACTCACCCACTCATCCTCCTCTTCACTCTCCCACACGTCAATCCCTTCACTCACCCACTCGTCCACCCTTCACTCTCCCACTCGTCCACCCTTTTCACTCACCCACTCGTCAATCCCTTCACTCTCCCACACGTCCTCCCTTCACTTACCCACTCGTCAATCCCTTCACTCTCCCACACGTCCACCCTTTCACTCTCCCACTCGTCAATCCCTTCACTCACCCACTCGTCTTCCCTTCACTCACCCACTCATCCTCCTCTTCACTCACCCACTCATCCTCCTCTTCACTCTCCCACACGTCCTCCCTTCACTCACCCACTCGTCCACCCCTTTCACTCTCCCACTCGTCAATCCCTTCACTCACCCACTCGACAATCCCCTCACTCACCCACTCATCCTCCTCTTCACTCACCCACTAATCCTCCTCTTCACTCTCCCACACGTCCTCCCTTCACTCACCCACTCGTCCACCCTTTCACTCTCCCACTCGTCCACTTATTCACTCACCCACTCGTCCACCCTTTACTCTCCCACTCATCTACCCCTTCACTCACCCACTCGTCCACCCCTTCACTCACCCACTCGTCTTCCCTTCACTCTCCCTCTCGTCCACTTATTCACTCACCCACTCGTCTACCCCTTCACTCTCCCACTCGTCCTCCTCTTCACTCACCCACTCGTCCACCCCTTCACTCACCCTCTCGTCAATCCCTTCAATCACCCACTCGTCCACCCCTTCACTCTCCCACTCGTCCTCCTCTTCACTCTCTCACACGTCCTCCCCTACACCCCCTCTCGTCCTCCTCTTCACTCTCCCACACGTCCTCCCCTACACCCCCTCTCGTCCTTCCCTTCACTCTCACACTCATCTACCCCTTCACTCACCCACTCGTCCTTCCCTTCACTCTCCCATACGTCCTCCCCTACACTCACCCACACGTTCACCCCTTCACTCTCCCACACGTCCTCCCCTACACCCCCTCTCGTCCTTCCCTTCACTCTCCCACTCATCTACCCCTTCACTCACCAGCTCGTCTTCCCTTCACTCTCCCACTCGTCCACTTATTCACTCACCCACTTGTCCTCCCCTTCATTCTCCCACTCGTCTACCCCTTCACTCTCCCACTCGTCCATTCCTTCACTCTCCCACACGTCCACTTATTCACTCACCCACTCGTCTACCCCTTCACTCTTTCACTCGTCTTCCCCTTCACTCACCCACTCGTCTTCCCTTCACTCTCCCACTCGTCCACTTATTCACTCACCCACTCGTCTACCCCTTCACTCTCCCACTCGTCCTTCTCTTCATTCACCCACTCGTCTACCCCTTCACTCACCCTCTCGTCCTTCCCTTCACTCTCCCACTCATCTACCCCTTCACTCACCCACTCGTCTTCCCTTCACTCTCCCACTCGTCCACTTATTCACTCACCCACTTGTCCTCCCCTTCATTCTCCCACTCGTCTACCCCTTCACTCTCCCACTCGTCTTTCCCTTCACTCTCCCACACGTCCTCCCCTACACCCCTTCTCGTCCTTCCCTTCATTCACCCACTCGTCCACTCCTGCAGTGATGCGGTTAACTCTAAATCCTTTGTCTTGTTCGCATTATAGGACAATGGCTAAGTTTGTTTGACCTCTCGGTGATTCCCTGTAACTGCAAATTTTTCAATTTTAATCCGCAGATAGTAAAATCCGAATTCAGTCAACCAAGACTGATTATGACAAGTAAATCCTTTTCTAACGAAATTCTAACATTCTCTTTCCGACTTGATTCAAATTTCCGTGTGTTTTCCATAATTGTGTACTTTATCTCGACATCGTTTCAGAGTTTCCGAATTTCTCTCATCGTGTTTGCGCTCTCATGTTCACGTTAATTTGCATTCGAAGTTGTAGGTAAAAACGATTGTGTATTTACATGTACAATAAAAGATGTAGCTCAATACCGCACCATTCAGTAGCACAAAAAATCATTTGTTGTTTTGTAAATTGTTATTCCTTCTCCATTTTCCGTTACATCAGATTCAGAAACGGCTTCACAGCATCGATTGTCGAACCTCGTGTCAGAAAAGCTTTTTAGCAAAAATAGAGATTTTCTTTGATCCGATGCCGCCAGCTTCCTCCCTCGACTAGTATGTTGCAATCTAAAGCAGCTGATGGTCGAATCACATGTAATCTTCCTCTTCCCATTTGCTGATATAAAAATTCTTGAATCCGAGATAAACGGTATTCCATCCCCTTAAGAAAAGTATGCGACCTCTTGACTTTTCAATCATGTGTGACATTTTAAAATAACTATCCCGCCGATCAGATAAAATAAGCAAGTTGGCAACGCAAAACATTATGTGATGACAAGAGGCACAAACAAATTTGCATTGTGAATAGTAGATTTTTAACGCATATTCACTAACATTTCACAACTGAAAAAATTGGACAACTAGTTAACTTATTGCACAGCATAATACAGGTATTGTGACCCATGTAATTGGAAAATCAATTCTTTTTTATAAAAGAATGGATTGTATTCGATTCCGAAATACACGATTATCTCCTACGTTTTGCCTCGAGATCCTCTGATCAGTAATGCAGAGAAAATAATTTCTTTTTACATGCCGCTCCTGCAGGATCATTATTATCGCTTGCAAGGAACGCTTTCTCTGATTGTAGGCCTAAATCACTTTTCACTTGATACACAACTTGATATGAATCGCTGTGAACACCCTTCTGCATATTTTTTAATATTGCTCAAAGAGTAACATGGCCATGAATCCAATTTTTGTGAATTTTGATTTCTGCGAATTACTGACAAAAAACTCAATATCACATTTGGCCCACGGGGACACCAAATCTTCAACCTTTACTTTGAAAAGGCTTGTTTTCTGAAAATCGAGTATTTTTGTCACTTCAAATCACTTGCAGACCATTGATGAAGTATATAAGAAGTCATGTTTCATTCATCTACCAATACATCTATGAAATTATATGAATGACATCAACAGCCATTGAGTACTACTAACAAAACCTTATAAGCAATACTATCAGTTTTATGCCACACGTAGCGGATTCTATATAAAATTAGTCTCATAATTTTGCTTAGATTTAGTTCCATATAGAGATTAGTTAGTCATTCATCAACATGTCTCTAGCCTCATAACACAACGAATAATCATAGGCTACACCACGAGCAATTACACAAACGCAAAACGCGAGTTTAATCGAAAATGGTGCAGCCGAATTGTCGCCGTTTTTGGTCAGACTGGCATCAATTCCTCAATGCATAAGGTGTATGATTCATAGATATCGTACCGCGTGACCAATGATTTTTGAAAGAGTTTTAAACGATCGACCACCAGAATTTTATGACCTAATTGGCTTGCAGATTTGTCGCAGACTCATAACGCTATATATTTCTACCCAAGATTACTGCATTTAGATAGTTTTATACTTTCGGTCTCATAACTGAGGGTGGAAGTAAACTAGCACACGCTGGACTGTGACTTATTACACCGCTACTGTGAGACAATGTGTGCTTTGCTTATTGCCAGAAAGTCAATTTTCAGGTTTCTTAAGAAATAAATAGCGTAAATCCCACTCTACATACAATTTAGATGCTTTGTAGCATGTGCATGTCTTACACAGCTGGCTTTGTTTCACATAAAGAAGTTTATTGGTTCCCATGGCGAAGGGAGAACCATATGTTTTTTCTTAAACCATTATTCAGTATCTTCATTTTCTTTGTAACACAACTTTTAACCATGACAAAGGCTAGAAGTCTGTGAATAGGTCGAACTTTCATATACAGTCCGTTTCCTAAATCGTTGCACACCACGAAAAGCTCTTTTATCTTTTAAGTCTTATTCTCATAAAATTTAATCGTGAGCTCATAATTGATTGATTACTAAATTTATTCACTTGACTAGCCGAGACTTAGGAAACAGTGTGCTTCACCTAATTAAATGAAACAATTAGTGATTGGAAGTTTGTTGCTTCATAGTTGATTATTCATGTCAGCACTCGTTTGCCCTCCTATCATCATTTATTAAGTTGTAAAGATCTTGTCGATCCCTTTATCGGACGCCAGCGTCAGCAACTACGGCGTGAAGAAAGGGGATTCCAATCCCGGGATCCCGAAATCCCGGGATTGGGGTCTTATCCCGGGACTGTCAATACCGAGACTGGAGGGTCGAAATCCCGGGATTGAGAAAATTTCAATATAGCTGTAGGCCTATTCCGCCTAAAGTAAGACAAATTGGCGAAGATAAAACCGCCAGAAATCTGCACACATGATAGAATTAGGCTCTTCATAATTCAATATAATCGTCAAAGCTACGTTTTCAATAATCCATTGGTGAGACTTTTCCGAATAAAGGTCGAGACTTTAATTTGAGCTTGTCATTTGCCAAAGCTAACAATATTTGAAAGCATGACCAACTTGAAGATAAGTATTTGCGATGCAGGCCTATACACAATACCGGAATTAGGAATAGATCTTTAGGAGGCAAATTTCTCATTAACCTACAGCTTTCGTTTACATATTAGCCATTGGTTAACTTAATACTGGGATTAATCTGTTCAGGAAGAATTATTCTCATTTAACCGTAGTTGTTATTCAGTTTAGCTCACGGTAAAAAAGCATGTAAAATATTCTTCAATCTCACAATCTCGAGCTAGGATTTTGGAATCTCAATGTACTCTTGCAATGCATCGAGGAAATAGTTGTGATTTTGATCATCTTGCCATTTTACTTGTATGTAGACACAGCTGGTGTGCTATATTTTGTAAATCTCGATTCCGGGTCAGAGTTTGTAATCCCGAATCCCAGGATCAAGAAAAGTCGAGATTTTGTAGACAGGCTCTAATCCCGGGTCTTCACTCTGCCAATCCCAAATCTAAAGAAATCGCAGATTGAAAGAGCAAAAATCAGTAATTCTCAACTGTTCCCTGTTACTCTCAAGGTTGCCGTCATCAATTTGTGCATAAAGCGCAATAAACGTTAAGTTGACTTGTCAACTGTGATATAGGCCTAATGCAAGCAAACTGACTTTTGGAAATTCCCTCTATCATTGGTATATACATGTGCTTTGTCATAGCATGGTTGCTATTCTACTCAATCCCGGAATCCCGTGACCGATATTTTCCGGGATTGTGGATCTCTCTACCCTGTACAGACACGTATCATAAGAAAACGTAAAGGTAAAACATAACTGTAACATGTAGGCTACAATTCTTAATAAGTAATTGAAAGAATGATATTGAAAAGTTTTCGATAATCGATTCGGTTTCCCTTACCGCAGCAGTAAAACATATATAAAATACTACCAAAATAACAACTGCATTGATAAATTAGTCCTGAGATTTCGGGATTTGCACAAACCCAAGGATTCCCGGCATTTCAATCCCTGCCCATATCACATGCCATCAACATGTAGGCCTATTTATGGTTTGTAATCGGACATTCACGATTCTACTCAATCCCGGGACTGATACCGGGATTAGCTCAATCCCGGGATCATGGGGTTGAGATTTTCCGGGATTTTGGAATCCCTAGTGAAGAATTGCTATTGTTTGTGAACAGGTGCAGAGCAGACAGCTAGAGCCCCGTCTGCAGATCAGAGATTCGAAAAATTCTGACCTCAACTGAAGGAAATGATGACTCATCGAATGACTGAGTGTGGGAGTAATACAAATTTGAAGTTTGCCAGTGAACGGATGGGCCGATCTTGATAAAACTTATATATTCTTGGAGCTGATAACACCTGCATTCTTCTGAACCCAAACTCGAAACCGCCAGCTTTAATACAATAAAAGTTATTAAGCTGTATGCATTTGACCGCTAAAAGCATTGTTAATGCAACAGTAGGCGCAGAGTAAGGTCAGTGTTAATTGAGTAAAAATGTACTAAATGTTGTCGAAATTCGAAGAACAATATATCTGGAAGCTTAACACAAGCCTGATTCGATGGTGATAACCTTAATTTTCTGCATTCCGTAGATTTGTCTGTAGGCATCATGTGAGTGAATTGAACAAAAATTCATACTTTTAAGTCTGCTGACCACAACTGACCAGACACAACCTAAATGCTCTGCCAATATAGAGTACTAGGCATAGCCTTTCACATGGCGTTAAGTTTATTGAAATTGAGCGTCATCATCATTGAAAAATCAGGTCAGATTTTCTTTAAGTAACAAATTTTTGGTAAAACTTATTGGTACTGTATCTCTTTGTACATTAAGCGAATCTTAAATTCTTTACATCATGATGAAGCTGAATGATAGCTCACACTGTGTGTCAATTTTCATTAAAAAATTCTGCCGTCTTCACATCAAAATCCTGCACCAAAGAAAATGTTTAATTTTCTTTCGTAGGGCCTGACCTTCAACATCCATTCTCTGCCAGTGAATTTAGTGATCATTTTGCATCGGTTTTTAATTCCTCAGAAATTTTTAATCCTTCAGAAACTTCACTTGAATATGATGGTTATGAAGATGACTGTATTAGTGCTCCTTACATCTCTGACATTGAGGTTTACAGTCAGCTTAGAAATCTGAAAAAGTCCTCTATGGGACCTGACGGAGTTCCACCTTGGATTCTTCGCGACTTTGCTGATGCCTTTACCCAAGCCGTGACATTTTTATTCAACTGGTCCTTAGCTGATGGCAAAGTTCCTAATTGTCTTAAGTTGTCCAATGTGCGACCCATTCAAAAGTGTGAGCATCCTAAGTCTGTGGCAGACTTTCGTCCTATAGCCTTGCTACCATCATTATCTAAAGTTTATGAACGTCTGGTCTGTCGTAATTTCATCTTGCCTAAAGTGACACATGCTATTAATCCATCTCAATTTGCTTTTGTATCCCGTCCTGGATCGGGAGTTACATGTCCTCATGTTCTTACGCAGAACAAGATTTTGCGATATTTGGATACGGCTTCCGGTGCTGTGAGAATACTTTCTCTCGATCTATCGAAAGCGTTCGATAAACTACCTCATTCTATCATTATAAATGCATGCAAAGAATTCAAACTACCCAAATTTCTCATTTCGCGGATTTCTGACTTTCTGATAATTCGACATCAACGCGTCATTTGCAATGACTTACTTTCTGATTTTGTTCCAGTTCCATGTAGGGTTCCTCAGGGAAGTGTAATTGGACCTATTTTATTCGTGCTCTCCGTCGATAATTTGTCTCCAGTCTCTCCCAATACAAGTATTGTGAAATATGCTGATGATATACTTATGCTGCATTTCATTAGATCCGTAAGTGAGGACCATCTTCAACTGGAATGGGATCATATAGTGTCTTGGTCCAAATCAATGTGTCTACCTCTGAACGAAAAAAAGTGTTTGGTGATGGATATTATCACTAAATCTGGTTTGACAATCTCCGCTATACGTATTTCAAATGACACTTTTTTGAGGCAGGTTAATTCCTTTTCATATTTGGGCGTCATTTTTTCCAGCAATATGAAATGGAATGAGCATGTGAAACAAGTGATAAGAAAGGCATCAAGAAGAATTTTCATAATTTGTAATCTTAAGCGTTGTGGTTGTGATAAAAACTTATTGATTAATTGTTACATTGCCTTTATCCGGTCAGTGCTAACGTTTTCGTTCCCTACCTTTTGTAATGCCTCGCAATATTTGATGAATCGTATTGTCAATGTCGAGAAAAGAATATTACGTCTCATAGGTTCTTCTGAGATTGATACTGATGCGTTAATGTCGGGCATCAAATCATGTAAAAAGCTTTTCGTGTCAATCTGTGCAAATGACAGTCATCCTCTCAGGGAAGTCCTCAATGTCAGACATGTTCGTGGTGTGAGTACTCGGTCATCATCATCATCCTTTTACCCTCCTACTGCCAAAACAGCCCGATTTGGTAATTCTTGTATCAAGTATTGTAAATAGTCTTTTAACGATTGTGCTCGTGTTTCTCGTATTTTCGATATTGTCCTCGTATATACATTCTGTAAGGTTTACAGAATCTGTAAAGCAGTGAACTAATAAAGCTATTATATTCTATTCTATTCTGCTGACTACCACTGACCACTTAAGAAAATAAAATGTATGTCAAAATAATTTGTGGAATAGAAGATTACATATGGTATATCGTTCATCAAAATTGAAGCAGGACTTCAGCACGAAAATTGCATTTGAAAATAGGTTAACTTTTGTGTGCAATTACTTATGAAACGGTCTGTAATCAGGCTTCAAACACTGGCTAGTCCGGCAGTACATCAAGCCTGAAATTTTCAATTTACCAAACCTTGCCAGAGATTATGCAATAGACGATAGAAAGTTAAAAATGCTCTACTTCAACTTAATCAGAAACACTCGAGATCCCTCAGTCCGAAGGACTTTATAATAGTGATCGATCAAGTCCTTGCTCTATCAATATAAAGGGGAGATTTATTTACTGATCATTTGTCATCAATTTTAGCAATCTTTCTAATAAATAGTATATTTCTTTCAGGTTTAGCCACATGACAACATTCTCTGCTACAGTTTCTCATTTTGAATGGAATCTTTTACGATATTCAGTAGAAGGATTTTTCAGGTAAGCACTTTTTCATCACTCGTATTCATTTCTCCATATTTCTCATTCAATTCATCATAATTACAAACTTGGATACATACATTTCAAATATACTTAAACAGTGTTAAGAAGATCTCAGTTGTACGTCTATTCCTGACTAATATTATCATCAGTGTGCAAAAAGGTTCAGGTGTGCTGTGTTTCAAAGAGAGGACATCAAATAATTTTAATCTTTGTAGTTGTATCAGTTTTTACTTGCACTTGAAAGTTTTGTGCATTCAAGTACATTGCGCACTTGCAGCTTCATTATGCATTAGTCGATTAAAATGTGAATGTATTATTTCAGAGGTGTATTAATAGATATTTATACTATTTTAAGGAAGGATAAACTTTATCAAATTACGAAAGCAAGCACTTCAGATATGAGGCGCATGCAAAACTTGACATCGAAAATAGCAACATATGAGTGACCTTAACACAGTATCAAAGACAGGTTATGTTTAAGTTGGCATTCTCATAGAAGACACAGCTGAAATTTCAGCAACATCAAATAATCGAACATCTATACCAGAACTGACCACAACAAAAACGTGGCTGTAGAGGACGAGGAGGCGGACGGAAGCGTAGTGATCAAACCGCCTACGCCTTCGAATTTTGGGACACATTTTATGTCACATCGGATGGAAGAATAGCATTTTACAAATCCTCGCTGTCATGACAACCTTGGAAAGGCAATGTTCCTTAAATTAGCTTCGATGTAAGTGAATTACTTTAGAGCTTACTTAAGAGGATTACTTTAATGCTCTGCCTCAGTGGCGTATTCAAGGTGGGCCATCGAGCCATGCCCCCTCAGGAATGAGTAGTAGCGATGGAGGATGATGAACACTTAGATACATAACAGCATATATCTATTGAGTCTTTAACAGCCTATTTTTAATACAACAAGTATTCCTTCAGCTTGATGTCTTTTCAATTAATAGTTATTGCACAGTAAGCAAAGTCGAGTGCGAACCGCAATGCATAGTTTGTTGCGCTATAACTACATGTAATTTATTCTACGAGAAGTCATTCATAGTACGTAACACGTTCAGATGTACTTTCGAATGAAATGGTCAAAAGTGTTGGCACTTGCAGTCATTAGTGGCAAGTGCTTTGTTCGGCGATCGTCAAAAGAAATCCCAAACGAGCGTTTTAGCGAACATTCGAAGAGAGCTATGGAATTTCAATCACTGATTGCTAGCAGTTGTGTTTCCTCTAGTTTTGAGGACTTTGAAAGCGGAGCTGGTAATTATTGGCATTTACTACCTAACAGTTCCCACTTGAAATCGGAATTCCTAAGATGGAAATCCTTTTGGATCCGACGAAGGGATCAACCTGATGATATCATCGGATCTCTGAGATTTGCAGGTGATTTGGGCACGAATCCCAATATTGCAGACCTGTTAAAGATTTTTGCAACAATCCCTGTAACGAACGCTACGGGAGAGCGATCATTCAGTGCTTTAAAGCATCTAAAAAGTTACTTGCGATCGAGCATGGGAGAAGAGCGACTAAATGGATTAGCCCATCTCTACATAAACCGAGACATTCAAATCAATCGTGACCAGTTACTAGATAACTTTGCCATGCGGAGTAGAGGAGTCAATTTTTGATTTTTTGTGGGAACAGATTCTAAAAACCCATTTGTGTTTCTTTTGTAATCTGGAGATGTGAATTGTAATTTGACTTGTAGACCTGCCAAAATTTTTAAAATTTTGGCTAAATCTTTTTATTTTTTGCACAATATCTGATTGCGGAATATACAGCACTATCAGCATCACAAATAGTATAAAAATATCATGTATCAGTATATAAGTCTGCATAGAATAAATCAAATTACATGCCATTCATTCAGTAAATAAGCTTGCAATAATTTGCTATTGTACGAGCATAACAGACCACAGTTTCGAATGAATCTAATTTGTGGCCTTCCCTGGAGGAATTTCTGGATACGCCACTGCTCTGCCTTATTAATAAGAGTATTTTCTGAAGCGTAATCATATGTCTTAAATTGCCAGCAAAATATCACAATCAATACCAATGGTCTTAATTAACTTTGAAAGATGTAAATGGGTCCGTAATATTTTTCAGATTCACATAGGAAATAAAACAAAAATTCAATGAATCATAAAATCATTAAAAACTGAATTAAAAATTTGAAATTTCAACCAGGAAAAACAATAGGATCTCAACTTTTCCATGAATACTTGCATTATAATGCGGTTCGTGAAATTTCCTTGATAGTCAGCTTAATATCCGCTATAGATGCTCATTCATTTTGATATCAAATAAATTTCACATCTATTACTTATATAGAGGTGCCAAATCACTAATAAATAAACACGGGAATAACTAGCAAAAATTTAGTTTCTTAGAAATTGATCAAATATTTTTTTGACCACAGAAACAAAGAGCAAACACGAAAAAAAGTGAATCTTTTGATACAAAATATTTACTGCATGCTGGAATTTTTTGAGTCGACATTCTATCTGCCATATACTTACTCTATGGTTGCATGTATTTTTGTTCTCCATTAATAAGAGTGATGTGCCATTTATTCCAGCTATTTCTGCTCACTCTGCGTGCTAGTGAATGCTAATCTCCGCCCTTCCGACAGAATTGTTAATGCAATGGCATTTTATCATCAAAGCATTTATTAAAAACATGATGACGTCAGCACTATTGCGCTAATTACGATAGTTTAGCTGCTATCGACTTGAGCAGCAGTAATGGAAGTAGCGCATCCACTCACGTGCTTTTTAATTGACTTGATATCTAAAAGTCAATTATGATGAATACAACTAAATTTTTTTTATTCTTTGATGCTTTATATGGCTTTTCTTAGATTCCTTGCTTATACAGGAATCGACTGTTGAGTCTAAATTATCTTTGAAAGTTTGACGTTTAACAAATTTAGTGGTTTAGTCGGGAGTTGCATCGGCCTATAACTCTAGTCACCGCTTTTGCATTAATGAAAAGACCATACTTACTTCATTGCGAGTACCGGCTTGAGTGATATTTTGCTATGAAATGAGTGGTAATGAGAAAAGCATTTCATTCATCATTTTTTAGAGTAAGGCATTTGCAAACATATTATTTGCATTTTGCACTGATATGATAGCTATTTGAATCATTATGCTATCCATCTAAATTCCTGTAAATTTGCGTAAATTTGCAAAATTTTATTTAGGTTTCTTGAATGGAGTTTGGAAGGCTAAATGATCATTTCTTGATAAAGTTCCAATTTTCCTGAGAATCACTAATTCCTGATTTCTTGAGTTCACTGACCAATTTAATAATCTTTGGAGAACATGTTAAATCTACTTTTACTG
Source organism: Prostheceraeus crozeri (assembly GCA_907163375.1). Taxonomy (NCBI): domain Eukaryota; kingdom Metazoa; phylum Platyhelminthes; order Polycladida; family Euryleptidae; genus Prostheceraeus; species Prostheceraeus crozeri. Next base: position 480,494 of record CAJQUW010012358.1, read on the forward strand.
TTGGAATGATATCATTGACTTTCCTTAGCGAATTAAACTGAAGAGCTCAAGAACTTTAGTCTTTTAGGTGGTAGAAAAAATTATTGGTGCTTGTTGTTAAGATAACCGCTCGTAATTTATGTCATTGATTGTTCACTAAAATAAGATGATAGCTCCTTGTTGCTTGTGCTAATAATACAAACTCGAGGTTTGACCCAAATTACTTTCGAGGTCGAAGTCTGGCTTTGTTATTTCACGCTTGTATTGATGAAATATTGTTTGAAATGGTTGTTTGCATCAGCAAATACCTTGTGTTTTTCGAAACAGGGAAACAGCATTTAATACTCGAAAATTTTGAATACAATATGAATAAAAAATCGACTGCTATTTACCAATTGCTATTTGACAACTGCTATTTGCCAATTTTTTTGTATCTATGGAAGCAAGCACGCAGACGCCAAGATGTCTGAATGAGAGAGCTTCGGAACACCTTTCAAAGTGTTTAGCCAACCTTTTAAAATGTCCACCAGCTAGCAGCATTACCAGGCATTTACAAATGTATAATACTGAGAGACAAACTGCTGCGAACAATTTTAGCCTAAAGTGCCACATCAACAACTAACACACATTAGGAAATACACAGTCTCACGTTATTTTGCGCGAAAATCCCGACCTACATGCATGTTCACAAAAAAGATCTTATTTCCACGCTTTACCTATCTTGGTAGCTTTCATATTTAGGTTTTTTACTAAATTGTCATTAGTTCATCACTCTTTCATAGATTTGCTGTACAAGTATCAGATTCTGCATTTTATGTTCAGTGCAATGCTTGTACTTGAATAAGAGTGGACTGAAAGCATTGTCCAAAATATTAGCTTTTGATAAATCAAAATGAATCTGGTGACTTTCCTTTAATGATGTCAGCCTTCATCAAAGTTTTTCGTCTGTTAGAAGCTGTCCATGCGGATGACTGAGCGGTTGGCAGCATGGTTGGCAGTGTCCCAAAACGAGTCCCGGTTCTCAGGAGTACCTTGAAAGTCCCGCTTGCCTTATTGGAAAACAATAATATTCATCGAATTAAAACTTATGTCTCAAGCTGTTAAGCATACGCGAGGCATCATGCAGTGACATGCTCTTAGCATTTTTCACTGTTGACACAGAATAAAATGGCAATAAATGATTGCTAAGCAAAGTTTGGTGGGTCATTTTCTGATGTCATTTGTATCAATCAATCCACCAATTCGAATTCAAATCATTCCAGTTCCTCAGAAGTTCGGTTCATTTCTTTGACACATGTTCTATCTGACATTAGAATAGTTTGTATTGGTTCGTGCAAATGAAATCGACAATTGTTTCATATCAGTTGATTTTTCTTCCATATACATGCACATTTCCATGAATCCGAAATTTTGTATTGGTTTTTCTCGGGACCGACAATTTAGCATCCACATAACCGGGATTCCATAGATCCGGAATTGTCTATATTTACTATTCGTTTCCCTAACGTATTCAAGTATATTCAGCATATGGCTTGTGAATTGTATGGTTGCCTCATTTTGGTATTAATCTATTTCCTGTGGGGTTAATATAGAATGCATACAAAGGAGAATTTTAGCTTTTATTGCATTGTTGACATAAAAGCACTGTGCACTGTGGTCTCCGTGGTGGCACAGTGGTTAAGTGCTTGGCCTAGCGATCTTTTGGTCCAGAGGTCGAGCCCCGAAGCTGTCATAGGAAGTCGGCAGGAAGGGCATCCGAACTACAACGCTCCATAAGTCTGACCATGTCAGCACCGTCCAAGCCCCAAATGGGGAGTAGTGACGTAAAAGCTTCATTGCATTGTTGACATGATTGGTGCGATTTTATAAGTATTTAAAGACTAGTATGCGAAACTAAGGTTATCTGAAATTGATGCGCTTTTTCTACGAGCGATAGTTTCCTGTGTTGTTTCACTTTTAGTTGTCACCTGAAAGAAATTATTTTATGCCACTGTACATTTAAAGGAGTAAAGAGTTTTGCAAATTCACGTAATACAAGCAATGGACCGAAATATTCATATCTTGCGACGACGCATTCAACTTTCAGTCACAATATTAAAATTCTGCATAATCAAGACATTAAATGATTTTGCTTTAGTAGTATGTGTTGCATACATCTTTTTGACACCGGAATTAATTTCTTCAAACATTCGTTTCAGCGCCAAAACCAACTTCTATATTTTGATAACCACAGTGGTAATGCTGAGTGTCCTGATGTTCCTTTTTCCATTAACGATTCATTCAGACAGAGATGCTGTCAAGTCACTTCCAACTCAGCCTCTGACTGACAATGCTCGCACCGACAAACACGCATATGAAGTAGTTGTGGAGACAGGTTTATGGCCCGGCTCAGGAACTACCAGCAGAGTATTCCTTGTTTTACATGGAGAGCGAGGTATAGCAGAAACTCGCGAGTTGACAGCAATCGCCAATTCTTCCACTCCTTTGATGAGAACTGCAACCAGAAACCGATTTTTGGTGACGTAAGTATTTCACTGCATCAATTGTGGACTGTTTTATGAGCGCATTGTACGCTGCAAATTGTTTACATAAAATAGGTCTCAGGAGATACATTGGATGAAGATTTCTTTTCATTGTTGAGAAGGATGCTTATATACAGGTTAAAATGTATGTTCTCCCTTTAGTTAAGCGAAAGTTAAAAACAATGCATGTACAAATTTAAACTGACGATTTCTGTGTTCCAACTTCAGTGTTAATGGTGCTCAATATTGTAGGAGAATAGAGCTTTGATAATAAAATTTCAGCCAGATCATTTATTGTTATTACTTGTTACCATTTACAAACCAGGCTTTACAAACATGAAAGGTGTGGCCAAGCATCTAAAACAAATTTTATTTTTCCATTAATGAAAAGTGTTTGTTAGCCACTTTTTTGCGTTTCAATCAATTACAACCATGTTGATAATAAATATTTTGTTAAAAGATATTTTGAAATAATAATCAAGTTAGGACTAATGAAGGAAAATTTATGTCGCAATGCTTGTCCTTTTTCAAGTGAAAAGTTATCAAAAAAAAACTTAATATAACGCAACTTATATCATAACAGAGAAATCTCTTCCACAGTAAGCGAAGTAAAATTATTTCACATAATTGTGTAACTATAATTTGACAATGTTTATTTTTATTAAGTTTGCAATTTATTTACCTTCAATATATTTTGATGCCATGCACTCAATTTAAAATCGAATCCAAAATAATTAATTTCGTGTACGCAGTAATCGCCATAATAATCCTAAGAGTGTAAACCTAATGCAATAGTTGAACATGGAAGCATGAAACGCCTAATTTCATAATATGAAAACACGCATAAGTCATGATAATAAATATAGTGTACATGAAGTAAAATGGGAAAGTGACGCTCTTTGCAAAGTTGCATTGAATTGAATGACCATGCTAACATGAAATCATTCAGTTTTTGACTACGCACAATTTTGCATATCTTTATACTTTTCTGTATTGCTTTTGTCTTTCTTCTGAATTCCCGTTTCACCGTCAAATCTACTGCGTCGCGGCTCGCGGAAAGAAAGTAAGACAAGCAATAAATCAATTAGCTTTATAAATGAGCGTCAGTGAGTAACCAGTTTTGTAGATTCGTTTCTTCAAATAAATAATTATTCACATGCCAACAATGTATTTATAAAGAAAGTCATTGTTGCATTTTGTATATGTCGTGCAGAATATATATTATATCTATATATGGCTTTATCATATTATTTCTACATTTGAAAAATCATGATTAAAAGGGAGTGAGAAAATTTTGATTTTGACTATGGGGAAATTAAGTCACTTATTCGAAAGAAGAATTATCTCTTGAGCTATACACAAATCCTGAGAGAGAACAAGTGGATGAAATGCCATATAGTCCGGGAGCTAGCGTGAAGTTGTGCAGGGAACGAGGTAGTACATAAAACTTTCACATAGCATAGTACACCTCTAACCTACTGCAAAACTTCGCGTCTGCCGGATCAGATCATTTGCTTTTCAGAAATAGAGATGATAACAAAATCCTATGTATTTCCAATGGTAAAATTGTGACATTTAAGGTGTTGACTCCATTTTTTCGCATTTTTGCTCATAAAAGTTACACAAATTGGTATTTTGTTGAACTGGTTATTATAAAAATCATCTGCAGATCATGATCTTTCAAATGAGCTATCATTCAGTGACGGAGGATGAAGTAAAGTGTGCAAACAGACACTTTTCGTTAAAGTATATCAACAATTTTCCTGAAATTTCTATGTTAAAATTTGCAGTTACACCAACGAAAAATGTCTGTTTGCACACTTTACTTCATCCTCTGTCACTGAATGATAGCTCATTTGAAAGATCATGATCTGTAGATGATTTCTATAATAACCAGTTCAACAAAAGACCAATTTGTGTAACTTTTATGAGCAAAAATGCGAAAAAATGGAGTCAACACCTTAAATGTCACAATTTTACCATTGGAAATACATAGGATTTTGTTATCATCTCTATTTCTGAAAAGCAAATGATCTGATCCGGCAGACGCGAAGTTTTGCAGTAGGTTAGAGGTGTACTATGCTATGTGAAAGTTTTATGTACTACCTCGTTCCCTGCACAACTTCACGCTAGCTCCCGGACTAATATGACATAAGCGTCGCATTAAACATTTTCAGCAAGCTACGCCTCGCACTGCCACATTCAGAATGCTGTCAACGTATCTCGAGACTGTGTCAAAGACATTTGGATGCCGCGCTCTGTTGAGAGCAGAGCTGGAACGATTAGCCAATATTCAAAAATGTTGATTATGATTATGATTGATTAAGGTGGTGAAGAATGTGATTATGATTAAGGCGGCCATGGGCTTGATTGTGATTGTGATTGATTAAGGTGTTCGAAATTGTGATTATGATTATGATTAATGTGGCCAGACGCTTCATCATGAAAGCTGGGGAGGTTGAATATGATGCTGATTACGGCTTTCAGTGATAATTATAGTATGTCTAAGTAATCATTTGAATCGTGATAAAAATGTTTAATATTGTGCAGTGATAGCAGCTTTTATTTAAACTCATCTCTTTGCTCAATTAATGAACTTGCTGAATAAGTATTATTGTAATTATTCGATTTTGTTCAGTGCCATCATGCCGCACAAATTGACAAAATTATTGAGTATGCTTTGATAATCTACACGTATAGTACACGTTATGAGAAGACATCAGAAGGATGATATTGTAGGGAAGACATTCTATGACGAGGCGTGAACGCGTGTTCATGGCCGTGCATCAAGGACTGGTACTTTATGCGACTTTGTGTAAGTTCCGTCCTTACGTAGTTTGGCTGTCACTCTGCCATCGGTGGCCGTGTTCTGATCTCAACTGATGTTCGGATGATTAAAATTATTCCAACGAGTAGTCGAACCAATCGTTAGTCCAACGAGTGTACGCCTTATTTGTCTTCAGAGATTTTTGGAGTGATGGGTCCAAAGAGGCGATTTTGCTTCTTTATTGTCATTATTACCGTTCTCCATAACTTTTACCTTATGAAATCTAGTGCGCCGCGACTCACGAAAAGAAAATAGAGTAGACAATAAATCAATTAGCGCAATGAACTTCACTGAGCAATCAGTTTTACAATGTTGCAATAACATTGTGACCAGTGAATGACAAGTTCACGAAAATTTTGATGGGCGTTCAGTTCACGTTCATTTTTAAAACCCCGAACTCCGTTCAGCTAAAGTTCATGAAAATTGAAAAATGAACGCCGTTCAGCTCAAGTTCAGCAATTAGTCCATCTTGTTTACTTCACGTTCATCTTTCTCTTTCCGTTCGTTTCCCGTTCATTTCAAAAATAATTTTGAAATTTACTTTGACTACGTAGCTACCAATCTAAATAATTGAGTCATCGCTTCTTTCATATGTCTAGATATTTCAGTGCAAGATAATACGAACTAGAAACTAATGCAATATGGAGAATTCCCGGTTTATAAGCTTGCATGCCTGAACAGCACCGATTATTTTCTTCTTTGTATAATGGCAATTGCATGAAGGCATACTTGTGTAAATCTATTTTTAACAGATGGAGCAGCACTACAATTTACATTCTAAAGTAGGCCTACAGTTCTTTGTCATGAAATTAAGTTAAATTGTTGCTGCTTTAGTCATAAGAATTAGAACTGAAGTTTGCCTCATTCATTGGTCTTCCGCTTCCTGCTGCATTCGTCTGGGTGTTCCAGTTTACTTTATCAGAAACCAACGTCATCATCTTAGATTTCCAAGAATTCGATATCGAGAATGTGTGTTATCATGAGCGTCAGGCGTCCGACCACAGAATTAAATATTTTGGATAAAAATAGCTTAGGATGAAGCTAACTAGGTAATTTCGGTCAATCATGTGTGAACGTTTAAAGCAGGGATGCAGAGTCCTATCATTTTGATAGGACTTCGACTCCGGGTGGCAAGTATATATAGCCTAGTTTTTTGAAAAAACTGGTAACCTGCATCATAGATCAATATAGGTTTAACTGAACCTATCTTTAGTGATCATTGCTGTATCAATCATCAATCATTTTCGATGAAAGTTTATTAAATGTCGCTTTAAGTTGGATGCATACAACTCGGCTCCTCCCATCTTGTTGATGTGTGCCCTACACGGTTTTTCTCCAGTCTCCAGGCACCAGTCACCAGGCAGGAAAATCACCATCCTTCTTCAAAAAGTATGAGTACACTTTCGATTTTAATATGCGCTTTGGAGGAGACATCACAAACGATTAACGTGAGGGTAGGAGGTAATGTTCTCAAACAAACTAGCATTTCATTTTTGTCTTTGATGTGACCTTTGGTGCATAGGTGTGATCGAGGTAGGAAGGCTTGTCTTCTCTACTAAATCACCGAGTGAAATGACAATCTTTTCTTTACTATTACGGTTCATTCCATCAACAATTACAAGCTTTCCATGCAGCAGTGTCTTTGTAGTTTTGTTTGACGGAGAAAGTTGACATCAAGACAGTGACAAATATGCACGAGGACAAATAATGTGTTTGTATTATGTTTCTGGCCTGGTTGTAGGCCGGAGTCCTATCATTTGACAGGACTGCGACTCCAGCAAAAATGATATGACTCCGGGACTCCGACTCCGCATCCCTGGTTTAAAGGTGGAAATGAGCGGGAGCATTCAACTCCAAGTTCAATTTTGAAAAATAAACGCCGTCCAATTCAAGTTCATGAAAATCGTAAACTAGTTCATGAGCTAATTCAATTGAACGGTGTTCAGTCACACTCTGATTGTGACGTTTCAAAATCATGATGTTTTCAACATTCATGGATATATCCCACAGGCGCAAATTATGGATAAGCCTTTTTTACTTTACATCAGAATCTCCAGTTAATCCCAGTTTTTGTAGAACAAGTAAAATATGTGTTTACTGCAAAGTTAGCTACAAATTATCATTAAGTCATCAAAATATTAATTAATAGTGAATGAATTGAGATCAATAAATAATTGGTCGATATTCAGCGGGCCTTAATTGGCTCCTAAAAAATTAGCTGTACTGTACACGCATGCCGAAAATCTCAGCAATGTCAATCAAAGCTGTGCTTGCGATAGCTTATGCGACAAATATAAATAGTCTTTAGTCATATGTACAAGAAAATGCGCTGCCATCCATTTATTCTAGATAAATAAGGGATAACAAATTTCCACGCGTATGAAAGTACAGAAACAGAAATGAACTTTTTTTCTTGCAGATATCCGGAGCCCTTAGGAGTTCTCCGGAGGATTCATCTCTGGCATACAAATGAAGGAAAATCACCTTCCTGGACCGTTAATCGCTTGGTTGTTCGTGATCTTCATTCAGGTCAAAGTTTTGTCTTCAACTGTGATCGCCGACTCAGTACCGCGGAGCGGGTAGATTTTCAATTCAGTCCTACAAAAAGCAGCTGTGATTGCAGCAAGGTGAGTGGAGTGGTTAATAAAATATGCTTCTGGTGATCCAAAGTTTACCTTTTTCTCTATCATATGCAAAGAGCTGGAACAGGGACGCTTTTTTCGGCACAGACCCGGCCCGGGCCCGCAGTGACTCACAACAGTCAGGCCCGGGCGCTCACTGAGGAGACATCCTCGCTGGTCCGGATGAATCTCTTCATTAGGGCCCGAGTGACAAATTTTGTCGTTTTGTGCACTTTACTATCCATAATGAAAGTATCTGTTTTGCTCGTTGAGTGTAATCGCCCAAAGAATCATTCTAAAAAGCTGATTTTTGATTACATGTTTGTATGCTGTAAGGCCTACGCACCATCTGTAAGTGAAATGATTACTAATGAACCTCAAGGTGAATTTTTGGGCATTCAATACACAGAAAATTTTCACTTGTTTTAATTATTGTGAATCGCTTGTATGTCACATTTAATTGGAACATGCAGTGGCACATGCTCCGTGTCTGAGGCTTGCGACGAATGGATGATTATGATTTCACAACAACAGGAGCAGTAAAGACATCATAAGAAATTACATTCATCTCCAGTTATGTGTTATCCAACCTTCTCGTTCACTTTACCTCAATCATTAAAGAAGCCGTCTGAAGCAGTTCTAAAGCTAAAATCCTACACCGCATAGAAGAATGAGCAACTGCGGAGTGTTCATCTTTTGCAACTTTCTCATCGCAGTGTTTCATCTTACAACGCTTTGAAATTCTGCTTTGTATTGAAAATATACGTGATTTGAGCGACATTGGTCGACGAGCCATCCTATTGTGATTTTCTGACGCACTCAACACTGCTACTACATTTTCCAAACTGTTTTCTCTGCATAGGATGTTAAGCAATTTCTAAGGATACACACGCATTTGTTTTTATTCATGATTTTTTGGGTGTTCAACTCGATAATAGTTTTGGCTGGAAAACCCATATTGAATATATTCAAAAGAAATAATCCCAGCAGATACGTCTTTCGACAAATGAAATCGCACAGCAGCAATAATGACTTCGTTTCCATTTGCAAAGCCTTAACACGCTCGCTCAAGGAACATGCTTGTCCTAATGCCCTACCTTTGTGGACCTGTCTTCGACTGTTGCTTTTTTATTAGAAAAATGCAAACTCGATCACTTGAAATTAAGGATAAAGAAATCAAATTGGCAAGTATTAGTGAAAAAATATGGATTCAGGCCAGTAAGGTCGTTTAGGAAATCGAAGGACTCCATACCATAATTATAGATCTGGCACCCGCTTCTTTACCCAGCAGACGGTTATCAGTTCCTTTTTGTCGCACGAATATTCGACAAAATTCCTTTTTTCCGAAGATGTGCGTAGCATCTATTAATGATGCCACCGTCTCAGATACCGTGGATCAATCAGAGATCCCAATGAGTGTAGCCTACATCCATACTAGAAGATCAGTACAATTAATTGATTTAAATATGCTAGACTTTGTGCACGCACCGGATATTCGGACTGCCGAATACGCTGATGATTTTTTACTTGAATTGTTTGATTTTTAATTTGAATTTTTTTCTTGCAGTTTCTTAAGCATCAAATTGGTACAAGTTTCGCTGCTTGGCATCCATGGTTAGGATTGTTTCTGGGACCAAGTTGGAGGGCCCCGTTGCGCACTGAAAGACTTTTACTTTGTCTATCAAGCGTCTCAATCGTTGCGGGCGGTTTAACAATTTGGCTAAAGCTCAGTGAAACAGAATTTCGAGGGGAAACACCATCGGCAGTGTTAGAATGGAGAGGGCTGGTCATAGGTACTGCGACTGCTGGATTTTTATCTGCTCTGGTAGCCATTCTGACAGTGCTGTATGCAATAAGTAAGGTAAGTTATCTTGTTCTTTGATTCACATGTCTGCTGGACGTTCCAATTGTAAGAAGCCCAGGAAGAATAATGTTGATATCATGTATTTTGGACTCACCAAAATCACATAAGGCCGCTGTTCAGGTCACATAGTCTCAAGCATGAATAATGAATGATTTACGTGCATCGTCCGCATTCGCTTACTTACCATTTTATCGACCAAGCCATCTTCAGTAATTTTTGAAAATATGTCATCGCATTATTCATGACAGTGAATGTCATTGTGATGTATTTGAGGACGCAAATACTCGCCGTTTGAGGCCGGAGGCACACACGATGAGCTATGATCCGTAAGTCACAGGCCGCAAATAGAGTTTATTATGGACATTATAGACTCTGTAGACATTATAATTATCTATAATTAAGATAATAATAATTAAAATGAAATTAAAATAAAATAATTAAGACAATTATAATAATAATAATATTATATCTTATAGACATTATAGTTTTCTGTAAACATCATAGAGTTTCAATGAGAGCTGGCGCACAGAACAAGCCACTAATCGTCACATGGTTGAGAATCTTTGGGCGATGATCTTCAATAGATCCGAAGTTGAGATACAGCGCATCATTCTTTATGCCTATGATTTATGCTCTTCCAAAAATCAGAAAGATGTCATATATTTCCTCCTTCTGCCTGATTGTACAATCTGTTATGAGAAAAATACTGTCAAAATGACTTATGACTTATGGCTAATTCTGTATGGCTTCGGCCTACGGATTGCATGAAAGTGTTTCGACTTGTAGAATCTAACGGATCATCCTGTGCCTGAACTAATCCCACTTCGCCTCTGCAGAAGTGGTCAATATGATATTGAATTTGCAAAAGCTTCTCGAAGACAGCGGAGTACGCATAAATGCATCTCAACAGTGGTTTCTATGTATCAGTCTGTAGTTTTGTCTTGAACTGCTCTTTTGCGTAAATTACTGCTTTATGATTGTCATTTGAAACTTGACTTTATTATTTTTACTGATTTTCAATTTGAATTGAAACGATCTCTAGATAGACATCAAATCATTATACTCAGTTAATTTCTCGTAATATAGGATACAGTAAGCTGGCCTATTACAAGGTCAATTCAATAAAATTTTAATCGCTTTATAAGATTACGAAAAAGGATACTCACATCGTTTTTAGTCATTTACCTCATCAAATGTATTATTGATTGAAACCCCATTTGAATCTTTTGCTGAACAGGACATTTTTGGCGATTTTAGGCGTTTTCAACAGAATACGCATTCCGAAATATTTTATGATAATACAATAAACCTCATTTTCAAGTTTGCTTTTCTCCCGTTTAAGTTGAAACATTTTCAAATTCAACTTCATTCCTAGTCTATGACGGTTGTAATTTGTCAACATCGACAGCCTTTCTTCGTATCTGGAGGCGTTCTGCTTGTGAATGGAGATTTCGTTTCGCTGAATCGTCTGTCGGAAGCAGCAGGACGAACGACTGGCGATGCATCGGTGAAGTCCATGAGCGAAGATGACATCAGTAACGATGACTTAGAAGAAGCATGGAGCGAAGTCGTCGACTCCTCATTACCAACCGAAGATGGAGTTAGATTCTGGGAATTACCGATTGCAAATTGGAGGGTGAGCTTGAAATAGCATGCTTTAGCTAACTACATGCATATTTATATCATGACGCGTAGCATGATGCGATCTTGATACTTTCACTGTCGTTCGATGCATTGTATAAAGTGCACGCTATGAAAGCAAGCATACTTCAGTCCATAGAGTAAGTACATTGGGTAGAGTAGCAACTCAATATTAATTAGGTTTCCAATGTGTATTCAGTTTCGATCTTATTAAATGAACTCGTAATAAATGAACTCGAGTTGAGACCCAGTACCAAATGCGAGATATGTAGTTTGCAGTTTTGAAGAAAGTGACACGAAATTGAGTGAGCATGATAGCAATGAGAAAGAATAGAATTTTACAATCCTCCGTGTCATGACAACCTTGGAGAGGTAATGTTTATTAAATGAGCAATTTGATGGGTTACTACTTAACTATGCTCAGCCTTAGAAATAAGAATATTTTCCTAAGCGTGAACATGTCACAAACTACCTGCCACTGAAAGAGAAAAATATCATAATCAATGACAATGATCATAATTTACTTTAAAAGATGTAAATGGGTCCGAAATATTATTCAGATTCAAGAAATGAAGCATAAGTTTAGTAAATCATAAAATTATAATAATTGAATTAAAAACTTGAAATTTCCGACAAGATGCACAACAAGATCTCAAATTTTTCCACTGAGACTTGCATTAAAATGCGGTTCGTGAAATTTCCTTGATAATCACCTTCATTTCCGATGGATTAAGACATCTGTTAGTATCAATTTCCATTCTTTTTGATATCCAATATTTTACATATTATATGCTTATATAGAGGTACCCAATCGCTGGTATGGAACGATTTGGTAAATTAATTAACAATATTTATAATAATATTAATAAATAAATATAATATTTCCTACCAATACATAGGAATGATTTGCAAAATTTAGCCTTCTTAAAAATTGATCAAATATTCTTTTGGACCGTAGGAAACGCTATCTGCGCAAAAACGATGATAAAAAACTCTTGACAAAAAAATTTCACTGTGTGCTGACATTTTTGAGTGGATGCTCTACTTACTATACTTGCTTTATGGTCCAGTCATTTGCAGCCCTGATTTCCTGTATTGATTGAATAGCGATTTGTCATCATTTGTAATCGTGTTAACAATTTTATTATGCTTACCTGTTTTGCTGATATTTACGAAGTGTAAATGAGTCACGTCACCTGTCAAATGTTTGTGTCTTTTATTGACTCAATAGTTGTCATTTTCTTTACGTATTCAATATACTACAACCATTAGATAATCTAGATAATTGGATTCATCTGCGCGCTCTTCGGTTTCCTAGAAAGGAAGAATTGTATGTAACCTTAATGTCGAAATGGCACATCACAGAATTAGACAACTTGCTCCTTCTCTAATGGATAATTTGTGTACCATTATTGTGACCATTAATTGTGACCCTTCAAAAAAGAGTCCGCCAATGTTGTCATGGAAGATTTCGGTCTAAATGCATTTCGTGCCGACATCTTTTGAATTTTTTTAGGAGCACTCATTTTTTAATGTCTTCTCTTATGAACTGACTTTATTGGTCTCCATACTGAGACGCTAGATTTGTGTTTGTATCCGTGCTTGTAAATATTTGAGAATAAAGTAACATCACTAACACGTTAATAAAGATAATGAATTCGTGTATCGCTTGCTATTGGAAATAGCAAGCAATAAGCTGTCAGCAGAGGAACTAGAACCAGTGAGAGATGCGTGCGTGCTGTGATATCACTTCGCACACACGAAAACACACATCGTCTGGTAACATTCGATTCAGTGTTATGTACTATACAGTGAGGACTGGCTGAGAAGACGATGGTGAAATCATCAAATGAACTAATTTTCGTACGCCTGCTACTTTTTTTAATAATGATCTGAAGGGCCAACATTATGGAGAAAACTTTGCGCAATGATCTGAATTCTTCGAATCTGAAGGAATTTTGGCAATCGAAGCACTTTGCTGGAACTCACATTAATCCGCAAGCGACGCACGACTTTTTTCCTATCTCTGTAAGGTATTAGGAATTCCTTTTTGCCCACTTAATAGGTTCCTCTATGTGCCGGCGATTTCGGATTAATCACACTTCTAGCAAACCGAAGCAGATAAACAGAATATTTAATTCTGTGACCACAACAGACTTTTGTTGTCAGAAACCACAGCTTTTCTATTCTCTTAATCATTTTTTCCATTGATTTTATAAAAGAATGTACTGCACATATTGGTTAAACCGCTAAAGAAAGAGAGCGACTACACTATAGCCTCTCTAAACCATTAAAAATCACCTCCAGTTTTTTGCCGTCATTTATAAGCCGCTTATGTCTTGCAGATTTTTCAATACTGGGCAGAACGTACTTGGGTAAATAAAGGAAAGAAATCATCAAATGCAGCACCTAGACGTGATATTCGATACATACATCATAGCGACGAAGATAGTCAGATTCGACTTATGCCCGGCAGCACACAAAAGCGTTATCTTAGAGAACCATCTGGTATTTTACCTGCAGCATCATGGATTCGGCGAATCCTTGGATTCCTCTTGGATCTTTTGTGCTTGGGAGGCATCGTGGGTGGAGTTTACTTCGTGGCGCTTGATTCTCGATCCTTTGGAGCCGTTCGCAATGCCCTTTTTTGCCAATCAATGTTGTTGGGTCTACTTTTTCATACATTCATTTTTCAGCCTATTTTTGTTGGATGTTTAGCATTGATTCATTGGATATACAATTTGGTATTAGACAAAGATGATGGCATTTCACTGAATTGTCAAAGTGCTAGAGATGAATATGTTCTGAAATTCCTGCTTGCCAACAGTTTTGAAGCTGGACAATCTTTGGAAAAGGTAAGAATACACACGTAAATTTGGAAATTAACTAAGCCCTAAAGGCTGATAAGGGAAGCTAGCTATCAGCAATTGAATCTGATATGAGTTTGTAGAATGCTTTATCCAAAAGTCACAGCCAATATCCTCAGTGTGACTGAGAAAGTTGACGGAGTTTATTTCCTTGCTTCTTCTCCAGCTACGTGTCCTATTAATTGTAATAATCTACATTCCGTTATTTAGACTTCCTTTTCAGCTCTTGTGGTTAAGTAATATTATTTGCTCCTTATGTCTGATAGCAGTATGATTTTCCATTATCTCATGTGAACGGATCTCTTGAATTAGGCCTGGCTGTGTTTCATGCTAAGTCAGTTGTGACCGTTGTCAGTCAGTTAACAGTATTTCTTAATTTTGAAACAAATCGATCAAATCCATTAATTTCTTGATTTGTTTTCATCGCAGTGTATCGAAACAAGAAGTCGATCCCGCTATCTTCGGTTTGCGCACCCTCCAGCATTATCTCCGGACGTTGTTCATCAACAACGAAGCAAAAGGTCAAGTTTTCTCTTCACTCGCCGTTTGCTACTATCCGTCCTTGTATTACTTTTATTCATCCCCACTATTTGGAAAGAATCCATCCCAACTAAAGCAAGGCTTATCCAATATAATCGTCAGAATCTGGAACAGATGGTGTTAATGAATTCGCAACATCTAGCTGAAGTGAGACATCATTGGATAACACGTAACTGGACATCCTTCTTTGAGTGTCGAGACGGGGAGGTAAGTTTTGTTTCTAAGTAAATAATATATCACTAAAAGAAAATGATAATGATAAGAGTTTTTAGTTATAACCAAAATGACTACAATTCATGAAAAAGACAGAAGCCGCAATTTATTTTTATTGTAATTCCAATATTTCGGCTTCATAGCCTGCGTCAGGGATACAAAAGGAAGAGGAAATCTAGGAAGACATGGAAATGCAAAATTCAAAAAGTAGTGTATTGAGTAATAGAAATATCAAACAATCATAAAATCCCGAAGATCCTCACTTTCATCTCTTGAGTTCAATGCTGGACATAGATTTTGTATAAAAATGGCTTCTCTCAGTCTTAATTTGGCAGTGTCTGAATCTGTCACAAGGATCTTTGTTCTTATTGTATTCGTATTACATTCTCGTAGATGGCGCCATCACTTTTTCTTCTTTTGGTTGCATTTAAGAGGCTTCACTAGAATTTAGTGGACGATATATGATGTCATTGCAGACTTGGTACGTCTGTCGAGGGCAGAATACAAAGCACTTGTTGCATCGTCGTTATATCGTCACTAAGCGTGCATGCTCATGTTTTTCATATCTTGCCGTTATTCATATAACCTATTCATTTCGAAAAATTATCATTCGAAAATGATATTTTTTAGTTACATACCTTTTCTTTTTTACCTTATTTTGTTTCACTTCAGCCCTGATTTCATCTGTTGCCACGGCACTGTTGTCAATTTAGAATTACCAAGTATATTAATGCTGCGTATTAATCAATGAAACATCGTGTCGTTGAATTTTCAGTGCTTCTTGGCGGATTCACAATCAATATTCATTGGACCAGTACAGTTACTGTCTTGGCCCTCTAAGAAAATGTCTTGTCCGACCTGGACTTCTCGCTATCCGATCGTCAAGTCTATTGCTTGTCCAGCCACAGAAGAAAATGAGAAATCTTTGTTTTCGACCGATCCTATTCTAGACAATCCAAGACTTCAGAACCACTCAACCTTACACTCTCTCTATCGGGATATTGTCATGTTGAACTTTGGAGGAAAATTGGATACATACTTGCGCGATCAAACCATGCGCATATCTTGGATATTGATGAAAAAGTGAGAATCTTGAATAATCTTTGTAAACATAGATGAAGGAGGCTGCTCTACTATTGTTTGATATGATTTGACAATTGACATTGACTATTTGTAATTCCGTTAGGCCCAATTTTGAAATAAAAATTTAATTAGCTGAGTGAGTTTCCAAGAATAAAGGAGATGAACGGGAACATTCACTTCTTAATCATAGAATCAGAATCGACATTATTCGGCAAAACTCATTCATTGTCTCACTGGCTGCCAGAGATTGATGAATAGCTGCTTAACTATTCTTCAAACGTTGGTGTTTTTAGCTATAAATGTGATTGAACTTAGCAGCGCATACAAAACAATTCTTTCCCATTGTGAAATCGTATAATCATGTCTCAAGGGTTGCAACCACGATAGGTATTTACCTGCCATTTGAATTTGTTACACTAGATTATGAAAAAATTCTCAAACATATTAATGAGCTTATTTTTTTTACAAATATACAAAAAGGAGTTTTTCATAAGATGCTCCGAGTTTAGACAAAGTTCATTGTTTTTTTATTTTTTAATTTACTTTTTAGTGCATCACGACCTTTTCGTTGCCGGTAGATTATTAATTAGATCTCGGAGCGTTACCAAAACTCAGGGAGGTGACAATGCGATGCTCATAATTGATGCATGAAATCGATCAATAAATTATTTTTCAATGCAGGCCATAGGAGTTAAAAACTATCAATGCATCGCAACAGCAAGTGCTAATAGTTTTTACACATGAGGATGTTTGATGCTTATTGACGCACCGCACACTTTCTTTACAAAATTTAAGTATCACTTTGTCTCTCTTGCTTTTATGTTGTTTATTCTCATAAAATTGTTACAGTGAGGAGATTGCTGCAGACTCCATCAAAACATTTATCTCTCGATTGTCAAACACGACGGGTGCATTCTCACTGTCTGCAACACTTTATCATCTTCCCACCGATTTTATCTTGAGTGTGCGAGTCCTCGTGGAATCTTCCACAATCAGTCCGCCGCAAACTGCAATTGATGTTCGTGCATGTCGCCTAGATCGTTATTCGGTCGGAATTGTGGCTCGTCTCCTTTTCACGGCTGATGTAAGTGCATGATTTAAATGAATATTTCCATGATTTTATGTAAGGCGTCTGTTGTTTGAAGCATACTATCACACCATCAATCTGAAAATTTATGAACGTCTGTAAACAATGCAGTAAGCGAATTTCGTTGTAATTATGTGATATTTCTGATCAGTCATACTACTAAGATATACTAACAAAACACACGATCATTATTACTGATGGAATATATTCTGCCGATAAGATCTTTCATGTAGGAGAACGTGCGTTCAATAGTTCTCCTGCTGTTGTGGCTGTGACCGGCACAGAATTAGATTATTTATATCGTTCAGTTTTCTGGAAGTGCAAGCTTATTCAAAACGATAGCACATGCTGGAACTTAGCAAGTGGAGAAAGAGGAATTCCTAATGCCATATACTGACAGGAAAAAAGTCGTACGTCGCTTGCAGAATGCTGTAAATTACACCGAGGTGTTTCGACTGCCACGATTCCATTAGATTGGAAGAATTCAGACCATTGCACTCAAGTTCTCTCGATAATGTTGGTCCTTTCGACCATTATTAAAGCAGAAAGCACGAGCACAAAAATTGGTTTACCTGATGATTTCACCATCATCTTCTCAGCATTCCTCATTGAATGTAAACTAGACAGATATGTGTTACCGAAATCATATTACAACATGCACTCCACTGACTGACTGATGTCCAAAAGCCGGCTCGCAACTTTTTGTTTGAGTGTATGTCATTTCCAATAGTATGCGCTATACGACTCATTCCTTCTAGTAAACTAAAACTGAACGAGCAAGTTGTCTAATTCTGTAGTGACCCCTTTCCAGCCGTTCAGCAATATATAATCATATGCCGTCAATATTTGATCTGATATCTATCCACAATTCAATTTCTTTGTTACGATATTTTTGTTGTTTATTCATCCCTTACGACTGGCTACATGAATCTGCTTTTGTGTTTATGTGACTACCGGCATTCTAAGTAAATTGGAGCTTTGTAGCAAAAGCATTAATTATTCGAATACAAATTGTTTTGGCTTCATTATTGTCTTCCTTATGATTTGTAGGTATAGATTTGATAAATTAATCAAATTTCTGTTGTGAAAATTCATTACTAACAACAAGCTGAACTAAGCATGATATATCGATAAAGCAAATACTCACTTAAAAGTAGACATTTGTTTTTGACCCACTATCACAAGAATGTTGATGCTCGGTACTCTGTTCGAGGCGCAAAGACGGATAAAAATTAAATATTTGAACCGTTACCGAACCTCAAGACGGTTTCTATATTTCGCTTGATTGGAAAATCTTTCTACAGAAAAGTCGTGGTTTAGCTGTAGTGGCTTGATGGAGGTCTTAGCACTGAGGCTTCTGTATGAATCATGCACAGATGCCCAGAAGCCAGACAAGTCCTCCCCATTTTTGAAGGCCACTTTTACATACAGAACAACTTCGTCATACTGAAAGCCTTTTCCTGGTCACCTTCGCCTCCGGCTGAGAACCACTGACGTTTACATAATCTCAATTAGATCCATAGCATTAATAAGTTTTACTCTTTACATAGAGTCACATAAAATCTTAGTGAACTTACATATACGAGTATGATAAAAGTTGTCATTTCATGAATTGATATATTTCTCTACTTTCTCCAACTCCTCTCTCAGATTCTTGTGCTTCTATTTATACTCGGTTGGACGCATTATGTGGCTGGGAAATTGTTGCGTGGTTTTCGAACATTTGATATTGCTTTCCAACTCCTCGCCTGCGTTTTTGGTTGTCTGTATCTCCTTCTGGTGCTCATGAGAACATATCTCCAACATCCCATTTTACATGTGCTTCGGCTCACTGATTCTGAAGTGTTTGTGGATATGCATTTCCTCTGTCAATGGGACGAGGTAAGTTGATTTTGAAATAACTGAAAATTCAAATAAAGTAAGTGACAAAGATAAGAAAATGACTTTTAGCTTCCATCACACAACTCTTGCAAATATCAATTATTCAACACAGACGCGAGCTTATCGTTATAGGTTTGCGCAAGTGAAGAGGGTTGTGATGAGGTGGGTGTCCGGAATCAAAGAGAACGCAAACTTTTTTTGAAATAAACTTTAATGTTTTCATGTTGAAACCATGTGAGAAGATAATAAAGATGTCCTTGAGACTTCTGATAAATTACGAAAATTCTCTTCGTAACCAGCATCATGTTGCTTCACGTCACATCATCAAACTACGTCACACGTCAAATAAACGCGATGAGCGACAATTACACTACTCAAGGTGATCGGAAAATTTTCTTATGCTTTCTGTGATGCAGCCATTTTGCGAGTCTCGTCATGACTGCTTATTCGTTGTTCTACATACATGTTATTCAATGATTTTAGCACTCTGAATCACTCGTCAGCCGGGCTGTCGCCTCTCCAGCCCACAGGGTATAAATAGAGCAGAAAGCAGTTTCGCAGGATGTCTGTGATTGCGATGACATATTCATATCTGGCTACAGATCTTTGGGGAACTAAATTAATGTCAATAAAAGGGATTAATTATTAAATACAAGCATGATAATTGACGCACTAAGGAATGCATGCAGAATACTTCCCTTGAAATTTAAAATCGAGATCAAGACAATCAATGTACAATGCTAATCGCCTAAACGGAGGATGCTGCCCAATATTTGATTATTCTATTTTCATTGTGTTTGCAAAAGACAGCATTTATTAATTATTACAGATGCACTAACGTAGGCACTATGTCTGTAGTGTGTCGAAAGTGCTATATGTAATAAATATCTGCCGAAATTTCACTTAACATGCGTATCAATTGTGTAACAATTGCGTGTCTCAAATTTGCCCGGGTTTGGCTGCAAAGTTAAATAGAGAGTTGTGTTGATGTCTAGAGATGTGAACTTGACCTGCTGATGATTCCTGATTTTGGATAAAATGGCAGCTATTCAGGTTTGTTCTCATTTTTCAACCAAGTATGCAACTCAATATTTAATTATTCCATCCATAACCACATCAGCTCCAGATAAGAACATTGTGACTTTAATTGTCTAGAATTTTCCTTCTTTGAGGGTTACTGCAGTTGACTGTGATGTCGTTTAGGAAATCAACAAACAATCATCTTCTACTTTTAAGTATTGATATGAACACAGACCAAATGTTGGCGTGCAATTTTTCATCGCTTTCAAATAATGTTGAAACACATTGTATTCTAATTAGCTTTGGTTATGATACCTTTCTATTCATTTTGAAGATTGAATTTATCCTTGAGCGTCTTGACTATACTCGCACTTTCATTTCCTTTCCAGTTGATAGCGGCCGCAGCGGGCACAACCATTTTTTTCACTTTACTGTCTGCCACTCACCTCTTTGACCATTTTTCTGTAACTCGACAAATTCACAAGGTGTTGTGGAAAGCAAGGCTAGACCTTATGATGTGCTGGGTAAGTTTAATTTGCAAGCGCTTCGATGTATCTCCTATTTTGAATCGCGTGTGAATAAACACAAAAATTACTCTAAATCTTCAAACGCGTGGATGAATATATCAGGCAAGGACTATTCCGAGGCGTAAAAATAATTAATCAATTGTCTGGTGTTTGCCTTGCCGCATGAGGCAACTGATTTGGTTTAAACAATAATAGTGGAAATAATTTTTTCTTGATTCCAATTTCAGATTTGATAATGTCTAGATTTTCATGTTGATGTAAATTTTATCAGCGAAGGTATATAGATAAAAAAGTATGAAATACATGCTAGATATTGCGTAGCCTACACGACAAAATGATAAAGCGACATCTAGTCTTACAGCTTGACCTACATGTATTTAATTTATCTGCTCAGCCTTTCCGTCATTTTCATAGAATGCATATTTCAGGTTGGGATCGCATATTTCAATTTTTATCAGGGTCACTGTACATGCATATAGACAATGACATTTAGTAGCTACATGTCCTGAAATGGTGTTTTATATAAAATGCAACATGAAATAAAAATTAAAGCGTTTAAAAAAATTATTTTTTTAATCGTCCGGTGCATATCTGATGCATGTGTATGAAAAAATGTTTAATCTTAATTTCAATGATGTGAGTGTAGGTTCATAATAATTCGCGATAAGTGCCTTTTTATTTATGTTTGTAATTCAGGGAAGTTACTTGCAGCAGTACTTTATTTTTCCATCGTTTTGTAGCTCCAATTGTCTGAGAATATAGATGTCAATGGATTTTGTGTTTCTACAGTGAAATTCTGCTGGAAAAGTTAAAATCTATAGATGTAAAGATCCATGTATTTCAAAATAATAGATACATGCAAAAATTGTCTACTTTTCAGGTAATATTTTGCATTTTCATCGTAATGTTTGCTCATTTTGCAAACACTCTGTTGGGCAGTTTTTCAAGCTACACTTCACAGCCATCAGAAATAATCATTGGCATCCTTTCACTGTTTACTCGCTCCCCAGTTTATAGCACTACTGATAGCACTCTTCCAGAAGTAGACCACTGGGGATGGTACTTCATAATCTTTGTTGGAGTTGTATTTTGCTGTGGATTATTGAAAGCATACATATTGGCCACCCTTTGCTATCATCTGCGGAATGTGATTCAATCCAATAAAACTTTGCGGTCATCATCTGCAAAATTATTGCCTCCTGCTTCATTTATCAAAGCTGCAGCACAATCAATAGCCCGTCTTGTAGAACGGCAACATCGTTTAGCGGTGGCAGAAGGAAATCAGACGGAATTACCTGCGGAATTCATTTTAGCGGAGGTTGAATATCAAGTGGATGAAATGCTTTTCAAAATGCACGCATTGGCTGCAGTGGATGAAGCAGGTCCGCGACAACGGCCTGTGAGGATCCGAGATCCACAGCTGACAAATCAGACTGTTGCGGACGATGATGTTGGTCTAATTTTACCGACTTTGGATCTGAGATTTCTACCGGAGGAGGACGACGAAAAACAATTCAGGTTAGTCCCATCAGAATGGACAATTTTCTGTGCATTGAATTCTGTAAGTTTGATATCCAAAGAAAGTTCAAGCTTTACTGTAAGTCGTAGATCACCGGTCCTGTAGCAGAACTGTAATGCTACTGCAATTTCTTGACAGCATCAACTTTGGTCGTACACGGAGTTTAGTATTCATCTTTGACTATCATGTCCAATGTATTTTATGTCAAGTGCTTCTGATTTTCATTCAAATCATAAAAATTATTATCTTTTAATATTCGTTCATTATTTTCAATGACAAGTTCAGAAATCATTCAAAGGAAATGTTATCAAATTATGTTTATTATTGTTCTCAAAGATGAGTCCTACTGCTGCTTTACATGCTCATCAATTCGCTTCACGATATTTCATACAGTTAAATCACTGAAGCCAAACCTTCATTGTTCAACCATTTTTTCTACAAGCGTCAGGAAACCATCATCATCTGACCTGAAGAAGTGGATTACTTTTCTCTGCGAAACAATCATTGCTTTAAATGTAGGGAAAAGAAAACAAAAAGATATTTAGATCTTTATTGAAAAATTTTCTTTTCTATACTTCATGCACCAATCTGACTTTTTTGATGTCTTGATGCGTCCCTTGTTGAATTTGAATATGTGCCAATGTGCTAATTGCAGCAACGGAGCTACCAACTAATATTGATAAACTTTATTTGCTCGATTTTAATTAATAACAAAATAATATCATAAAGGGAAAGAAGAAATAAAATATAAAAATATGAGAGATCAAATTTGTTGAAAACAAGATATTCAATGCATCGATAACTATTTAAACAATTTCACTTCTGACGACGAGCGTAGGCTGCATTTTAAAAATTTGGAGTTCTACATGCATTTATAAAATTTTTGCAACTGAATTAATTCACCAACTGTTTATATTTTCATCTTGAAACTTACCAAAGCACGTTCTATTTACAAACACAAAGATTTACGAAATTAGGTCACTTGTCAATTTAAAGATGTGAATCTCTATGTCAATTAAAATGCCTTCAAAATCTACATGTAACATTTACATGTAAACATCTGCATACAACGTCTGTATTAACATCTAAATCATCACATGGTTTTTTGGTTTTCAGATCACAACTTGAGATGGAAATCTTTAGGCAGCTACAAATTGTGAGAGATCAAATGTCTTCGCAAGGCAGTGGCAGTGATGCATCCAAGTTACTACTTCCTCAACGAGACTGTGAGTCATTGACGAATATATCTGCGACTTCAATGAATTTTCAAATGAAATAAGCCATCCCGTTGAGTTGATTGAATAAATAGTGATATTACATATTAAAAATTTTGCTATAGTTTGCTTAGTTCATTTGATTATTCGCCACCACTATGTGCAGACGATTATATATTCAAGTCGTATTGATTTTTCCCGTAAAACTTAATTCCATTTTCCCAAGATGAAGTTCTGATATCGGCCAAACTTTCATGAAAGACATAATTCAGAATTGGAACAACAATCATGTTCGAGTGAACGTGGTGTTTCTGCATTTATACCTTCAAGAAATCTGTTTCTTCCTACATGTGTTTTGAAATAGAAGAAAGATTAGGACATGAAGCTACCTATAGCTATAAGTATGATATTTAGACTTAGTTGCATCCATGTATGGATTTCAATGTGTTAGGCACCGGTTACCGGCACTACTGCAGTTTAGTGCACCCTCTATGAAAGAGACGGAAACGCGCCTACTGCAGTTTAGTGCACTCTAAAACAACGGCGCATTCTCCCGCAAACGATGACTACGCACATTACACCGAAGCGCGCGCTCGGTGTAATGTGCGAAGACGCAGACGAAGACACACGAAGACACAAAGACACTCATTTATAACTATAGGGAAGAACGAACGGCATTCATTCTGTTGATTAAATCATGTTGTTCTCACATGCATTTTAGGGTGTACTAAACTGCAGTAGGGGTAAAAGAGGGTGTACTAAACTGCAGTAGTGCCCCGGTTACCAATATATATCTTTGATTTGTTGACGTGCTCGCAATTTCGATGACGAATCCAACAAATGCCATTAGCGTAATACAATATTTCCTGCATAAGGTGATGGCAAGGGAACCTCATAACGATGACAGATTGTCAGCTCACCTGTGCATAGAAGAGAAAAATGTCCTCAGACTTGGGCAATTTATGCACACGATATTATTTCTAGCCGTAAACGCTGCGATTCGTCATACAAGCTGAAAAACTCGTAAAAGGCTGCACTGCATTCATTTATCCTGGCTGTGTCGGGCGTCTAAAATAATCATCCAAATTACACCAAAGACATCATTGGAAGCCGAAGACGCTGTGTTTCGCCTTACACGGCCTGCTTCCGTTTTGATCTCCAAGGCGTTCTGACACTGTGATCTTTATGATTATCATCCGTACGACAAGACCAGGATAAAAAACTCAAAGCAGCCTTTTGTGCAGTTCTTTAGCTTTTTCAACAATTCCATATCCTTTCAGTTAGCATGGGTCCTACCGAGCTGTACTGACCAGCCTTTGCAGTCCAAAATGCAGAGTCTACGGCTGCTAGGGACTTTTTGTGTTTAAATTGTTCAAGTCTGAAAACATCCTTGTATTGCAATGTGTGTCCTTCCATTGAAGTAAACATTTAAAAATTATTTTTCAGCTCCAAAGCAATTCAGGCATCCCGAGCCTCAACCTGGCTTCGGTTTCGAGCTGGAGAACCTCATTCCGGTCACACAGTTGGACGGAGAAGAAGATGGTGAATGGGTTGAGATGGAAGATCTAACTGAACAGCGACAGTTGAATCCCCCTTGTGTTTCCCCACCACGTCAGCCCTTGTGGTGATAAATGATCACCACCATTTTCTAAATCCGGTGACTTCTTTTCCTCCATTGAGACTTGTGTATTGGCTGACACATTTTAAGTAAGTGAAATCAATAGTCAAATTATCATCTTCAATCAACCCAAAGAAACGCGTAATTTGCTTCATAGAACTCAACAGCAACCTGGCATATTGACGTAGAATAAGGTATTATGTTGTACTTAACAATTGAAAACAATTGCAAAAGTCAACATCTTTTGCTTTCACATTCACATTTTCCTTCCTTTTAATTCTTTACTTTCTTATTTCCATTTTTCATATTTTGCTATTTCCCAAATATTTCGCTATTTTGTTACTCTTTCGATTGATGATAAAGTCGTCATTTTTTCATTCTTTTTAACCAAGCGTTTTGACTTTTCCACGCCATTTTGTAATTTTTGATTTTTCCTACCCACCTATCCCTTTCCTTGTCGCATTACATCGTTTCTATGTTCAGCATGCAATATTCTCTGTACTTTAACTTATGACTCCAAAATTCTATGATTTCCATGGAAAATGTAACTACGATTTTTAATGCATTTTTTTGTTTCACATGCAAGTTATCGCATTTCCCTTCTTATCTCATTTTAACACCTTTGCTAGAAAATAGCATTCAGATCGGCTTCGAATTTAAGCTTGTATATAGTTCCCATTTTGTATATTCATTTCTAAATATACACTGTCTATACTTACAATGGAAGTCTTTTCTGTTTAAATGTAAATGTTTCTGTAAGCTGGTATTCTTACATTAGAATTTAAAAAAAGATGGTCTTACATTAGAAATATCTGGAAAAATTTCCGCAGCCAAGAAAGCAAATTATTATAATTAATCTGGTCTTTAGTCTAAAAGATTTTCATCATGACAGAGGAAAAATAGAAATTTGAATGAGTTGCTTCGCCAAAGTAAACTTTCTAATGCAATACGAAATCATAGCAAACGAGATTCTTTTCCAAATTTTTTGGATTGTGCCATATGATCAAAGAAGAATAGATTTATCATGTAAAACAATAAATCAATTTGAATTACGTCCATGAAAACTGAGAATTATTGTGCGTTTTTTCATGCAGGCATGTGACATATAAAATATATTTTTTCTTTTAGCAATACAAGAAATGTAGATTGCTTGCCGATAATCGAGAGATAGCTGTCCTTTGTAAATTGAAAAGAAATAATGATCAACTTTCGAAATTTGTTACCTATGTCATTTGATGAATGATGAAACTATACGAGGGAATAAAATGTTGCTATTTTGAGATTTTTACTTAATCTACAAAAGTCAACTCTTCAAATTTTCAAAATAACTTAAGTTGCATAATAAAGTTGCAACTTAAAGGCCATCTTCGTGCTCAATTTGTAGCTACTTAAAAGAGTAATAAAAAACAATTTTCTGCGACCGTGTAGTTATACATATTCGTATATGTATATATATATATATATATATATATATATATATATATATATATTCGGGCCCTATATCCCTATTCCTAGGGAAAATAAAACTACACGTTTGTAGAAAATTGCTTTTTATTACTCTTTTAAATCCCGACCGATGGCAACGAAAAATCAGATTGTAGCTATTTGATTGGCTGCATCTTTTTCAGAGTCGCTTTTTCTCTGGATCTCAATTGGTGATTGTCGGCTCACAAAACAGTCATCTGTTAACTTGAATTCCTATTTCCAATGTGAATTTCGGATGTGATGGAAAAGCTCTGATTCCAGCTCTCTTGACACCATCGATGTCAATGCAGTGTTACATGTAACCCACAGAATTGCATTAAGTTTTTATCTGGGACAACGAGCATTCTAATTTTGTCATGCAACCCTTTTATTATCACAATCTATTTACAAAAATGATATGATGAAACATCAGCCTAACTTGCGCCTCGTTAGGAGTCAGTCCAGAGAACAATCGGGTTTAAGGCGGACGGGAAATTCATAGCTTGAAAGTAAAATTTACTTCTGTGAATTTCACACAGGTTCGAAGCTGCTTGGGTAGTAGGTAGGCCTACAAAGTTATTGTTTCAACAAACCCATTTCTTGTTTTGTCACCAGTCAAATATTACAAATGAGACTGTTGGAGCATGATGAAACACACCAGAACGTGTGCAAACTTTTGACACTAGCCTGACGACATTATTAGTTCACTTTTTCGCAATGTTGACTTTAACTGTCAATTTACGTTATTGTTACGGAAAAAGTGAACCAAACCTTATTTATGCAGATTAACGTGTCACTGTGGTTGTTCCATCATGCAGCAAATATAAATAGAATATTTACACATCAATTTTCTTTGAATGAAATGACCAATTTTAGGACAAACAACTTGCCTTAAAATCCTATCTTACATCCACATTAGAAGATGTTTAGACTTGAAAAATCTCCAAGTTGAATAATTACTAGAGCTGTACAGACAACGTGCTTGACCACAGCAAGGGTGAGAAGGACAAAAATTTAGGTTTCGAAACAAAAAAATTGACTTGGACACCTCCAAAGGAACAAAGTTTGGGCATAAATGACCAATGAAAAGCTTATAATTGCAGATGTGAGTGACTGAGTCTAATTCAATGATGTATTCGTTGACAAATGTATCCATGCATGCGGTTTCTGTGCCCACTGTTGTGTATTGCATGAAGCCAAATTTCCATTCTGTAGAAGTTTCATTGTAGTCCGGCAGCCGGAACGAGTTTCTGCAGGGAACGAGGCCGAAAGTGAGACTTTCACAGAATGATGTACACCCTATGCCTGCTACGAATCTGTACGTCTGCCGAGTTCTAGTGAGTTCCTCTTCTTGCCAGACACGATCAAAGAAAATCACATGCAAATCCAATGGGACGAAAATTGCAGCTTTTGGCTAAAATGAAATTTTCTATGTTTTCTCTGATTAGCCAAAAAGTACCAAGCCCAGAGTCATAATTTTTGACATGGAATGTCTTTAGGTCATTTCCTATGATGTGCATGTGTCATTATCATGTTTCTGATCAGCAATGTATGTGAGAATGTGGTTGAAAATGGAAAAAGTTGTTCAAATTATTTGTGTTTGACGACATTGAGAGGTTTGCCAAATCTAAACTTGTCTAGCTTTATAGACAGGTGTGCATGAACATGATAAGAAATGACCTGAAGACATTCCATGTCAAAAATTATGACTCTAGACTTAATACTTTTCGTTTAATCAGAGAAAACATAGAAAATTTCATTTTAGCCAAAAGCTGCAATTTTCGTCCCATTGGATTTGCATGTGATTTTTTTTGATCGTGTCTGACAAGAAGAGGAACTCACTAGAACTCGGCAGACGTGCCGATTCGCAGTAGGCATACGGTGTACATCATTCTGTGAAAGTCTCACTTTCGGCCTCGTTCCCTGCAGAAACTCGTTCTGGCTGCCGGACTATTGCTACAAATGTCCATGCTACAAACCCCGTTTTCGTAAGTGTACGAAATGTTCATTGGAAATCAAGACACATTTCCTTCTTCAAAAAATTCTATCTGAATATTGTTATACAATAATTTTGATCGAAAGATTAAAAATTTTTACTTCGAAGATCTTCAAAACTAATAAATATACTTCGAAATCCATGGACCGGAAGGGTTTGCACAATTTTAGTTTTATATTTTGAGTTGACGTGATTTCTTAAAGCGACGTACAAAATTTCAAAGTCTCACTTTCGTTGGATTTCAGGATAGTTTTTCAAATAAAGGAGACATTCACTTTGTAATTTGAGCTTATCTTTCTACCAAAAATCTTACTTCAAAACATGGAAATTATGAAAATTGAAAATATCACAAAAGGACTATTATTTTCGAAATCCTCCTTTGTTATAGATTTCATAACAGATATTATTAAACATGGTCGTGTAAATTTCATAAAATATCTGCATGAAATTTCATGAACCAAAAGAAGAGGGGTTCGTGTTGAAGAATTTTCTCTTGACCGTAGTTCGGCTTGAAAGACATCTCTGAATATGAATTTTGAAGATGCCATTATCATCACCACCTCTGAATTGTATTTTTAGAATGAGCATACTAAGCATAGATCTACCATTAAGTAGCCAAGAAAGTTTTCATGTCACATCCATTGTTTCTACATAAATTATCTCAAAATATCACTTCAGGAAGCATGGAGACCGAAAAGATATAAATAGTAAATTAATCGTTTCGAGTGCCTACTGTAGCCGCAGTATTGAAGCCAATGTAACTCAGACTAGCTGAAACACAAGCTTTGAAAAAGTCATGAAAGGAACAATTTCAAAGATCTGTCGGTCGTTCGCTTGTAAAATAAAAACCTGAGGACCAAAATACCTCTGTGAGGAAAATTTGTTTAACCTTTTCACGAAGAATAGTAAACCATCGAGAAGTCCTTATAGGATGGTATAATAGGATTACGTAGTGATTTTCCTACTACTGTAGAGAAAGGGCAAACAAGGCATGTCTTTTCGTATTAAGCGGTTGTGAAACTGTTTTCCAAACTGCAACGAAAAGGTTAAAGATATCATTCAATTAATAAGCAAGGGAAAATTTCTATACCGTACTTGTCTATATTTCGTGCATTTACCTATCTACAAGTAGAATCTTCTGTGGAAATGGTTGTATGGTTAAAAGAGGGAGTTGGAATAATGTCGGATGAAATCAGGGGTTGGAAAAAAATTGATTGCAATTTAATTGGTCTCATTTTTTCTAAACAATTTAGTTGGATTACACAAGCAAATAATTAATTGCAATCAGAAAATTTACTGCAGTTGTTTTTATCACTACCAGATACATAAGAAGACAACCTTCCTATCCGATTATCTTTTGTCAAAATGATTGCATGCTTTGGTTGTATACTTAGACAGATATATTCATAGTACGTACATACGTAGCGTATAGGTCTACGAAGATGCTTTAAACACTTGCATTGCTTGGATTTACCTACATGCATAATAACAAACATGCATTTTCGGCATCACTAATTTGTATGAAAAATACATGTAAATGTACTGATAACAATATCGTGCAGTGAGGTAATTTAAAATTGAGGTAATTGTTATTTGTATTCTACTCTATTTTACGAGCGCAACATTTTCTCGCTCAAAGTGAAACACTACCACATTCCAGCCATCGCAATGATATGTGTTTCATTAGGTTCAGCAAAATTTGAATTGATCCAGGATTATTAAAGTATACGAAACACGATATATATTTTAGGTAGGTCTATATATTAAACATTAAATAAATACACAATGCTATAATTTTTATTTAGTCAAAATTATCTTCTTTATGAATGCGAGTAAAAAATATCATTTCATCCACAGTGTTGTGTATCTTATGCAATAATCGCTTATTTGACTTGTGAACAATTGCGATAAATTGGAATAATTGGTGCCTTTTCAAATCAATTAATGGAATCGAACAAAGTCCATCAATCAACTAATTGCAATTGTTGTCCAATCAATTAATTTTTTATCCAGCCGCTGGATGAAATGACTATTTAGATAAGTTCACATTTTCCAATTGTGGAAGCTACTCAATATTCAATCATTCTGCAGACTTTTGTTTACACGTTCCAAACTGTTGATATTGACCCTAGTGTTAATTTGATCAAGACCAGTCGAACATTTCATTCATAATTTAATCCATGATCTACAAACATAACCTCATCAATCAACGCATGATTGCGAAATCCTTCATTACCCCTCGTCTATTGTTGCATTCAGAAACAATGCGAGTGACATTGGCGGATGTTACCACGGACGAAGTTGATCTTGACAACAATCGGCGCGCAATTCAATAGCTTCATTATCGTTGCAGGTTTCTGCCTAAATTTAACCACAGCTTCGTCCATCGTCGTGACAGAGGCAATTAACGAAAGCATTCATAGTGAATTCGTGTCTTTTGTCTTTCTTAAGAAATTACCGGACGAAGATGTCTCTAGCTGAATTTAACGCTCCGTTCTGTGAAATGATGCGTAGTGGTGCTGGTTGCGAGCCGTGGGTACACACCAACGAGAGCATGAAATTCACGCAATTTGGATGGCGATGTTCCAACACGGAAAATGGCTACAAACCAGATGTTCTGGTCGGAAATTGGAACGAGGAAAAGTTTGATATAGCAAATATGTCTGTCCGAAAACCTTTGCCACCTTCGGTGAGTTTCATTTTCTTTTACTGTAAATTTTATCAGCAATCACATATCCGCACTAATGCACCACAGCCCTTTCCATCCGTCATTTGATGCGATGACCCTGGGAAAGACATATACGTAATATATTACAGTGGCGATTTACTGAATAGATCTCAAGACCACTAAATGAGTACAGAAGAAAGGCTTAGGAAGACCCGGAAATGCCAAAGTACTGTTCTGAGGGATCGTTTGAAAAGGCAATGTTTTTGAACGTTTGTTGACTTGCTCTGCCGCGATCTATCATCGGCATAGTCATCGTTTTCCCGACTCTTCCAAGAGAGTGCTCAGTAAACTCACTCATTGATAGTAATACGAGTTTCTGCAGGGAACGAGGCCAAAAATGAGACTTTCATTATTTTCTCTTATCAGCTGAAAAGCATCAAGTCTTGAGCCGTGATTTTTTGGCATGATACGTCTTCAGGTAATTTCATATCATGACTATGTGACACTAGCATGCCTCTGATCGGCGATGTATGCGAGAAAGTGGTTCAATGTGGATAAAGGTGGTCGACATGTTGGTGTTTGCCGACAGTCTGAGGCTTGCCAAGTCTGCATGTGTGAAACTTCACAGATAAATGTTCCAGAACATGATAAGAAATGACCTGAAGACATTCCCTGTAAAGAATTATGACTCTAGACTTAGTTCTTTTCAGTTGATAAGAGAAAACATAGAAAATTTTATTTTTGACAAAAACTTCAATTTGTGTCCCTTTGGATTAACAAGTGTTTTTCTATGATCCTGTCTGTCAAGAAGAGAAACTAACTAGAATTTGGCAGTCGCGCAGATTCGTAGTAGGCATAGGATATACATCATTCTGTGAAAGTCTCATGAAATACTCATGCTGTCTGTGAAAGCCGCACTATAATCATTCAAGCAAAAGAAAGGTCTTCGTTCGTCTGCTTCGACATCATTACTTCCTCCAGACGCAAAAGTGAAGGTACATGATCTTGACATCAACTTGATGAAGTTAGACAGCATTTTAAAGGACTTGGTCAGACTTGGACAAATTTCTTCAGTCCGCCATCAGCACCAGTTTCTCCTGAGAACGAGACCGAAAACGAGACTTTCACAGAATGGTGCACATCCAACAGCTACTACAAATCTGTGCGCTTGCCGAGTTTTACCCGGTTTCTCTTCTCTCAGACAAGAGCAATGAAAAGCAGATGTAAATCCAATTTAATAAATACGCAAGGAAACATTTCTATATTTGCCTGTCTCATGTGCTGTATGACCGAATACGGTGTTTTTATTTTTGGTATATTTGGGTTGTGATATTATAGAAATCACAACTAAGGCAATTCACTTGTTTCGTAATCATTCTTTGCGTTTTAATCCTCAAAACAATTTCAAGTAATTTCTTGGCCATTCCGTTCGGATTCATAAAACAATCATTTGTTTTGCGCTATCGCTTTTATGTAGAACATAAAGTCGGACAAAAAATGTCTGACCACGTAATGTAAAGCAATACTTCGCTATCCAAATGATCTTATAATTATCTAAAATACATGGTGAGTACATGTCATTTTTATGCTCTACAATTTGCTATAGTCCCATGTTGCACATGTAACTATGAATGGCGTCATGTGAATTATTCTCCCATGTGAACAGCGTTGTAACTGTGTCTGTCCCAAACCAGATGATGAAGAACTCTGGACAATGGATTATCGCGAATAATGACAATCAATAAATTAAATTCGATGCTTCGACAGTATCACATTGATGTGGGTGAAAGTTATTGAATTGTGGGTGTGTGTGAGAAACCCGCAAGATACGGATGAGCCGTAATCAGTTAATTACTCGACGCTAATTACTCTCAGCTCTCAAGTGTGATGTAGTCACAAAGCTATATTGTTTAAGCGTGTCACTTTGCTAGAAATGCAAGCTAATGCAAAACGATGACACACTCAGGAACTTGATAAGTGGGCAAAAATAAATTCTTAATGCCTTGCAGCGATAGGATAAATAGCCGTGCGTCGCTTGCGGATTGCTGTGAATTCCTTCAAACCACCACGATTCAAACGCCACAATCCCTTCATGTCAGATCAATGTTTTATCTGACGAACTTGAGATCTGTTTGCAATAAGTTTGACGATTTGCGAGTTCAAATTGCTATCAAAAATCCTGGTGTGATCATTTGTACAGAGACTTAGTTGAATTCTCCTATGTTTGCGTTTGATTTACCGGGATATTCGAGTTATTGTACTGATAGATTGAATGACTCTGGGCGAGGTGGTGTCTTAATTTGGACCAGAAGTCACATCCAATTAGAGAAATTGACTTTCCCCACTTTTCATTAAGCTGAAATTTGCTGCGTTAAAACAGACGCTCCTAAGCTTATATATCATTGGAATGTACTTACCACCTGCAATTGAAAATTCTAAATTCAAATCAATATGTGAAAAAGTTACTTCTGCGCTCGATGATTGTATGAATGAATTGCCATATCATCGACTTCTTGTTGCTGAAGTTTTCAACAGATACGATAGACTGTTTCTCTCCACAAATTTTCTCTCAAAAAAATTGTAAATGTTCCTACTCGACTGGACGCCAACCTTGATCTAATCTTTGTGGATAAATGTTTGCAAGATTTCTTTTATCAGTGAATGGTTCAGGTGGGTCCTCCAGTTGTGAGTTCCGACCAAGCCAAAGATTTCCAAGAACTTTCGTGAAGTCACTAAGCATAGAGCGTATGATTTTCGTGAATCCTTCGTGTTGAATTTTGAACGATGTTTTGTGTCTAGCAACTTTGATGCATTCTATGCTAGAAATAACATTGAATATAAATGTGAATTGTTCTATGAAACAACATTGGATGTGATTCCCCGACATGATGTGCTAATGACTAATGCAGATGCTCCTTGGACCAGTGGTAAAGCTGTTCTTAAGCTGTTGTATGTAAGTTGTGAAAGAAGCAAATAATTTGAAAGAAGAGATTTGCAATGTGTTTTAGTGGTCAGTCCTCAACAGCTGAACGCCCAACGAAAGTAAGTCAATTATCGTGGAGGCTTCAAGGAGCTGTGTGATATTGATTCCCTCTTCCCTCAAATCGCTTTTCAAGAAAGTATCAAATTCCTTGGGATAATGCTTAATGACAGCTTCAGTTGGAGGGCCCACATCAAATATATCGAGATGAAAATGTGCACAAAGTCTTTATATTTTACGAAGGATGATAGCTACAACAAACGAGCATCAATTTGTGATAATATATGATGCTCTAATACGAAGCCTGATACGTGTCCCGCATTTATTGGACTTACTTCTGAAGACTGAAGGAGATTACAGCGCATTCAAGATGGATGTCTCAGGATCAAAGGGAGCATTTCTACGGTTGATTTGGAATCAAGACGAAAGTTAATGGCAGTGAATATTTTTGTCAATCTATGGAGACAAAATACCTTCATTTCGCAGTTTAGTCCTTTCTTCCTTCCGTCTTGTATTATTTCTGTTCCTATTTGTAGGGCAAGTTTGCGTCGCAATTCTCTCGAGCCATCAATGTGCATCTTACAATCAAGTACTTTCTCCGACTTGTTCTATTTAATACATAGTCTGTTTCTAGTAAAACTTCTCGTACAACATGACTTTATTTGTCTTTATCAAATGTTAACTTTGAATTTTGTAGCATGAATGCTATTCAGAATCCCATTTATGGTTTGAATATACGCATCGCTCTCTCTTTCTCTCTCTTCCTTCAGATTCTAAGAATTGAGATCATCGCGCCAAAGTTTTCTCCATTATGTTGGTCCTTCCGATCATTATTAAAAAAGATTTCAGGCGCACGAAAAACGTTCACAAACTTCTCTGTAGAACTTGACATCGTCTGTGTCTTTGCTGTGTGATCCGGCTGACAACAGTCACTGACACTTCGCAAACTTTGGCGTGCTTAATGTTGAATTGGCTGCTCATTGTTCGATTGCTACAGTATTATGTTGGCAGAATGTGCCATTCATTAACGTTACATGTTCCAATGCGTCCTTTCTAGTCGAAGTTACGACCTGTCTAATTCTGTGGATATAGCATTAGCATATACGACGTGTAGCATAGAGCTCAGCTCTCAAGCTTTAAACGTGTCCGTCTTATGATTCTCACTATTGAGACTTTGCTATTTATTAAACATTAAGAAAACTATCCTGCTGGTGAAAAGTGCCACTGCATCAGAATGTTGAATCTAATAAATGTAACAATGCTGAACTGTAGAAATAAAAAAATTTCATAAGACTAATACAGGGAAGAGAATAAGTATTACAGTTAATAACTCAGTATTAACTAAATGGCCAATGTGATGGCGATTTCGATTTCAAAAAATAAACTCAGTATCAAGTACCACATTTGAGATGTGCATATTTTACTGCTCTAGATAAATTACCAAGGAATTGACTATCATGGTGGCAATACAGAAGGAAGAATAATGTTTTAGAAGCCCTTCGAATCTTAGATAGGTAATGTTTTTTAATAAACTTTGAGGATCATCTTTAGAATAATTGTAGCCTATTTTCTATTTTTTACGCTTGTCATATCTCAAATTAACTGAAGCATACAGAGTAAAATATTATAATCGAAGACAATGACCATAATTAACTAGAGATAAAATATAATTGGATCCTGAACATTATTCAGATAAAAGAAGTATATTTATTGAAGGCAATAATGTCAGTCATAAAATTATACATAAGAAAATTCAATTAATTTACATTTTATTTGAATTCTAGCACTATGGAGTAAGTTATAATTTTAACCAATTTACTCAATTCACCATGATATCTATAGACCCTAGAAAGCATTCAGTTAGTATAATTTAGACCAGTGTTGACTTTACAAATCCATGCAACCATTTGAAACAGTAAACTAATTTTAAATTTGCTGAGCAACAAACTTAAAAATTGAGGTATCATGTAATTGGTATGCAAATGCAAGAATCATTTGCAAACTCTGCCTTTTTGAAGATTGAGCAAGTATTTCTTAGACCTCAGGAACTTGACCTACTGTGGTATATCTGTGTTACTCTATCTATTGACTTGTGCTGACTTTGTCATAGACTTTGTTATAATACCATGAATATCTACACGTACATGTGTACTGTGTAGCCTACGTTACTGAACTCAAGTTGTAACTACCTTTGTGATCGTTGAAATAAATAGACGTGAACCTATACCACAATAATTTTCAGCGATCACAAAGGTAGTGAAGACTTGAGTTCTAATTCAAAGTAACATAGGCTATACATGTATAGGGGAAGCTGGGGTGACTTGGCAGTTGGGTTGACATGGCAGTGGGGGTCTTGCACTTAATAGGCTTCATAAATCAAAAATCCGAAATATACATTTTGAAGTAGCTCTAAAATAAAGATGTTGGAACAAGATACCTGCGGATTATTTGTACTCGTACTTTTTTGAGGAGCAAAAAACTATTTTACTGGCAAAAATCGTAACTTTCGGAAATACGCAACTTTTGGGACACTCTCGTCTTGTGATAGATTTGACATAAACCATTATTAAAGATATTTTACTTAGGTCATGGTGCATGAACTCCTACAGTATAAAAACATTCAGATCATATTAACATTGTAATTGAGCTGATTTTTTTACCTTACTGGGGTTGGGGTGACTTGGCAGTATCATGTTGGGGTGACATGGCAGTATTGGTATTACAAATACATGTAATATGCTTCACAATTCGAAATCCCTATTCCTTTTTAAAGTAGCTCTGAAATGATAATACTGTAGAGAAAGATTGCTTCGGACTTCTACTTTTTCAGCGCAAAAAATGAGGCCTATTGGCCTACTTAAAATGTAGAAATGCAACTTCTGACATTATAATTAGGTCAGAATACATGACCCCTGATAGTGTAAAACATTCTAGCCGGAGCTGAGGATTTAACCGTAGGCCTACTTAGGTTGGGGTGACATGGCAGCATTATTTTTTGTGTCCTTAGTAGTTGATTGACTCTTGTAGTCTACAACATATCACAACTGATGGTGGTGATGTGTTAGTGACTCACCTTTTAATAAAAGTTCACATCCTAACACCTAGCCTATGCATTGGAAAATGACTCAGAAACATCTAGGTACGTCAAACCAACCCTTATTTGTTGATTCGTTGCAACATGAATTATCGCAATTTATATGAATTGCCAAGATTGTGTTTTGCAACTAATTTGGCGGTGTTTGTAGCAGCAATGATAATACAAGCCTAGATCAGTATAATACCAAAAGTTTGTTAATGTTTCATGATACTGCCAACTCACCCCAATAGTAGGGTGACTTGGCAGTTTTAAAACTTTTTTGTAATTGAATTTTTCGAGGACAAGACAATAATTTACGGCAAAACTATCTGAAGCAAAAATGTTCCTAACACTCCTCTCCGTCAACCCGCACTAAAGGAATTCTGTAATATTTATTCGTTTGGCCGGGATGGGCATTTGAAGAAAAGACTGCCAAGTCACCCCAGCCTCCCCTACGTGTAGATATTCATGGTATTATAACAAAGTCTATGACAAAGTCAGCACAAGTCAACAGATAGAGTAACACAGATACCGGTATACCACATTCTGCACAAGTCAATAGATAGAGTAACACAGATATACCAAATTCTTCTCTTCTTGAAGAAATACTTTTCAGTTTACAGGAACGAAACGATCAGGTAAGCGGTGATTTCTGCAAGAACGTCGAAGTGGTGCGCTGGCATCCTCAACGTCTTCTTCACCTTCAGTAACTGTAATTTCGGCTGTTATTGTATGTAATTCTTGTTTTTTATCATCATCGCTCCCATGATTTTGAGGAATTCTAAAAATACTTTTATGCAAAAATTATCTCTTCATAGATCCCTTGTCGTGGCACATAGGACGCAAATAAGAGTCTAGAAGTTATCAAGCTCACTTTAGGATAGAATGCTTCTTCTTTACAGACTGGTCACGCTTATGTCTCCACATACGCAGAAGCCTACCACAAAGGACAACCTGGAAAAGTACCGGAGATATTAAAACAATTAAAAGGTAAATATTCAGTCACTTCCCAAATGTTGAAAAACGAGAATCATTTCTGCATAGTCTCCGGTATTCAATATGGTAATTTCTCATTGCTCATTCTTTCAGTTTAAGCAAATTTGATGATTGTGGATATTTATAAAATATAAAGTGCAGCATTCATTCCCAATGCACCGTCTTACTTGACATTTTCTTCAACAAATATTTTTGGATTTCTTCGACAAAAAAATTTTCAGACAAACAGTTCATTGAACATTAACGTCATCAAAATCCTCCGCATTGATCTTTTACATGTACCATAGATACACAGAAGCGCATGTATATGCACTGAATACTTTATCATAGAAATTTGGCTTCAATTTTTCACTTTTTTATCAATAAGACCTGAAACTTGAAGTTCGGTCAAAATTAGGGGTAGAGGCTTGCACAAGGTTAATCTAAATGTGCAGAATTGCTGTGGAAGAGAACCACGTCACTGATATCTTGCTGCCTGAAGTATAGTATGTGTCGAAGGACACTGCCATATCATTATATATGACTTAAGAGGTTCAATTACATTTTATTATCTTGTAAATTATCATTTTTTCATTCAATGCATTTGTTATTATTACTGTCATGTACTGTCTATCATTTAATGCGAGCGTATATTTATAGTGTTTTGTCTCAAAAATTTCAATACTTCAACTTGCTAAAAATATATTTAACTTGTAACAATGCGAAATTTTGCGACGATTTGATTATAATTCTTATGTTTTCCGACCTGTTTTGTCTCGACAGAACGTGAAAAGTATGCCTTCGCTGGACATCAACCAGAATTTGATTCTCAAGAAACAAAGGATTGCTACAACAGCTTTAAAACTGACTACTCCAGTTCTTATGTGAATCACTCTGCACAAAAATAACTATTTCATTGCTAAGCTGTTAAATTTATTTGCATGTGTATAAATTCCCGTAGTAAAGCTTCTGGCTTAACCCTTCAATATATTTTTCACCTAATTATTTCATGAAATATTATTTCTTCGAAGTGGATACTTGAGCATGTGCTTATGCAGTTAAACATGAAATCCTAATACGAGGTTAATATACACTTGTAAAACCAAAGAACT
Organism: Prostheceraeus crozeri; assembly: GCA_907163375.1. Taxonomy (NCBI): domain Eukaryota; kingdom Metazoa; phylum Platyhelminthes; order Polycladida; family Euryleptidae; genus Prostheceraeus; species Prostheceraeus crozeri. The sequence goes on from CAJQUW010012358.1 coordinate 519,788, forward strand.
TGATATGTTGCAGAAATAATAAGAAACTTTGGGTCGTGCTGAGCATTCACTTAATTGTGTTACATATCAGTGTATTCATTATTCAAACATGACTTCTAGAAACTAGCAGAATCTTGGATTCCTGAACTTTTTGTTTGTGGAGTAATTCAGAAATCTTGATGAATTCTTAGCCATTTAATGAATTTTGTGACTGTTTGAGGACATTTTTTGAGTAGCAATGTTAATCCCAAAGCGGCAACAATTGGTAACCAAAAGAAAGAAGAGATCAAGGCAATTCTAATGGCACCTCTCTCGACTTCGTGCGATCTCTAAAACGCCTGGAAATTGCACATGAAGAATAGATTTTTTCAAAAAAACTTTAATTTTAAAAATACTTCAATCATGAAAATGACAAATGGCGTTGCGAAATTCTTCCAAGTCTCTTCGAAATTATTTTCAACAAAATATTGGACACGCAACAGGTTAAGAAAATGTGTCAATATTATTCCTAGTATTAATCTGGATATTTTCTGACATCGCTGTTAACTCTGCGGTGGTAGACTTCATGATCAACTGCTCAAATCCAGTAGCTGTGAGATAAAAGTATTTTCAAGACTGTAAACCAACGGTATGCCTTGTTTTGTAGTTTAACTCATATAACTTTTGTGCAGACGTCTGATTAAAATTATCATTGAGATACTGATGACTCAATGTAGAACTTTTCGTCTCTATAAACCAAATACGAGTATCTCAACAGGAAGAATTTAGTTTGCGTACCAAAATAATTGGTAAGTTGACACAATGATTGAGAAACGTCATTTTTTAAGCGATGGTCGAAATTCGACAGGTTGACTACAATTTCCTGTCGAGCTTTGGTCTATGGTCGAGATGCAATGTTTCCCTTGCCTAGAATCATTTGCGCATCAAAGATTGAAGCCATATTAAGAAAGTCGTAGACGTCAAGTGCAAAAAGCCTACATACAAAGGATGTTCCGAGTTCGCACATGTTCTTAGACCTTTGAAGGGTCACATTAAAAATAATTGAGTGCTGTCAAAAGGTCAGATGGTCTGCTGATGCATAGAACAACAATCTGCACTCATTGACTAGATAAATGCCAGAGGTGCGTGTCTTGTTTCCTCTCGTCAGGGCCTGCTTTAAGTAAGAGTTCCGATTTTAGGAGATGTAGTAAAATTCAATGCTGTATAATTGTGGCAGTGTACATCCTATAGTATGATGTGGGGCCATTTGCACTACTTAAAATCAGCAGTTGTATATTGGCCGCGAACTCGGACTACACGTATGTGGTCAGAGGTTGGACCTGAACTCAGTCAAAAAATAAACCGAGGACGCAGCCCTGCTGAAAAGAATCTCACAAAACAAGCATTGTGCAAAGTTCTCGTGCCCATCTGTCATCTTTTTCTAGCTCTTCTCTGTAATATGGTGTTTTAAATGTAAAACACTGTATTTCGGCTGTCAATGTGTTTAAATATTCAATGTGTATATAAAGACGTAAGCAATTAATAAATATGAAACAATAAATATATAATAAAAATAAATATGTACAAAAAGCACTCATAAAAGTCAAGATTACTTTTGAAAGCAGCAATGCCTGCACATGATTTTCAAATAGTTTTGAAGCAAATCTTATTCCATTGATGCTACTCAAAGAGAATTTTGAACTATCATACTGCATGTTTATAGTGCTCTTCTTTTCAATGATTAGGCCGTAGTAAGCCGAATTGTCATGGCTACACTTTTCATCTAATCGACCAAAAGCAATAGACCAACTGGCTAACTTCTAAAATTCATTGTTGCTACCTATCCCCCTCTGTACTCGTGTAGATCCACACTGCTTGCAAATGCAGTCCTGAAAGTTTTTCTGATTATTTTAGAATTTTTCTTTTCTAATTGCAAATAACAGAGAGCATAAGATAAATTACGAAAAGTGATATGTAATAAATATTAATGTATGATAAACCCGTAGCAGATATATAGCCAATTATGAAAAATGTAATAAAGAGCATCGAAGGAAATTTGGATGAAGCAAATATAAATTTTTGTCGGCACTATCAATTTTAATTTTACACAATTTTAAATTTTAATCATTCGAAAAAGCAAATATTTCGACAGCACAAACTACCAGCATACGCAGCAGTTTTAGCATCTAGATCTATAATTATACCTATTACCTAATTATATCTATGCCTAATGTAGGTGCATCCTGTAGTTACTGACAAGGATGTATGTGAATATTGTGCAGGCTTGTCGTGGGAGCGAGATTTCCCATGGGAATAGCAATTTAGTATACGTAGCAGTTATCTATTCTACTAATGAGATTATGGTATGACATGATTGTAAAGTGGACATTCATTGACATTATTTTTATCTTAACTAGCACATTACTGCAACAGAGGCTTTAAATCTTAAATTGAGTTGAGTGAACAGGCGCCCCACGGCAAACCTGATATTGTGTAATCAATATGACATTATCGGTAGCCTAAGGTCTACGGGAAAATGATATCTTCGTGTAATGAAAATGAAATTCATTGTCCTGAAAAATGTGAAACTATACAAACTTTGGCATTTGTTGAGGGACACGGAGAATTCGGAGAATTTGGTCACAAATTCGTTACAGGATATTCAATTCGAGGCATGTACAGATTGTTTCATAAAAAATGGATCACCCTTAAACATCGCCTTAACTTCAACTTTGTCTAACTCCACCAAACTTGAACGAATTTCTCTGAAATTTGGAAGATATGGCAGTTGTGTTTACTAATATCATTGTTGGAAATTTCAAGCATAAATATTGAGTTGTTTTCCTGTCATAGATAAAAAAAGTAGTAGTAGATAATTTGATCTTCATTTAGCAATGTTACACAAAATCATACCTCACTCTTATAAAATTACATTTGTTTCCTTTGTTATGTAATATGTTGTTCTACAAGCTAAAAGCTATCAAGCAAAACAAAAATAAAGAAAATCGGTCAATCAGAGCCAGTATAGCACCATTATTCATCAACAATAATGTAACTGCTACATGTGATTAACTGGACTTCATGTTCCATAGCTTCCTGACTTCGTTGCGGTGGTGTTGGCAGCACTCCTGATTGCTTTCAGCTAGAAATCTATCTCTTACCGGTTGAAAACAATACAAATCACAAATGAACAATAACGAGATCGCATTCACAAAAGGCAAAGTGTCAGCCTTGCTAGAAGTAGTGTTTTCTTTGCGAGCTACAAGCAAGCGACGAAATGTCCCTTACACAAATGTGCATCGATGGCATAATGATGATTTTCGACTCTGTCGTAAAGAGGGCTCTGGCCGTCCACGCAAAACATCCAAACGTAGAGACCGCCTAATTTTGAGATTTGTTAAAGTTGATCCAAGTCTCTCGTTAACTGAGATGGCTGCACTAGACTCGTCTAATTCTAAGTCCACTATTCGTAGAAGACTTATTGAGTCGAATTTCAAGAGCTGTAAGAGGCCCTCTCAGATCGAATTATCAGATCAGCATACAAAAAGACGTCTCAGATGGGCAATGAGTCATTGTCACTGGCGAAATCAATGGGATCGGGTTGTCTGGTCTGGTGAGGCATCAGTCCGTCTGAAGGATAGTGATGGTCGATTGAGATTATGGATAAAATCTGATCAGGAAATTCCGAGACATTTACATCGTCCCCGGGTACAAGGTGGTGCGACTCTACTGATTTGGGCTGGCATTTGGACCAATGGCAGCTCTGAACTTCACATACAGCAAGGAACCATGAATTCTGAACGCTATGTGAATGTTTTACGAATTAACATTGGCCAAATGACAGATCAACTTGGTGATCCATCGACTTGGTTATTTATGGATGATAATGCTACGTGTCACAGGAGTAGTAGAGTCAACTTATGCAAGTCTCAATTAGGGCTTAGGACATTATCTTGGCCAGCTCGTTCTCCTGATCTGAATCCCATAGAAAATGTATGGAGTATTCTAAAACGTAACGTTCGTCGTTCACTGCTACCTACAGATGGCGTATCACAACTTACGTCACTGTTAAAAAGAGAGTGGAGAAAGTTAGATCAGTCAAAAAATCAACGATATCATCGAATCAATGCCTAGACGAATTGGTAATGTCATTGACAATAAGGGTAGGGCCACAAAATATTAGCTTCTTAAGAACCGTTACTGTATCATAGCTTATCAGATTATATAAGGACATTTAAATATATTAGGGACATGAAATAACATGAAAAATGCTTTATGTATCATACTTATGTTTTATTTAGTCAAATTTTAGGATGATCCACTTTTTATGAAACGGACACAGCATAGTCAAAATTATCCAACTGAATTTTAAATTCCATGCAAATCAAAATCGATCATTCATCGATTATCATTCCCCGAAGTACAGCGCATACTCCATTGCTTGCCATTTTTGTGCGTCACAAAACTCTGACCGCGCCCAGGATCGAACTGGGGACCTTCTGCGTGTTAGGCAGATGTGATAACCGCTACACCACGTGATCCACAACCAGGAGGTGTTCCTGTTGCATATGCAAATCATACACACAACTGTTAGATTGATATTTGCACTAGATTAATATTTTATTATCTTTTGAACGCTATATATCTGTCAACAGAGTATTAGAGTAGGCAAAAACTAGTTCTGTCTTCTTCTAAAATTTTATGGCTACGAGATGACGTTAAAAGCTATTTACAGGCCCGACGTTTCACGCCTTCGCGCTTCCTCAGGGGCAACACAAGCTAAAACCACAAGTAAGACCGACAGCGTAAGGAGTCGTAAGGAGGAGCGTAAGGAGTATTAGAGCACCTACTCAAGTAATTTAAGTTTAAGTAAACTTTTGTTGACACCGAATCTGGATTAATATACGATGCATGATAGCACTACTAAAAAGCAAAACTTGCAATATCATTTAGAATTGTTACGACTTTTATGATGATTATAGTCATAACTTCTATATAATATTTATTTCGACGCTGACATAATATCTAACAGCTTTCATGTTTACTCTTCAACGGCTATTATCATTTTCATATGCACGCACGTAATTTTAATCGTTAACAACGCACTGACTATTATATTATGACATTATAGTTGCATGCTAACTTGCTTTTACAGTAGAATACCACCTTACCTATTTCCTTACACAAGGAATTTATTTTAGTAGTGCATGTACTATAACCTGGCTGTTCTCATCTGTATTTAACAAGCATTTACTTTACTATAACCTCATTTTAATTTCCTCGCATGTTGATCCATTTAGGACGTGAAGCACGCGCTTTCTCATGCCATCAACCGGAGTTGATCCATCCTTTAGCCAAAGAGTCCAACAATGCGTGGGTGACAACTACACGATCAGATTACAGACCACCTGCAGCTCAAGGTCAAGGTGCAAACGTTCCATTACCGATGAACATTCATCAACAGAAGGATTACAACGTTTCGGGATAATGCAAGTATTTTCAGATGTGAAAATCTGACTTTGGGCATTTTGCAAATGATTTGTAAATAGAATCTGCCACTATCAAAAATCGTTTTTCCTTGCTCAAAGTTGAAGTTCATGCTGCTTTTTATTGACTAACTAGGTCATGGCTATTAACCTATACAATCAGAGTTCACATATTTTAGTATGATTTTTTGAGAGAAATTCGTAGCCTATGTGTTGGGGATAGTTTGTTTTGTTTGTTTTCGGATTAGTTGACGAGACATACACAACGCACTTCAATATTTGGATCGTCTATCTTAATTTATTTTACTCATTTGACGATCTACTATGCCAACATTTCATGTGAATACATAGAAGCATATTATATTTGATGTCGTCGCCATATTTGAATGGAATACATTTGCATATCACAATTAATGGCATCTTAGTTAATGCAGAAGGCATGCAAATCCCTATTCGAAGCATAGCGACAAGCAATGTTAATTTTCAAATCCTGTCTGCTGATAAGCTTGCAATATGTTATAAGATTTTCGAAAAATCAACTAGAAAGATCATATGTTTGCAGGCATCAGAGGGGTAACTCGATCAATCCATTTAATCTGTTGAAGAATTGAAAACTATTTATACGATGCTATCGAATTGAATTTTGTTCAGTGCATAAGTTAATACATGGATTAGACCGATGCAGCAAAATGAGCTACAAGAATTAATGAAAATCATGCCGTGCGCATTGTCTTCCATAAAATATAATCTGGATTTCATCATATTTTCATTTTTCTTTATCTCAAGTATATTCAATAAATATCATAGGCCTATAATCAATTACTAATCAAGGTCCTCTATAACAGTACTGGTGTACTGTGACTATGAAAAAGTCTGTGAAATTTGGGCGACATCGCAGACCTTTTCAAAGTCCACCTTGATATAATCACTGGCTACTCAGCAATAGATAAGAAATTAAGGTTTCGATTTGTTCGACACCACACAATGGCCGGTAGGCTCTTTAGACTAAAATCCATGCGAGAATGCCGGAGTCATCATCAGAGACAGAGTGGAAGCAACGGGGATCCTGGGGCGACGCCTTCCAGAGACCGTTTTGAAAGTTGTATTGCTTGAAATCAAGAACGATAGGCAACATTTTGAAAAACTACTTTCAGCTTTCATAATCACCTGGCTGCATCTAGAGCTGCAAGGGGCAGACATATAGATTCCAAAGACTGTCATATTAAAGCACAACAAATTTTTTTGTTCTGGAGACATTTCATCCTTTCTAATTTATTCCATAAATGTTTAAGAATTATGTATTATATACAACACAGCGGGCATATCTATCTGTTACAACCGGTATACAATTACGTTATGAAACAGAATCAGTTGCAATATACAGTGCTATTATATTTCATAGTGAATCTCACTTCCGTTTGTGTCGTCTGCCCAAGAAAAAGTAAGCTGCTAAAAATATGTACAGTCTATTTGCTAAAAATATTTACAAGTCCGAGCTTTCGCGAGCAGGCTCGCATTGTCAAGGTTTGGCAGGAGTGAGGGCACGTTCAACGTCTGGTTATTTCATGTTTTCGATTGAGTGCTGGTCTTCGTTCTTCAATATAATTGGCTTCTGACAGTCTCGTCTCTATCGATGATCTGCATCTGTCTATAATCTTTATGTGGAAGTAGACTATACATATTTTTAGCAGCTAATCTTTCCTTGGGGAGACGACGCAAATGGAAGTGAGATTCACTATGAAATTAAATAACCTCCCGTCAGCTGCCATCAACTAAGTGCCAGTATAGGATAGAATATCATAAATTGAAGCTCTTTGAGATTGTAGCTAAATTGAGGGGGAAATTGCAGAATGTTAACGATGTCAATATGTTATGATCATATTATATAATCAAGAATCAAAATGTCTTTTTGATTGGGAGAATATATCTCATATTTTTATGAGACTACTTTACAAATTCAGCAGGAATTATCTCCCACAGATTATAAGAAGCAGCAAATTCATGTACAAAGTTGGAAAAGCAAATTAAGAAAAGTGAGTGAAACATGCTATGGAACTAAGGATATAGTAATGATGAACTGAAACCTACTCAGTGAAAGAAAAATGCAGAACAGAGAGCAGGTATTGATAAAGCGGTTAGAAATTTAGCGAAGCAGCTGCACTGAAACGAAACACGGAAGTCACAAATTCCGCAATTTTGATTCCATTTACTGGACAAGCTAATTGATTTATAGGGAGATATTCTCATGAACAAACATCCTCCTAATGCGGCGTGCATTTCATGATGTGTCCCATCTTTTGATCAATAGATTATGTTGTCAATTTTACCTTGAAACAAGCAAAATGTCATAAGAAAGAAGGGACATGGCAGATCTATCACACAAGCATCACAATTTCAGGAATCCTCCTCCTACTCTATGTGGCCCAACCTCAGCTAATCAAATTCGAAAAATTATGACTTCATGCATTGTACGACAGACAAGACTAAATAATTGCGGTAATTACTGTCAACTGTACAGTATAAATGATAAGGTAATCAGATGATCAGCCATTCGTCGTCCTGATAAACCATAAGACGTCCACATGTCTATCAGTTGTTTTAATCTAGCCGCATAATATCCTGCATTTCTTTAAAAAGTCGGCGTGAACAGGACCGAAATAGCGGTCGAAACGTATAGCCTGTGACCAAATAGACAACATCGTCAAAACGTGATTTTCCCTCCGTCAACTTAGACAATAACCAGCATTTGTTCTATTGTCAACTATTCAAATGTTCAAGTTTAATTTTATTGGAAAAACGTGTTCTGGGTATCTCTGATTAATTTCATCATGAATGAATGCCAAGTTGACGTTCGAAGCAGTAATCGAGATGCCGAAGCGTCTTTTGTGCGTGAATCAAACTGTCGTCAAAATGTCGGAATCGAACTTTTAGCATCAAGCTGTCGTCAAGAAATTGGAACACAAACTTGCTCACCGTCAGATACTCGCAGCAAACAGAAAAACGGCAAAAAGAGCTTTGTCGAAATGATTGGCAGTACTTCAGCCGCAGGCATTTCTAATGTTATTTCGGCAAGTGGCACACTAGCAAAAATGTTATGGTTTACTCTGTATGTTTCGTGTGCGGTAGGCTTCGTCATAAATGCCTATTTTGTTACGGAACAATATTTGAGTCGACCTATAGGTTCTGTTGCGGAGCATGATCCACTTGGTTTCAAATGGCCAGATGTAACGATTTGTAACCCAAGCTGTCCCATTCCATTTTCAAAATACAAGAATTTAATTCCACGATGGAAACGACTGAGCGAAACTACAAAACGATTGTTGTCTAACTTATCAACGTCACCGCGCTATACATCGACGGCGATGTTGGCCACAATGAGACCAGAAGATTTTGGACTGACTTATCCAGAGTTAGCCATGTCTACTTTTCTTCGTATTCCAAAAAGGAACGATACCATCGAAAGAATATACGGAATAAGTCCAAGAAAAAGCTTTATTTTTTGGGCATCACTAAGCTTGTCTTCGCCAGTAAGCATTTGTTACACAATCAACTTATCACGTTTCAAGGAAGAAAGAGAACGATATTTTAAGACTGTTTTGTATTTAGAGAGAGTTCGTTTTGCTGGTTGGATGAGTGAGGATGACTACATGTTATTCAACTCTTTAAGTTATCGGAAGGTCTCTTTATTCATATCGCCTCGTGGAGAGAGTATTTTCAATCTTCAGCAAGATAATGGGATTGAATTGTATCCTGAGGAGAAAGTGCAGATGACTATATCTCTGAAGACATACAGCAGGCTTCATGTAAATAACAGGTGCATAAAAGAGCGTTTCATATTTCAGCAATATGATATTACACTCACGGAAGTAAGAAAATATAAAGGCGATGACAAAGATTGCTTGGCCTATCATGTGCAAAGACACATTGTTACAGTGTATGGATGTCATCTTATGGAACTTCCTATTTATAAGTTCAATTCAGATGAAAAGCCACGACTGTGTCTTAACACCAGCGAATTCAATATCACAAAAAAGTACTTTGACATCAAGCAAGTAGCTCGTCAGCTATTATATTATAAAAGAAATCAAACAATTATTACCGAATGCTTCAAATATTCAGCGAAAGTATGTGAGTTGATGGAGTATACCTCTATGATAAAAAACCGTCAAAAGTTGTCAAACTCTACAAATTTAACATCAAATTTGGCTGCAGATGATGTCATTAGGAAGTGGAACAGAAACAAGACATACATTGATATCACACCAGAAGAGAGGACTGAAAATATCCGAGAGGAATACCAATTTCCGCTGTCTCAGTTGATTTCAAATATAGGTGGACTTTTTGGACTATGGGTTGGCCTTAGTGCTGTAAGCATTTTCGAAATTTTTGAAATAATTGTTCGAAGTATTATCTTTATTCTAAGATCCATATGGAGCCGATATTTAAAGTAGAATGATTTACACAACATGAATGCTCGCCGGTTTACCAGAGCTGAATCTCCGGTTCAGGCTATTTGTCAAAACCAGTGCTTGATGATTAACCGAAGACCGACCAACTTCTTTGAAAATCCCAGAAGGTTCAGTGCATTTTTTGGTTTTTCAGAAATTTAATGTGCATTTCCTTGAGTTAATTCATATCAATCGAATTATCAAAAATATATTGCTACAAAAAAGTGCATCATTTTATACAATACAAAATGATTGATCAGGGTTGAAACCGGCCGGGACGTGGCGTAATTAAGGTCAGACGGTCGGGACTGAGTCTACAGCCGTCGTCTCTGTTGTAATCAAATTAAAAGAATTCAATTCAAATTCAGAACAGTTTATTTTCTAGCAACTGGACAAACGTATGTATGGTCCGTTGGACATCCGTTGGACAGGTTGCTATAAAGTTATTTCTTTTATAATTTTGCGAACACTATCTCCAAAAGAAAAAAGTCAATACAGAAAAACGGAAAGATCTTTTCACAAATGTATAAAACTAAGCTCCATATCAGTAATGGGTAAAAGACCGTTCCAGGACACCATAAAATTCAAAAAAATAGTATCTTTAAAAACGACTAAATTTATCAATTTATGTCATTATTTCAGGTTTTTAAGACCTAAATTCATGAATTTAGACCGTTCCAGGACACCATAAAATTCAAAAAAATAGTATCTTTAAAAACGACTAAATTTATCAATTTATGTCATTATTTCAGGTTTTTAAGACCTAAATTCATGAATTTAGACCGTTCCAGGACACCATAAAATTCAAAAAAATAGTATCTTTAAAAACGACTAAATTTATCAATTTATGTCATTATTTCAGGTTTTTAAGACCTAAATTCATGAATTTAGACCGTTCCAGGACACCATAAAATTCAAAAAAATAGTATCTTTAAAAACGACTAAATTTATCAATTTATGTCATTATTTCAGGTTTTTAAGACCTAAATTCATGAATTTAGACCGTTCCAGGACACCATAAAATTCAAAAAAATAGTATCTTTAAAAACGACATAAATTCATGAATTTGAACCCTTTTTCAGGTTTTTAAGACCTAAATACATGAATATAGTCCATTCAAAAAGTACCATTTTTCAAAAAATGGTATTTTTAAAAACGACATAAATTCATGAATTTGAACCCTTTTTCAGGTTATGAAGACCTAAATTCATAAATTTGGGCGTTTTTAAAAATACCCAATTTTTCAAATTTTTCAAAATCTCAAATTTGAGAATTACAATTTTTACCTTGAAAATCATGACGGTTCCAGGACACCGAAAAATCAGAAAAGTTAAGAATCTGAAATTTGTGATTAAGATCATTTTTTACTTTGAAAATCATTTTTCAGGTTTTTAAAATATGAGATAACTAAAATTATGTGTCTAAAAATATTTCTTTAAAAAATGGAAGAAAGCGCAAGAATATATCCTTCGTTATCATATGAACGTAGTTCTACTTTAATGGACATTGAAAAAATGAACAAAGAAAAACACAAAGATAGAGTTAGGTATATGAAAGATAAGGAATCTCAATTATTATTAAGATTAGTGCATTATAATAAATTAAGAAAGAGATGGACGATAGCTAAGAATGTGACACAAGGCGTTGGAGCATGTTTAACAATAAGTTTGGGTGCTTTAACAATTGTTATATCTTCAGGTGTTTTATTAATTCCAGTAGTTGTTACAGCTTTAACAGTTACGGGTATTTTTGCAACTTCACTTGTTACAATGTTAGAAAAATCTTTAATATCAAAGAAACGAAAATCATTAAAAACTAAGCATTTACATATTAAAGAAGTTTATGACAAATTACACTACTACTTTCAAAGAGTATGTGATGATAATGTTATTACGTTAGATGAGATTGAAAAATTTGATCAAATAGCTAATGAAGTAAATCAAATATCATTTCAATTACAGTCAGAAAAAGTTGATGATAAGAATAAACAGGATGGCAAAATTTCGAGTGATGGTAAAATTTCTAATGAAGAAAATGACAAATTTTTTTTAGAAGAGCTAAAAACTTTAAGCGAAAATTTAAGCAAAACTTTATTAAACAAAACTTTATTAAACAAAACTTAAAACGAGAAACCTTTAAACGAAAAGATGTCAGACAACGAAGCAATAAAAAAATAATTTGTTCAGTAAAATGTTTTTGCTGTATTCCAATGTTACCACAAAATTCAAATATTATATTTTAAAAATGGATATAATTAAAGCTGATAATTTTAAAAGAATAAAACAATTAGAAGAGTTAATAAAACAAAGAAATACTATGAAAGAAAATCATCTTCAACATAGAATGATAAAAGCTGGTATTCAATCTGATATGTTTGAAAAAATGCAGCAAACGGAGCAAGTAAAAACTGATTTTGAAAAAACTATGAAACCATTTAAAACTCTTGAAAAAGAAAGTACAAATAATGATAAACAAATTGATATAACAGATCCAGAGCACAAAACTATATTAGATGACTATGGATTACTAGAATCAAACATTAATAAGAAATTACCAAAATCTATGCAATTTGAACATTCTATTTCATTTATAGATGGAAAAACAATACCTAGATTTTATCTCGGACAAAAAAAATATTTCCACAACCTTTTCGAGGTTTAATTTTTTCACCAGATAAATATGCTTTTAATTTAGATAGAAATTTTGTTGATCTTTTAAGAGGAGCAGATTTAAATAATTATGCTGTAGAAGATCTCATAAAATATAAAGCTATGTTAGATAGAGTTGGTGCAGTAAAATCTCTTAGACGTTATAAACAATTAGAAAATTTATTATCAACGGGAGTTAAAGTAGGAAAAGGTTTTAAAACTGAAACAACTGTATTTTTACCAGATGATCCACAAGAATTACTAAATAGATTAAATATTTTAATATCGGCAATAAAAGAAGGACATAATTCTAGTTTCAATGAAATTCATGCTATATTAAAAAGACTGTTAGAAAAGAAGATTCTAAATGAAGAGGATTATAAAAGTATAACGAACCGATGGTTCTAGGGCTTCGCCCGTAGCTGAAATATGTTGTTTTTAATTTTTTTATGAAAAAATATTTATTCAAAATTTTAACTAAAAAATGTGTTCAGCAGATTTATACAAAATTAATAATCATTTAAAAAATTTGACAGAGATTTTGGGTTCATCAAAATTTAGTACGACGTTAAAAATTAAAACAACTACTTCATCACACACTTGTAATTTAGAACCCATTCTACATTTGGAACAAAATAAAAATTATCAAATTGCATTGACTAGTTTCTCTACATTTAACACTATTCAAAACGTTATCAAAGATGTGAATGATCAATTTAGATATTCTACTGATAAAGGAAAAACGTGGAAAATACTAACTTTTCTTCCTGGTTCTTACGAAGTTGAATCAATATCAAATGAAATTAAGAGACATTTAGGTATACCATTTAAAGATAAGAAACAATTACATTTTGCAGTTGAACCGGCAGTCAATAAATTTTCTCTTACTTTAGACGAAAATCATCAAGTTGATTTTAATCATGATAGATCATTGTCAAAGCTATTAGGATTTAATAAACAAACCTATAGTCAAGGTTATCATTTAGATGAGAAGATTCCAAAAATAACTGAAATAAATTCAATTGTTGTACATTGTGACATTATTGAAGGAGGATATATAAATGGTAAATTGTCAAATTTAATATTCAGTTTTCCAGCTTTTACTGTACCCATTGGTTATAGATTAAATGTAATTCCACAAACATTAATATATTTCCCTATTACAAGAAAAAACTATTAACAACATTAACATGAGAATCACTGATGAGAAAGGACAAGAAATAAATTTTGGAGGTGAAGAGATTATGATAGATCTTTTGGTTCGGGAGGTATAAACTCCCGTTCGAGAGGTATAAACTCCCGTTCGGGAGGTATAAACTCCCGTTCGAGAGGTATAAACTCCCACGCGAAGCTAGAGAAGTTTAATTTTCTTCTTCTTCTTTTAAAATAAAAATAAAATTTTTTTATTAAAAAATGAGTGAAGTACTACCATTAAATAAAAAAAACTTAAATTTAATCATCATCCAAATTTATCTAATAAAGTTTTGTCAGTTATTTGCGGAAGATCAGGTTGTGGTAAAACGCATCTATTGTTTAAAATTTTAACGACTCCAAATTTTTTGGATTATAACAATCTTATAATTTATACAACAACAGCAGAACAACCCGTCTATCAATTTTTAAAATATGGATTTGAAAATAATCTTAAAAAACAGCAATTGCTTCATTATTCAAAGAATATGAAAAATCTGAAGATGAAGAAGAAATAAGTTCGTGGTGTGAAGAAGCAGCAAAAAATAATCAGTTAGTTGAATCCAATAAAAATAAGCATATAAAGATACAATTAATAGATGATAGTGGTAATATGCAAGATCCTAGTAAACTAGATAAAACAATGAAAAATTGTGTAATTTTTGATGATTGTGTTAATGATAGAAATCAGTCAGTTCAGAGAAATTATTTCACAAGAGGTAGACATAACAACTGTAGTGTATTTTATTTAACACAAAGTATGTATTCATTAGACGGAAGTGTTATTAGAAAGAATGCAAATATATTTATACTATTTGAAATAAATGCAAGAAACTTAAGTGATTTGTTAAGAGATTTATGTGTAAGAAATAAAGATGAATTTAAACAATCGTGTAACAATGCTTGGTCAAAAGATTATGGCTTCATTACAATTAATATTGATAAAAAAATTCATGATAGAGTTATAGAACATTTGTTTGCCGAGTGATAAAAAAATTTTTACACTGAGTAATAAATAATAAAAATTTTTTCTAGACTGATTTAAATAATAAAAAGTTTTTTCTAGACGGATTTAAATAATAATAAATAAACTTTAAAAAGGTTCAGTAGTTATTCCAGCAGGTAAAATTTTTCTTTTATCATCAAATGGATCTAATGCTAATTTATGTTCCTCTCTTAAATACATTTTATGTTTCTTTGAATTAAGTCTATAATTACATGCTGTTTTTATTTCATTATTAAATAATACATTTTTATAATCTTGAAATGTTATTTGATTAGCCACTGATGCCTTTGAAATTCCTTTTAATGTTTTATGTGTTTTAATATTATTAGTTGTATCATAACAGTAACATTTAGATTTTAAAAATATAGCTTCTGTTATGAAATCTTCATTTACTTCTAATTCATCTTTTACTTTGCATAAATCAGAAGGATGAATGACATCTTTTATTTTATCTGTTTCTTTAACAAGTGTAGAATTATACGGTATTGTTAATTCTAAGAAAACGGAATCCGTATCTGTAAAGTGTGATTTATAGTTTTTGCCATAAGCAGGTGCTAAATAATCATATATAAATCTATACATAAATAGTTTAGCTAATTCTAATATAGTGAATCCAATAAAATTAAACTTATCATGTTTTACGCTAATTCGACGTAAATGTACAGCACATAGTTCATCACTAAATCTAGTAGTTCTTTTATATGTAGGTTTCCTTGTTAAATTTTGAAACCTATCTTTATCATAAACTATTTCAATATTTTGTCTATTACGCACATTTTCTGAAGTCTTACCATAGAATGCATTATTCATTAATTTGAAGAACACGTTTCCAAAATCCTCTTTATTTCTTTTAGCTATTTTACGTTTTTCAATATTGAACTCTATATAATTTTTTAACCATTTAGATTTTTGATAAAATAGTTTTCGATGTATTTTGGTGAGAATCATTCCATGTTCTAAATACCAATCTAGCATTCTTCCTTCAACAACATACTTTCTTTTATTACTTTGTGTTAACATAAGTTTGTTTGTTGGTCTGTATTTCTTAGGAATTATAGATTTTTGATAATCTGAAAAATCTTCTATATTGGGAATTTTGTTTTCGGGACAGAAAGGAAAATATTTTGTTTCATCTTTTATTTCATCAGGGTATACTAAATCAACTTCATATATATAACCATGATTATAATTTCCATCATATGCTTTTTGATAATCTACAACGGGCGAAGCCCTAGTAGACATCTCTGATGTCGTACGAATATTACACAATGACATTTCACCTGTTGGTAATTCTTGTATCATGCAAGAAGAATATAAGCTATTAAAGTCATAACAACAAATAGTTTTCTCTCATGATTTCATCAATTGCTGCTTGACTCTCTTCATTTGATATAAGTCCTTCTATATTTTGATTAAACAATTTTATAAACTGATCGCTTTCTTCTGGAGATAAAGGTTTCATTATTCCATAATCATCAGGATTTACTTTTTTATTGTAACACTGTACATAACGATTACCTAAAACTGATGAAACTCCACCTCTAATTCCAGATTCAAAAAATAATAATTTATCATATGTATTTTCTTTATAATGTTTAAGTTTAATGCCAGTATGTTTTAATCCTGCTAACCATGTTAAACCTGGTGTAGAATAACAATAACATGGATCTATTCCGTAATATTCCAAACACATGTCACGAAAGTTTTCAAAAAGATCAGCTAGTATTAACACATCTATCTGTAGATATTTCATTGTATAATCATACATTGTTTTACAAATTTAACTCTCTCCAATTTTTTTCAGCTTCAGCATAGTCTTCTTCAGATAATTGTGATTGTTTTAATGTTGATTTAAGTTTATTTATTGGAGGAAGTTGTTTTTCTTCCATAATTTTATTCAAAGAATTAAAATCTCCAGTTATGTACTCATACGGAAATATTCCTTTTAAAGGTTTTAAATTATATTTATTTAATATTTTACATTGTTCAGGTTTCAAAGTTTTTCCCATAACATCTAATGAATAAGGAGTAAAAAATCTAAATGCATCTAAAATTCTAATACAACCTGATTGCATTGAAAAATATTCTTCTTCTGTTTCCATTGTACATTTATTTGTTGTTGTTGTAATTTTTCAGATGAAAATAAATCTTTCATTACTAGATGGAAATCATATTTAGAACCATTGTAGAAATATAGAGGAACAAAGTTATATTTAAATTTATTAGCATTAAGATTACAAGAATTATGTGCTGCACCTCTATATAATCCATTTAGATGATCATGATCTTTTACTTTGACGGCAGAGCCGTCGCTTCGCTTGTCAAGGTATCTACCTTTGCCATTTTTATAATTTTTTGTAAATTCTTTTCCACAGTAATAACAATTTGTTTCATTAACAAAATTAATTTTTTCTTCATCCGTTAATGGAAGCATTGGTATATTTGTTTCAAGCAATTGTGAAAAACGTCCTTGTAATTCTTCTACTTTCTTTGTAAACATTTCTGAACCATCTTCACCATAGTATTGATAATATTCTGATTTAAATAATTCAGGATAATTTGAGTGAATGTACATTCCCCAACATAATGGTTTTTGTTCAAATAAATATTTTTCTTTACTTTGTTCAGGTGCACTTTTTTCATAATTATCATTTTCAGAATCGGGTGAAGCCCTGGAAGACATCTCCGATGTCCCGTGATTTTGTGTCATATTAACATTATATGCTTCAAAATCACAATAAATAGTAAAGGGTACTTTATTTTTCAAATACCATTTATTATATTCTAAATAATCATCTTTTGGAAATGTGTTTCTGACTGCTTCATTTTGTTGACAATTCTCCAAATGTCTATTCATTTCTTCTTTAGTTCTAAAGCTCGTCATACATTGAAGACAAGGAAAATTTGTATTATCTGAAGTTTTTGTAAATATAGAAACATCTTTACACAATATAGAATGACCCTGATAATATATTCGCTTGTGCTGGTTGTTTTGTTTCTTCTAGTTTTTCAAATTTATCTTTATATATTTCATGTGTTTCATCAATTTGTCTTTGTAAATCTTTTTCAGACTGTTGATAATTTTGATTTAATATTTGTAGCTGTCGTTCATATTCTTTATTATATTGTTCTTTATATTGCTGTTGACATTTTTTAAACATTCATTTATTTTTTAATTGGTTTCATTTTCTTCATTATTTAATTCTTTATTGTCTTCATTTAATTTTTGAATCGTTTCTATCTTATTTTGATATTTATGGCCATATTCTTGTACTAATATTTTTGTTTGTTGTCGATAATCTGTTTTACATTTTTGTAAACTTTTATTTAAATTTTCTAATTTTTGTTGATATTCTAAAGATAAAGATGAATATTTGTAATTATAATCATCATTACGTCCTTTATAATTATTATGATTAATCATTATTGGTGATAGTGTTTTAACAATTTCAAATTTTTCAGTACATATTATATTTCCTTGGTAAAAAATATTGTGATGCATGTAATTTCCTCTTTTATTGTATACTATTTCTGATTGACATAAATTTTATTATTCTAATAAAATATTTTTGAATCTGAGTAAAATGGAGTAATTTTACCAATAGAAACATAATTCACATTTAATTCAAAAACATTTACTTCTATTAAATTTTTATTCTTTTTATGAAACTTTATTAACCTATTATAATCATATGGAAATTCATCTAAGCCATCAGAGAGATCAAATTCATTTATGTATTCTTCTTTATTGTAATGACTTAGTCTTTCTTTATGATATTTTGCAGGATGTAAATGTGCTATAATACTCCACAGAAAACAATAATCATCTTCATTTTTTATGTTGATTATTTGTGGTGAACTGAAAGGTAAAGGAACATAACTACCACCAGTATTATTTTTATATTTATCAATTACTATTTTCTTAGATAGTATTTTAACAAATCTCCAACCAGATTCACGTAACTCGGCTTCAATTATACAATTTTCTAATTTATTTATCATCGATTCAAATATGGGTTGTATATCATTTATATCATGAATTTCTTGTGAATTTGTAAAATGTCCTTGTATTATTTCTTCAGGAATTCCATTAGGTCCATTTTTTGTATAAAGTACTTCTACATTCATATAACATTTGAAAGATTTCTTAAATATTTTGAAAAAGTTGGATAGAATATCAGAAAAAGTTTTATCGGTTTCATTATGTTCAACAGATTCATTAAATAAATATTTTATATCTGTTACCGCTTCATCGGTGCGTTCAGCTTCGTCAAATTCATCTGTATCGCTAAATAAATATCTTCCATCTGGTAAGGACTCATCTTCACTATTAAAAACTTTTTTATATTCCGAATGTGAATAATCATCAAACATTTTTTTAACTTTTATATCAGTAGGTAATGTTTCTAGATAGTTTTTATAACTATTTAATTTTAATATATTTCCTTCATCAACTCGATCAACATTTTGTAAATGCAATTTACTATTTAAATGAGATTGATAACTTCTTTTAGTTTGCAACTTTTTTTTACATAAGTTACAATAAAACTTGGTATTTTCCATTTTTTTATTTTTTAAAGAAAAAAATTGTGTTTTAATTTTAGATATAAACATTCTAATATCAAGGACTTGAGAGTTAATATATATCATTATAAATTTCACGTTCTTTAGTTATTTTATTTTCTTTATCATATAATGTTTTATAATATTAAGTTTTATCATATAACGTTTTATCAAAAGATAATTTAAATTTATTTTCACTAACTATTGATTCTTCATCATCATCATCAATTGATTCTTCATCATCATCATCAATTGATTCTTCATCATCATCATAAATTGATTCTTCATCATCATAAATTACACTTTTTGGTATAGGATGCCATTCCCTGATAGGATACCATTCTCTTATTGGAATATCTAACTCTAAATTACATTTTTATCTGATAATAATATAATAGAGAAAAATATTGGTCTTTGATCTCTTTTGGAAAATTTAATAACACCACCATAATCTGAATCACTTTTAGTTTTTATTAAAGATGATAAAATTTAAATTGATTAGATGTAAATCCTAATTTAAATTTTGTAGACCCGACACATAGTTGTCTAACAGTATCTTCAACTATACCATCATTATTATTTTCAATTGTAAGAAAATGAAATTTAGATAAATTTTGTTTATATGTAGTATTAATATCATGTTGAGATATAAATTTTTCTTCACTTAAATTTTTATAATTACTAATATTTTTATAATCTTTTTTACCATTTACACCATTTTCAGATGTTTCAGAATCATCATCTATATTATTATCATAAGATTCTTTAAGATCGGGCAAAGCCCTAGAACCTTCGGTTCGTTTATTATGATTATGATTATGGTCATTGTTAATAGTATAAGGTGTTGTCCACATATAAATTTTTTCTTGTTGAGCTAAACCATTTATGTAAGATTTTAACAAATTAATATTTAAGTTTGAATATAATCCTATATATGTATCATCATCATATCTTTGCGGCATTTCTAATGTTTCTTGTTTATAAATAGTGTCTCTATAATATACTTGACATAATAATTCTTCGTTATGTTTTTTACTCTCGATATGAATATTATATTGGTTTTGTTCATCAACAAATAATCTTATTTTTTCTTTTGAGAAAGATTATAATTTTTTAACTAATTCTCTAATATTGATATAATTGATAATTTTAGTTTCTATCCAAAAAGTATTACTAATTGGTAACACTGCTCTAATAAATCCATAAACATTATTATGACCAATGATAACCATATTTTTTTTATTCAATTCTACATAAGCTACATCATTATATTTACTAACAATATCCATAAATTTTATAAATGGATCTCCCGGGAAAATACAATAGTTAGTTTCTATAGAAGGTAAACCTTTAGTCTGTTCTCTAAATATTTCTGCTTGTAATTCAAATAAAATATTTACATCTATACATGGATTATTATTATTATTATCAAAACATTTATTTTCAAATCCCGTTGATCTCGTCGAATAAGAAGAACAGGATGATGCGGACGAACATAATTTTTTTAGATTTGCTTTTTCCATTTTTTTATTTTTATTAGAAAAAAATTTTTTTTTTAATTGTTTTAAAAATTATGTTACCAAATGTTGGCGGAGGTGCATATATCCCGAATAATCGTGAATCAGAAATAGAAATAGAAAATTATATCATGAAAACTGGAGACGTTTTATCTGGTCCATTGCATCTTTCTATTCTTCCGCAACAAGATACAGAGTTAACAAATAAACAATATGTTGATACACAAGTCAATGATTTAAAAGAAAAATATATAAACGATGTTTTGGTTCCACTGATGAACGAATTAAAGTTTCTAAAACTTAATAACAAATCATTAAACGAAAAATTATCAAAACTTGATAAAAAGGATAGAGAGCTAGAAGCAGATATAGCAAAACTTTTTAAAAAGATTTCTGAACAATCAAAAATTTTAATATTACTTTCTATAAAGTTAGAATCTGCAGTCATTAAAAATAAACATCAGATACAACTATTGAAAGAACAATTAGAAGATGAAATAGAAAAACTACCTGAAAGAATTTTAAAAAAATTAATGCAGTTACAAACTACATTCCAAAAAAGTGTTGATGAATTAAGTTCTAAAATTACTCAACAAATGAAAAAGATGAATAGAATAATAAATGAAGTAAACTCGCTTAATCAAAAAGTTGATAAAATGAAAACTCTTAAAAATAATTTAGAAAATGAATTAAAGAAAAATTTACAAGAAAACTCTAAAGAAAATGAAGAACAGTTAGATTCTGTTAAAAGACAATTAGATGTTCTTAAAATTAAGTTAAATGCTCTTAAAGCGGCGTTGAAGATGAATCAGGAGAAAATGCAAGTTAATAGAAAAGAAATTAAAGTACATCACACGCTACTTGACGCAATAGATAAAGTGCAACGGAAAATTAATAAAGTTATCACGAAGTTGTTGGACATTCACACACGTAAATCTTAATCGGAGCGAAGCTCCTCGAGGCTTTAGCCGATCGGACCAAAGGTCCTAAGGTTACTAACCAATCGTAAATATTTTTCCCAAAAGTCAAATTTATTCCTAAAAAATGCCTATAATTTATAAACACAATCTTAAACATTTTGCTTCAAATCAAAGAATTGCTCATGAACCACGTATGAATCCTGTTTATCATTATGATATTAGAGAAACAGTTCACACGGAAGGAGCTGGCATCTTTTCTGGTATTGGAAGTATCGTTAACTTAATTAAAAATAATAAAGATTTGATTACATCTGCCGCAAAAGGAGCAGCTGCTATAGGTAGTACAGCTAGTGCAATATCAAATGCTGTTAAGTCTCAAAACAAATTAAAACAACTAGAAGCTATTCGTAAACTTAGGAATGATTCTGAAGAACTAAAAAATTCAAAAAAACTTTCAGAGGAAACAAAAAACAAAATTGCTAACATAGCTGTTGGGCAAACCTTGAGGAGCGGAACTCCGTCTGATAGTAAACATAAGAAGAAATCAGGCGTAGCCATACAACGTTCAATTGAAGAAATAAGAGGTAATGGCGTGAGCAGCAACCTTCGGTCTAACCAGCAAAGCTGTAGCGGAGCTGGTCTAGCAAAAATATAAAATATATTTGTTAGTAAAATTTTTTTAGCAAAATTTTTTTGATTAAAATTTTTTCTGTGTGTGAGAAAAAACAAAAAGTCAAATTATTTTTTATACAAATGTCTTCGCTTATCGAAAATAAATTTGAATTAGATAAACCACCAGGTGTTAGTTATAATCAAAAAAAGAATGACTATATAAGAATTGCTATGAATCCCGGATCTTCTAGTAGAGTGAATACTGGAGGTGATTTAATTTTTGAAGTTGATAATCAACAAAGTTATTTATATCTACCTGATTCATTTTTACACTGTGAATATTCTTTATATAGTGATGCCAATTTTACAACACCATTACCAGATACCGATAATATTGCATTAGAGAATAATTTTTTTCCAAAATTATTTACACAAATGCGTTTAGATGTTGCAACTCAAAATATAGAATCAATAAGTGATTCTCCAGGTGTAATTGATACAATGCTTAGATTTGTAACAATTGGTGAAAATAATAAAAAGTATGAAATCGAAGGTTGGTTTCCTGATACTAATGATGGTATAATTGTTGATGATTTAACTCACGCTGGAACAGATGCCGCAGGAATTGCGAAAGATGTAGAAAATATTGCAAAACATTTAAATAAAACAAACAATAGTGCATATAAAGAAAGACGTGAATTTAACAAGAAAAGTAAACAGACAGTAAATTGGTCATTGTCTCTATTACTCGGATATTTAGATTATGATAAAATATCATATCAATTAAAATTTAAATTAATAATTAATCGCAGAGCAAATAATGAATTAATCTTTTTTGGTAAGACTGGAAAAAAAGCATATCTAAAAATTGATAGACTTGAATGGTGGATTGAGCATATTACTCCTAGTTTAGAGATCGAATTAGCTATTGCAAATAGATTAAACACTAACAAACCAATTCCAGTAAATTTTCGAAAGCGTACTGCTAGTTCAGTAACTTTTTCCGAACAAAGATTTAACTGGCATTTTACTAGAACTTCAAATACTCCAAGATATTTTTTACTAACATTTCAAAGAAATAATTCTCCAAGTTTTGATAAGAACAACAATCTTTTTCATATTAATACAATTCGAAGTTTACAAGTTTCATTAAATCAACCCCGATATCCAATTGATCCATTAAGATTCGATGATACCAATAATCAATTTATGGAAGGATATGATTCTTATCGAAATCTTTGTATAAAATTTGGAGTTGAACCACAATTAACTCCTGGAGATTGGAGACATTTATATCCTGTTTTCTGTTTCGATTTAAGTGCACAATCTGAAGATCTTATCAAGACTGGTTGCGATGTAACAATTAATATTGAAAAGAAAGATTCCACAACTTCATTGATGGCTTATGGTTTATTGCTAGAAGATGTAAAATATTCTATTGAAATTCTTAATGGAAAGATGGCTAGGATTAATTAATTTTTTTGATAACTTAAAATTTTGATAACTAGAATAGATTACAAAATTTTTGATAACTTAAAATTTTTTCATAACTAGAATAGATTAAAAATTCTTAACTTAAAATTTTTCGTAACTAGAATAGATTAAAAATTTTTGGTAACTTAAAATTTATTCATAACTAGAATAGATTAAAATATTTTTGGTAACTTAAATTTTTTTTATTAAAAATGTCGCAAGCGAAAAGTAATAATAATAATAAAACTGTTGAATTAAAATTGCGTAACATTGTTGACAAAAATACACCCAAAACTATTATGATTAACAAAAAAAAGTATTACATAAGTAAACCAATGATAGAGAATATTCAATTACAAGAAGAAAAGAATGGCGGGATTATCCCATTAATTCCACTAATAATAGGTGGCATAGCAGCAGCAGAAAGTGTTGCAGGTGGGACAGCTGGTATTGTCCAAGCAGTAAATAAAAATAAATCAGAGAAAGCAGAATTAGAAGAACAAAAACGTCATAATAGAGAGTTAGAGAAAGTTGATAGGGGAGAAGGAGTAGTAGATAATTTTATTAGTAAATTAAAATTAGTTGATGAATGAAAACGAGTTCTTAAAAATATTCTCCACAATGTTGATGATTTAATTGAAATTAAAGAAACTAAAGATGGTTCTGGAATATATCTAAGTCCTAGTATGATTCGGTAATAACCTCAGGACCTTTGGTCCATAAGGTAAAACTTTTATTTTATCTTTTAAAATAAATTCTACAAATTCCGAAAATTTAATTAGATTAAGAATTGCTAATTTAGATTTATTAAATTATCTATTAAACAAAAATAAAAACTCAAATTGTAAAATTTATGAAGGTAACGACATACAAAAGACATTAGAAAACTTTCCTGGATTTATTTGGAGTAAATATTCGAAAGAAAAACATCTTCCTGGTCTGGTCATTCATATACCGGTCCAGGAACTCGATTAGATATAAGACTAGATGATAATAATAATCCGAAACCAGGTGAAGAACCAATAAATAGAGTAGATGCCGCCGCTTATAGACATGATTTAGCTTATCGAAATCATGATCTAAGTTCTCGACATGCAGCTGATAAGAAGATGATTCAAGAATTAGATAGTATTCAAAATCCTACATTTAGAGAAAAAATTGAAAGAATGTTTGTTAAGAAAGCTTTACAAGCTAAAATATTATTTGGTCAGGGTTTAAATGAAACGACAGCAAAGCTGTCTGAGAGCAACGCTCGAACCTACGCGTCCGAAATCCACAAGGAATACAGAAGGCCTAAATATTTATTGAAAGTAAAAGTATTTAATAAAGATGATATTTGGAGTGCTGATCTTATTCATATGCCGAATGAAAAAGATTATAAATACGCATTGACCGTTATAGATTTATATACACGATACGCTTGGGTAAAGCCTTTAAAAAGAAAGTGGTCTATCAGTTAAATATGCGTTTGAAGAAATCTTTAAAGAAAGTAAGAGAAAGCCAAAAAAATTGTTTGTTGATAAAGGGTCGGAATTTTATAACCGAAACGTTCAGCCACTATTTGAAACTGTTTATTCAACTGAAAACGCTGGAAAGGCTGTAGTAATAGAAAGATTCAATAGATCATTAAAAAATAAAATTTTCAAAAAATTTACTGAGCGAGGAAATCAGAAATGGTTGAAGATATTACCAGAATTTGTAGAAGAGTATAACAATAAGATTCATTCAGGTATTGAAGAAACTCCAAAGAATGCTTCTGACGACCCTGATTTAATACGAAAGAAAATATTCGAGAATAATTATTCGAATGAGAGTAATCCGAATTTACAGAAACTTAAGCCGAAATTTAAGATTGGAGATAGAGTTAGAATATTTAAGTATAAGAATAAATTTGAAAAAGGCTTTGTTGGCTATTGGACGAAAGAGATATTTGAAGTTTGTAAAATAAATCAAACTTATCCGATTACTTACGAAATCAAAGATTTAGATGATGAAAATATCAGAGGCCGATTTTATCAAAATGAATTACAACGAAGTGATTTTTAATTATCATTATCATTATTATTGGAACTAACGTTTCGGGAATGAAAATCCCTTGTTCAATTCTAACATAATATCAAGAAATGGTACTCCTTTTTGTAATTTAAATAAAACATAAAGACATAATTGACCACAGTAAGTAGTTCCCGGTTTTTGAATTTGAAATGTATTATAAGTTCCATTGCCAAGTAATTTTTTGACTTCGTTTGTTGGAGGCAATCCATAAGAGTCGAAATAGTAATTATCTCGATTTTTATTAAAGATACCTGCAGACCAATGTATTCCTTTTTCATCTGTTGTGTGAAGATTTGTTATGAAATTTATAGTTATTGTTGGCTTATTTTTGATCAATTGTAATTCTTCTCTCATTAGAACATGAAAATTCTTTATTCCTAATTGATTTGCAATTTTCTTTAGATCAAAATTTGTAGTTGTTTG
This sequence comes from Prostheceraeus crozeri, assembly GCA_907163375.1. NCBI lineage: Eukaryota > Metazoa > Platyhelminthes > Polycladida > Euryleptidae > Prostheceraeus > Prostheceraeus crozeri. Next base: position 546,088 of record CAJQUW010012358.1, read on the forward strand.
CGTTCCATATCATTTTAAAAACTCATTTATGTTGCTCATTTTATAATAAAAAAATTTCTTAAGGGACGCTGGAGTAGGATTTTCTGGTTATATATTCCACGTCTTACAAATGTCTAAGTGGGTGTAGCAGCTGTTTGTTCTTTCATACATTGTTTCCTTTCAAATGTTTGAGTGGGAAGTCACAGCTCTTTACACTGAAATGCCTTTTCTTCATAAATGCGAGAAGCAGATATTCTCTACAATTGAGTGATCATCTGAGCACAAAGCAGTAGCAACTACAGGAATTGTAAGAACGCCTGATGAAATGACAATTGTAGATACTCCTAAATTTATTGATAAGAATATGCCAATTCCTTCAAATATTTTTAGTCACATGATATATTTTAAAAACCTGAAAACGTCTAAACTCATGAATTTGAAATTCTCAACTTTTATGATTTTCGGTGTCCTGGAACGGTCATGATTTGAGCAATGAAAAATGTCATAATCACAAATTTGAGATTCTCAACTTTTATGATTTTCGGTTTCCTGGAACGGTCATGATTTTCAAGGTAAAAATTGTAATTCTCAAATTTTGAGTTTCTTAACTTTTCTGATTTTTTCGGTGTCCTGGAACGGTCATGATTTTAAGGGTGAAACTTGTAATTCTCAAATTTTGAGATTTTGAAAAATTTGAAAAATTAGGTATTTTTAAAAACGCCCAAATTTATGAATTTAAGTCTTCATAACATGAAAAATGACCAAAATTCATGAATTTAGACCATTTAAAAACTACCATTTTTTTGAAAAATCGGTATCCTTAAAAACGACTAAATTTATGAATTTAGGTCTTAAAAACCTGAAAAAGGGTCTAAATTCATGAATTTATGTCGTTTTTAAAAATACCATTTTTTTTAATTTTATGGTGTCCTGGAACGGTCTTTTGCCAATTACTCATATCAACTACAATAACATTTGCAAAGAAAATGAATTGTCGTCAAAACATAAAACTATAATCTTCAAGCAACGGAGGGAAAACCACGATTGACCGGTGTAGTCGTATTTAATTCAGCGACAAGTTTCGACCGGTGCTTCGGTCCTGTTCACGCAAACTGGACATCAAATGCTGCCTTGATAACAATTCACAGTACATAAATGAGAGAGGTAAAACGTGACCTTCAGTTCACGTGCACTAGACATTAAAATGACCTTCCTAAAATATAAGAAGCAAATAATGACTTCTACTGACTGAAATAATAGTAATATGAAAGAATGTCTAAAAATGATACAGAAGCAAAATCACTTAGAGACTAATCGTGTCCATGTGTCATCCACCACACACTTCACTCTGTTTGAGGAACCGAGCTTCTTTGTCCACCATGCCTCCTTGAATATTCTCTTCTTATACCATGACTGCTCCCTGTCCAGTGTAGTCGCCGCCTCCCAGTCCATGGTGTGACCCGTCTTCATAACATGTGCAGATATTTCTGAGCATTCGACATTCATGTTCCTCACCATTCTTTTGTGCTCCTTGACCCGCTGCTCCAAAGTTCTTCCAGACTCGCCAACGTATGTCCACTGGCATCCCATAAACCTTATTTGGTACACAACACCCAAATGTACTCTCCCCTCCTGACGCTTTCTTACCAATCGGTCAGCCAACCTGCAAACCGGTCTGCCAGTCACTCTCCTTCCAAGTCCACCAAGAATCTTGGATATCCTCTCGTAGACCCCTGGGTAATATGGTAACGAATACCTTGGACCTTCATGCAACTCCTCCTCCTTCCTTCCACTAGACTTCCCCATGACCAAGAGATCACTTCGCCGGTAACCTCTGTGCGTCAAATCACGTCTAATTCTTCTGCGTTTATTTTTCTTCTCCCCAACCGAACAAATCTGGTCCACCCTTCTGTCGAGAGAACCAACAACTCCGCGAAACACCGATTTCGGATGACACGAGTTTCTTTCCAAATAACTGTTACGGTGCGTGTTTTTCCTCAATACTCCGAACACCACTCCCTCACGACTTCTCCTTATTGCAATATCTAAAAACGGCAAAACCCCATCGCTTTCTTGTTCCACCGTAAATTTAATCGAAGGTCTCAAGGAATTCAAGAAATCAAGATATTCCTGAACATCCTTTGGGTCTCCTTTGAAGCGTGCCAGTATATCGTCAGTATATCTCATCCAAACATCTGGCACTCGCAGCCCCCTCAATAGCCCTTCACGTAACGCCATCTCTTCAAAATGAAACATGTAGACATTGGCCACCACAACACTGAGACTGCTTCCCATTGCTATTCCATCATTCTGTATGTAAACACCGCCTTCAAAAACAAAATAACATCTCGTGAGGCAAAACCTAACCAGCTCAACCAATTCACTCACGCGTAACTTAGACCTTTCTGCAATATAGGGGTCCCCAAACAATCGGTCACGTACCACCTCCAGACTCTCACCAACCGGTATGCTGGTAAACAGACTATCCACGTCGTAGCTGACCAATCGCCCATCCACAAAATCCTCAATTTTCTGTATCCTGGTAACGACGTCAGCAGAATTCGCGACATATGAATTCCCATCCTTTCCATATGGTGCCAGAACATCGGCCAAATATCTACTGATCCCAGCGAAAAGCGTCCCGACCATGCTCACTATTGGTCTCAACGGGTTGCCAGCCTTATGAACCTTCGGATTGCCAAAAATATACGGCCTCTGAAAATGCGTCGGACAAATCCTGTTATATTCTCCATAACCGAGTCTTCCAGATCTCTTCGCTTCCCTCAAAATCTCCATCAGTTCCTTCCTATACTTCTGACCAGGGTCCGTATTCACACTCTCGTAAGGGCCAGACTCTATCAGGATCCTCAACTTCTCATCATACTCCATCTTGTTCATCAACACCACCGCTCCACCCTTGTCCGCCTGTAGGATCTTGACATCCTTCAAGCGCGCCAAGTCTTCAACAGCCTCGCTCTCCTCTCTTGATAAATTTGACTCGCCCCTCCTATAGCCCTCCAAGACCTTCGCCACCTCTCTCCTGGCCCATGCAGCCTCTCCACTGCTCAAGCCATCCAAGGCAGACTCAACGTCGGCTACCAGGTCCCTGTAGTCAATCTTAGCCGGAGTCATGGCAAAATTCAACCCTTTGCTCAAAACCTGCTCCTCCGTCGTTGACAAATCCCTGTCACTTAGGTTCACGACCAGCTTATCAGATCTCTTCTCCTCCTGCGTGTCACCGTCCTTTTCTTCAGAGACGTCCAGTAGCTTGAACTCCTGCCTCCGTCTCCATTCCAGCCTCCTTCGCAAGGTCTCCTCCTCACGCTCTCGCCATACCTCCACCGCAGAATCCACGTAGTCCGCCATCCTCATCATCAGATCCTCACTTCTCACCATGTCTCGTAAACAACTCCACCGCATTGCCAAAATCGGCGATAAGGCCTCCATCTCCCTTCTGATCTTTCCGATTGTCATGCCGATCATCTCCTTCTGTATCCTCCACTTCAAAACCCGGCAATGATTAAATGCTCCAGGCAACTTGAAACGTAAGGATGATGGGGCAGTCCTGCTCCGTCGACACTCTTTCATAAAGTCCAAACGTCTTCTCTGTTTTAATTCATCTTCTCTCTCACGTAGATACTTCCTGAATATCAATAGACATCTCCCGCCTTCGATGTCTCGTATTTCTCTGAAGATGCAGTGCGCGGTTCCTTTCATATTCTTCAAGCAACGGAGGGAAAACCACGATTGACCGGTGTAGTCGTATTTAATTCAGCGACAAGTTTCGACCGGTGCTTCGGTCCTGTTCACGCAAACTGGCACATCAAATCAGAAGATCAGGAAAGATCAGAAGGGAGATGGAGGCCTTATCGCCGATTTTGGCAATGCGGTGGAGTTGTTTACGAGACATGGTGAGAAGTGAGGATCTGATGCTGAGGATGGCGGACTACGTGGATTCGGCGGTGGAGGTATGGCGAGAGCGTGAGGAGGAGACCTTGCGAAGGAGGCTGGAATGGAGACGGAGGCAGGAGTTCAAGCTACTGGACGTCTCTGAAGAAAAGGACGGTGACACGCAGGAGGAGAAGAGATCTGATAAGCTGGTCGTGAACCTAAGTGACAGGGATTTGTCAACGATGGAGGAGCAGGTTTTGAGCAAAGGGTTGAATTTTGCCATGACTCCGGCTAAGATTGACTACAGGGACCTGGTAGCCGACGTTGAGTCTGCCTTGGATGGCTTGAGCAGTGGAGAGGCTGCATGGGCCAGGAGAGAGGTGGCGAAGGTCTTGGAGGGCTATAGGAGGGGCGAGTCAAATATATCAAGAGAGGAGAGCGAGGCTGTTGAAGACTTGGCGCGCTTGAAGGATGTCAAGATCCTACAGGTGGACAAGGGTGGAGCGGTGGTGTTGATGAACAAGATGGAGTATGATGAGAAGTTGAGGATCCTGATAGAGTCTGGCCCTTACGAGAGTGTGAATACGGACCCTGGTCAGAAGTATAGGAAGGAACTGATGGAGATTTTGAGGGAAGCGAAGAGATCTGGAAGACTCGGTTATGGAGAATATAACAGGATTTGTCCGACGCATTTTCAGAGGCCGTATATTTTTGGCAATCCGAAGGTTCATAAGGCTGGCAACCCGTTGAGACCAATAGTGAGCATGGTCGGGACGCTTTTCGCTGGGATCAGTAGATATTTGGCCGATGTTCTGGCACCATATGGAAAGGATGGGAATTCATATGTCGCGAATTCTGCTGACGTCGTTACCAGGATACAGAAAATTGAGGATTTTGTGGATGGGCGATTGGTCAGCTACGACGTGGATAGTCTGTTTACCAGCATACCGGTTGGTGAGAGTCTGGAGGTGGTACGTGACCGATTGTTTGGGGACCCCTATATTGCAGAAAGGTCCAAGTTACGCGTGAGTGAATTGGTTGAGCTGGTTAGGTTTTGCCTCACGAGATGTTATTTTGTTTTTGAAGGCGGTGTTTACATACAGAATGATGGAATAGCAATGGGAAGCAGTCTCAGTGTTGTGGTGGCCAATGTCTACATGTTTCATTTTGAAGAGATGGCGTTACGTGAAGGACTATTGAGGGGGCTGCGAGTGCCAGATGTTTGGATGAGATATATTGACGATATACTGTCGCGCTTCAAAGGAGACCCAAAGGATGTTCAGGAATATCTTGATTTCTTGAATTCCTTGAGACCTTCGATTAAATTTACGGTGGAACAAGAAAGCGATGGGGTTTTGCCGTTTTTAGATATTGCAATAAGGAGAAGTCGTGAGGGAGTGGTGTTCGGAGTATTCAGGAAAAACACGCACCGTAACAGTTATTTGGAAAGAAACTCGTGTCATCCGAAATCGGTGTTTCGCGGAGTTGTTGGTTCTCTCGACAGAAGGGTGGACCAGATTTGTTCGGTTGGGGAGAAGAAAAATGAACGCAGAAGAATTAGACGTGATTTGACGCGCAGAGGTTACCGGCGAAGTGATCTCTTGGTCATGGGGAAGTCTAGTGGAAGGAAGGAGGAGGAGTTGCATGAAGGTCCAAGGTATTCGTTACCATATTACCCAGGGGTCTACGAGAGGATATCCAAGATTCTTGGTGGACTTGGAAGGAGAGTGACTGGCAGACCGGTTTGCAGGTTGGCTGACCGATTGGTAAGAAAGCGTCAGGAGGGGAGAGTACATTTGGGTGTTGTGTACCAAATAAGGTGTATGGGATGCCAGTGGACATACGTTGGCGAGTCTGGAAGAACTTTGGAGCAGCGGGTCAAGGAGCACAAAAGAATGGTGAGGAACATGAATGTCGAATGCTCAGAAATATCTGCACATGTTATGAAGACGGGTCACACCATGGAGTGGGAGGCGGCGACTACACTGGACAGGGAGCAGTCATGGTATAAGAAGAGAATATTCAAGGAGGCATGGTGGACAAAGAAGCTCGGTTCCTCAAACAGAGTGAAGTGTGTGGTGGATGACACATGGACACGATTAGTCTCTAAGTGATTTTGCTTCTGTATCATTTTTAGACATTCTTTCATATTACTATTATTTTAGTCAGTAGAAGTCATTATTTGCTTCTTATATTTTAGGAAGGTCATTTTAATGTCTAGTGCACGTGAACTGAAGGTCACGTTTTACCTCTCTCATTTATGTACTGTGAATTGTTATCAAGGCAGCATTTGATGTGCCAGTTTGCGTGAACAGGACCGAAGCACCGGTCGAAACTTGTCGCTGAATTAAATACGACTACACCGGTCAATCGTGGTTTTCCCTCCGTTGCTTGAAGAATATGAAAGGAACCGCGCACTGCATCTTCAGAGAAATACGAGACATCGAAGGCGGGAGATGTCTATTGATATTCAGGAAGTATCTACGTGAGAGAGAAGATGAATTAAAACAGAGAAGACGTTTGGACTTTATGAAAGAGTGTCGACGGAGCAGGACTGCCCCATCATCCTTACGTTTCAAGTTGCCTGGAGCATTTAATCATTGCCGGGTTTTGAAGTGGAGGATACAGAAGGAGATGATCGGCATGACAATCGGAAAGATCAGAAGGGAGATGGAGGCCTTATCGCCGATTTTGGCAATGCGGTGGAGTTGTTTACGAGACATGGTGAGAAGTGAGGATCTGATGCTGAGGATGGCGGACTACGTGGATTCGGCGGTGGAGGTATGGCGAGAGCGTGAGGAGGAGACCTTGCGAAGGAGGCTGGAATGGAGACGGAGGCAGGAGTTCAAGCTACTGGACGTCTCTGAAGAAAAGGACGGTGACACGCAGGAGGAGAAGAGATCTGATAAGCTGGTCGTGAACCTAAGTGACAGGGATTTGTCAACGACGGAGGAGCAGGTTTTGAGCAAAGGGTTGAATTTTGCCATGACTCCGGCTAAGATTGACTACAGGGACCTGGTAGCCGACGTTGAGTCTGCCTTGGATGGCTTGAGCAGTGGAGAGGCTGCATGGGCCAGGAGAGAGGTGGCGAAGGTCTTGGAGGGCTATAGGAGGGGCGAGTCAAATTTATCAAGAGAGGAGAGCGAGGCTGTTGAAGACTTGGCGCGCTTGAAGGATGTCAAGATCCTACAGGTGGACAAGGGTGGAGCGGTGGTGTTGATGAACAAGATGGAGTATGATGAGAAGTTGAGGATCCTGATAGAGTCTGGCCCTTACGAGAGTGTGAATACGGACCCTGGTCAGAAGTATAGGAAGGAACTGATGGAGATTTTGAGGAAGCGAAGAGATCTGGAAGACTCGGTTATGGAGAATATAACAGGATTTGTCCGACGCATTTTCAGAGGCCGTATATTTTTGGCAATCCGAAGGTTCATAAGGCTGGCAACCCGTTGAGACCAATAGTGAGCATGGTCGGGACGCTTTTCGCTGGGATCAGTAGATATTTGGCCGATGTTCTGGCACCATATGGAAAGGATGGGAATTCATATGTCGCGAATTCTGCTGACGTCGTTACCAGGATACAGAAAATTGAGGATTTTGTGGATGGGCGATTGGTCAGCTACGACGTGGATAGTCTGTTTACCAGCATACCGGTTGGTGAGAGTCTGGAGGTGGTACGTGACCGATTGTTTGGGGACCCCTATATTGCAGAAAGGTCCAAGTTACGCGTGAGTGAATTGGTTGAGCTGGTTAGGTTTTGCCTCACGAGATGTTATTTTGTTTTTGAAGGCGGTGTTTACATACAGAATGATGGAATAGCAATGGGAAGCAGTCTCAGTGTTGTGGTGGCCAATGTCTACATGTTTCATTTTGAAGAGATGGCGTTACGTGAAGGGCTATTGAGGGGGCTGCGAGTGCCAGATGTTTGGATGAGATATATTGACGATATACTGTCGCGCTTCAAAGGAGACCCAAAGGATGTTCAGGAATATCTTGATTTCTTGAATTCCTTGAGACCTTCGATTAAATTTACGGTGGAACAAGAAAGCGATGGGGTTTTGCCGTTTTTAGATATTGCAATAAGGAGAAGTCGTGAGGGAGTGGTGTTCGGAGTATTGAGGAAAAACACGCACCGTAACAGTTATTTGGAAAGAAACTCGTGTCATCCGAAATCGGTGTTTCGCGGAGTTTGTTGGTTCTCTCGACAGAAGGTGGACCAGATTTGTTCGGTTGGGGAGAAGAAAAATGAACGCAGAAGAATTAGACGTGATTTGACGCGCAGAGGTTACCGCGAAGTGATCTCTTGGTCATGGGAAGTCTAGTGGAAGGAAGGAGGAGGAGTTGCATGAAGGTCCAAGGTATTCGTTACCATATTACCCAGGGGTCTACGAGAGGATATCCAAGATTCTTGGTGGACTTGGAAGGAGAGTGACTGGCAGACCGGTTTGCAGGTTGGCTGACCGATTGGTAAGAAAGCGTCAGGAGGGGAGAGTACATTTGGGTGTTGTGTACCAAATAAGGTTTATGGGATGCCAGTGGACATACGTTGGCGAGTCTGGAAGAACTTTGGAGCAGCGGGTCAAGGAGCACAAAAGAATGGTGAGGAACATGAATGTCGAATGCTCAGAAATATCTGCACATGTTATGAAGACGGGTCACACCATGGAGTGGGAGGCGGCGACTACACTGGACAGGGAGCAGTCATGGTATAAGAAGAGAATATTCAAGGAGGCATGGTGGACAAAGAAGCTCGGTTCCTCAAACAGAGTGAAGTGTGTGGTGGATGACACATGGACACGATTAGTCTCTAAGTGATTTTGCTTCTGTATCATTTTTAGACATTCTTTCATATTACTATTATTTTAGTCAGTAGAAGTCATTATTTGCTTCTTATATTTTAGGAAGGTCATTTTAATGTCTAGTGCACGTGAACTGAAGGTCACGTTTTACCTCTCTCATTTATGTACTGTGAATTGTTATCAAGGCAGCATTTGATGTGCCAGTTTGCGTGAACAGGACCGAAAGCACCGGGTCGACTTGACGTCTTGAATATTAATTACACACACGGTCATCAATCGTGGTCCCTCCGTTGCTAGAAAGAAGATAGAGAAGGAACCGCGCATCATCCTTCAGAGAAAAATACAAACTCGAAGGCGGGAGAGTTCTATTATTCAGGAAGTATCAATCGTGAGAGAGAGAATGAATTAAAAAAGAAGAAGATTTTTTTGGACTTTTAAAAAGAGGTGTCGACTGGACTGAAGTCCATCCAGCTCATCCTTGTTGCCCCCTCAAGCTTTTAATCATTGACGTTTGAGCCTGAGTATTGTGGAGAAGGAGAAGTCGGCCATGACAATCGGAGCGCAAAGATCAGAAGGGAGATGGAGGCCTTATCGCCGATTTTGGCAATGCGGTGGAGTTGTTTACGAGACATGGTGAGAAGTGAGGATCTGATGCTGAGGATGGCGGACTACGTGGATTCGGCGGTGGAGGTATGGCGAGAGCGTGAGGAGGAGACCTTGCAAAGGAGGCTGGAATGGAGACGGAGGCAGGAGTTCAAGCTACTGGACGTCTCTGAAGAAAAGGACGGTGACACGCAGGAGGAGAAGAGATCTGATAAGCTGGTCGTGAACCTAAGTGACAGGGATTTGTCAACGACGGAGGAGCAGGTTTTGAGCAAAGGGTTGAATTTTGCCATGACTCCGGCTAAGATTGACTACAGGGACCTGGTAGCCGACGTTGAGTCTGCCTTGGATGGCTTGAGCAGTGGAGAGGCTGCATGGGCCAGGAGAGAGGTGGCGAAGGTCTTGGAGGGCTATAGGAGGGGCGAGTCAAATTTATCAAGAGAGGAGAGCGAGGCTGTTGAAGACTTGGCGCGCTTGAAGGATGTCAAGATCCTACAGGCGGACAAGGGTGGAGCGGTGGTGTTGATGAACAAGATGGAGTATGATGAGAAGTTGAGGATCCTGATAGAGTCTGGCCCTTACGAGAGTGTGAATACGGACCCTGGTCAGAAGTATAGGAAGGAACTGATGGAGATTTTGAGGGAAGCGAAGAGATCTGGAAGACTCGGTTATGGAGAATATAACAGGATTTGTCCGACGCATTTTCAGAGGCCGTATATTTTTGGCAATCCGAAGGTTCATAAGGCTGGCAACCCGTTGAGACCAATAGTGAGCATGGTCGGGACGCTTTTCGCTGGGATCAGTAGATATTTGGCCGATGTTCTGGCACCATATGGAAAGGATGGGAATTCATATGTCGCGAATTCTGCTGACGTTGTTACCAGGATACAGAAAATTGAGGATTTTGTGGATGGGCGATTGGTCAGCTACGACGTGGATAGTCTGTTTACCAGCATACCGGTTGGTGAGAGTCTGGAGGTGGTACGTGACCGATTGTTTGGGGACCCCTATATTGCAGAAAGGTCCAAGTTACGCGTGAGTGAATTGGTTGAGCTGGTTAGGTTTTGCCTCACGAGATGTTATTTTGTTTTTGAAGGCGGTGTTTACATACAGAATGATGGAATAGCAATGGGAAGCAGTCTCAGTGTTGTGGTGGCCAATGTCTACATGTTTCATTTTGAAGAGATGGCGTTACGTGAAGGACTATTGAGGGGCTGCGAGTGCCAGATGTTTGGATGAGATATATTGACGATATACTGTCGCGCTTCAAAGGAGACCCAAAGGATGTTCAGGAATATCTTGATTTCTTGAATTCCTTGAGACCTTCGATTAAATTTACGGTGGAACAAGAAAGCGATGGGGTTTTGCCGTTTTTAGATATTGCAATAAGGAGAAGTCGTGAGGGAGTGGTGTTCGGAGTATTGAGGAAAAACACGCACCGTAACAGTTATTTGGAAAGAAACTCGTGTCATCCGAAATCGGTGTTTCGCGGAGTTGTTGGTTCTCTCGACAGAAGGGTGGACCAGATTTGTTCGGTTGGGGAGAAGAAAAATGAACGCAGAAGAATTAGACGTGATTTGACGCGCAGAGGTTACCGGCGAAGTGATCTCTTGGTCATGGGGAAGTCTAGTGGAAGGAAGGAGGAGGAGTTGCATGAAGGTCCAAGGTATTCGTTACCATATTACCCAGGGGTCTACGAGAGGATATCCAAGATTCTTGGTGGACTTGGAAGGAGAGTGACTGGCAGACCGGTTTGCAGGTTGGCTGACCGATTGGTAAGAAAGCGTCAGGAGGGGAGAGTACATTTGGGTGTTGTGTACCAAATAAGGTTTATGGGATGCCAGTGGACATACGTTGGCGAGTCTGGAAGAACTTTGGAGCAGCGGGTCAAGGAGCACAAAAGAATGGTGAGGAACATGAATGTCGAATGCTCAGAAATATCTGCACATGTTATGAAGACGGGTCACACCATGGAGTGGGAGGCGGCGACTACACTGGACAGGGAGCAGTCATGGTATAAGAAGAGAATATTCAAGGAGGCATGGTGGACAAAGAAGCTCGGTTCCTCAAACAGAGTGAAGTGTGTGGTGGATGACACATGGACACGATTAGTCTCTAAGTGATTTTGCTTCTGTATCATTTTTAGACATTCTTTCATATTACTATTATTTTAGTCAGTAGAAGTCATTATTTGCTTCTTATATTTTAGGAAGGTCATTTTAATGTCTAGTGCACGTGAACTGAAGGTCACGTTTTACCTCTCTCATTTATGTACTGTGAATTGTTATCAAGGCAGCATTTGATGTGCCAGTTTGCGTGAACAGGACCGAAGCACCGGTCGAAACTTGTCGCTGAATTAAATACGACTACACCGGTCAATCGTGGTTTTCCCTCCGTTGCTTGAAGAATATGAAAGGAACCGCGCACTGCATCTTCAGAGAGATAAAACTATAAGACAAGAACTTGAGCAACAAAAAATTTACTGAACGGTTTCGTTCGGAAAAAGTCGATTACGAAATCCAAAAACAGAAAAAGGTATATAGATATTCTTGACATAATTGCTTACTGTGATTGATTAAATGAAAAGTATTTTCATTAATCTCACCTGTAATAAGCAATCGCAATTAGGGATTTCTGCAGGTAGCTGAAATCGACCGGTCTTCTTGGTAGTAGTGTGACACCCGTTCAGCCGGTTTCATATCATTCGTTGTTTAAAAAATATTGTTACATCCAAAGAACCTTCTCAGATCTATCATGCCTTGATAACATCATTATTTCTATGTGCATCTCCTGTCTATGGCCATGTTCCCTCATGTTTATCAGAAAAATTGGAGCGCTTTCAGAAAAGGGCTCATAGACTGATTTGCGGCAAAGGATGTCCTTGTGTGTGTTTTCCACCGATTTCAGGGCGTGTTGGAGAAACAGGATTGACTTTTCTCAAGTGGTGTGAAAAATATTCACATCCAACTTTTGTATTCCTGTGTGCACTACTAAATTCGTTTTTCTTTGGTTCTGCCACCTATTTAATGAGTCCACGAATTTTTAAATGAAAACCAATCTGCCAAATTAGTAGTTTAATCGCGACGTATCGCAGACCTGCTGCTTCCTCAGGCGAGTTGAGTAAAATGTGACCCTGACACGCAGTACATCATGACATCGATATCTGAAGAACATGATCATAACTCTATTACCAACTTTCAAGTCGCAGAGTGAAATGTCTGTTATCTGGAACAGTAATAGTGCAAGACATTCGATAGCTAAAACATCACGTGTAAAGAAATAAAAGTCAAAAATACAAGTTTGGAGGTGCAAAAGGGAAATTAAAAGGCATACAAGCTATATCAAGAACATAGTGTAGTCAATAAACTCTTCCCGATTATTCAAAGAGGGATTTAAATTTTTTATTGTCATAGCTTCAGCTATGCGGCAGCGAATTTCACTGTTGTGTCTGCTAACTACTGAAAAAGTAAAAATGTTTTTTGGGGACTCGCTATGTGTACTCGCATGTTTGAAAATGCTCGTTGTTCTACTAGCCTGAAAATGCTCTGCGACACGGTCCTGGAACAAGCGGCTACTGCTTCCAATATATAGAAAGCTTTGCAAACAGTGTATGTATATGCCTTTATAAACAACGTTCTTAGCGTTACAGATAGGGGGATCATTTATAACACAAGAACGCTTCGAACATGACTTAAAACGGAAGATTTCACAACACGCTTAAGTCTGTAATTAAATTTATCACTTATGAATGGGACTTTGAAAATACAAGAACTAGTTGGATATTGAGCTTGTCTTTGATTAGTCCTTTTGGCCCTTGACCAATAGCGATTAATAGCATTAGAAGAGTAACCGTTTCTTGAAAGCTTCGAACACAAGTTTGTGGTAACTAAAGTTCTGTCGCTCTCATAAGAGCACAGACGGTTCACGCGTCGAAACTCTTCGATTGCAGCATTATTTTTCACATTATTTGGCAAAGCCGAAGTACGATTCCCATTTCATCGATTTTGATTGCAGTGTCCAATACTGGGAGAAATTCGTCACTACCAACCGTCTCCACCTTGAATTTTATACTATGATGAACATTGTTTATATTCACATTGAGACTTTGCAGATAAATTCCATGGTCGACTAACAAGAAACAGTTATCTATATATCGAAGGAAGATCAACGGATTGTTTAGAGTTCGCAAAAATAACGAAGAGCGAAAAATAACGAAATCGATGAAATGGGAATCGTACATCACAAATTTCATTGTAAAGATGCTAATCGTGGGTTATTTATTAATGCTACTTCGGCTTTGCCAAATAATGTGAAAAATAATGCTGCAATCGAAGAGTTTCGACGCGTGAACCGTCTGTGCTCTTATGAGAGCGACAGAACTTTAATTACCACAAACTTGTGTTCGAAGCTTTCAAGAAACGGTTACTCTTCTAATGCTATTAATCGCTATTGGTCAAGGGCCAAAAGGACTAATCAAAGACAAGCTCAATATCCAACTAGTTCTTGTATTTTCAAAGTCCCATTCATAAGTGATAAATTTAATTACAGACTTCAGCGTGTTGTGAAATCTTCCGTTTTAAGTCATGTTCGAAGCGTTCTTGTGCTATAAATGATCCCCCTATCTGTAACGCTAAGAACGTTGTTTATAAAGGCATATACATACACTGTTTGCAAAGCTTTCTATATATTGGAAGCAGTAGCCGCTTGTTCCAGGACCGTGTCGCAGAGCATTTTCAGGCTAGTAGAACAACGAGCATTTTCAAACATGCGAGTACACATAGCGAGTCCCCAAAAAACATTTTTACTTTTTCAGTAGTTAGCAGACACAACAGTGAAATTCGCTGCCGCATAGCTGAAGCTATGACAATAAAAAAATTAAATCCCTCTTTGAATAATCGGGAAGAGTTTATTGACTACACTATGTTCTTGATATAGCTTGTATGCCTTTTAATTTCCCTTTTGCACCTCCAAACTTGCATTTTTGACTTTTATTTCTTTACACGTGATGTTTTAGCTATCGAATGTCTTGCACTATTACTGTTCCAGATAACAGACATTTCACTCTGCGACTTGAAAGTTGGTGCTAGAGTTATGATCATGTTCTTCAGATATCGATGTCATGATGTACTGCGTGTCAGGGTCACATTTTACTCAACTCGCCTGAGGAAGCAGCAGGTCTGCGATACGTCGCGATTAAACTACTAATTTGGCAGATTGGTTTTCATTTAAAAATTCGTGGATAACTTATGGGTCTGCCTCAACACGCCGTATCCGCCGTATTTTATTTAATGAATGTCTATATAAAGAGCGACAGTTTAGTGTTACTTACTTTGCTCGTACTTTTTCGATTTCCACTTATTTGAAAAGTGCACATCTCTCTTCTACTCTACTCTACATGTGCTTTTAATCATTTCCAAAAGCATGGCATTTAAACTCTAATCACACCGGCATTACTTAAAACACCACATTTCCACATACAGGGTGGCCCACATATAGCTTACTAGTTTCAAAAGCGTGTTGTTTCAAGTAGAAGAAATATGTTCTAAAGAAACATGTGTCATTTTAAAGGTGAAGACACCCCATTTGTTCTTCAAAAATGCATCTTGACTAATCTTAAATTATGTTTTCTCTGCATCCCCCAAAACATATTGCTATTTTCTATAAAAGTCAATTTTTACACCAGACCTGTTTGAAAGAGCGAGAGAAATAACAATATAGCAAACGTAAGAAGTAACAATGATTCACTCAGATATTTCTGTTATATTGTCCATTAACTACGCAATCAATTCACATTCAAATTTCAATGAATAATCGATCAAAAATCTCATTGCAAGATTGAACCACGAGTCAGTGACATTTCTGCTCAATGATGAGTGAAAGATTCACACCACAAAACGTTTTCTAATCGCAGCCTGATATGAGGTGTAAAGTTTCCCCAATAATCGTAGAGACATTTCCGATGAAGATTTGGCCGTAGCTCAAACGTGCTATCTTCTGCTACGATTAAGTCCATTCATCAAAGGGCCTCCATACATGGAACGCTTCAAGATCTACCGAAGTCAAGACGGTAGGTATCGGAACCAGAAGAGGTACAGTTATCAAATGAAAACTTTGCCAGACACTCAACAACATCAATAAGATGAGCATCTCGTGAGCGCGCTATTTCAGAGTCAACTATACAAAGGATTGTCCATCAAAACAACCAGTGCCTTTATAAACTCAAACAATTACATGACCTGACGTTTCGCAACAAGTCGTATAGATGAAAATGAAGGAGGACATTTCGAATGATAGTCAACATGAATCATGTTGAATGATGACATTATTGCTGAATAAATGACTTTTTCTTTCTAATGCTTGTTTTTATCTTATATCCTTTGCTTTTTTTGATGGAAAATTGTGTCGAAATGATGCAATATCATGTAAAACAAGTCATATTAAATAAAGTGGGACGTCTTTGGCTTTCAAATGACATGACATGTAATGCAATAGGTAGACCATAACTTCAGTTAAATGGATTTGAAAATAGTGAGCTGCAGTGTATATCTGGGCCACCCTGTATACCTACGTTATGAATGAACCATCAGTTAGATAGTAATCCCCGCGTGGATAGACTGCTGCTATATATAGACTTGTTGCCTTGATGTAAGACTTTAAGTCACTTATTTGACAAAGACCTTGGTCGAGTCAAATAACCCATCGTCATTATTCATGGTAAGGTGTGTAATAAAAGCTCTTATTAGTAATCCAAGTCTTATTTTCTTCATCATTCAATTATATTGTCAAAGATAATAGTGAATTCAATTTATTTAATCCTTGGACTGACTGCTACAAGACAGACTCTCACAAATAAAAACCATTTCAGTTCTAGAACATTAAAAGTCCAAGCAAATTAGGTATCAGCATTGAATATACAGATTGTTTCATAAAAAATGGATCACCCTTAAACATCGCCTTAACTTCAACTTTGTCTAACTCCGCCAAACTTGAACGAATTTCTCTGAAATTTGGAAGATATGTCAGTTGTGCTTACTAATATCATTGTTGGAAATTTCAAGCATGAATATTGAGTTGTTTTCCTGTTATAGATAAAAAAGTAGTAGATAATTTGATCTTCATTTAGCAATGTTACACAAAATCATACCTCACTCTTATAAAATTACATTTGCTTCCTTTGTTATGCAATATGTTGTTCTACAAGCCAAAAGCTATCAAGCAAAACAAAAATAAAGAAAATCGGTCAATCAGAGCCAGTATAGCACCATTATTCATCAACAATAATGTAACTGCTACATGTGATTAACTGGACTTCATGTTCCATAGCTTCCTGACTTCGTTGCGGTGGTGTTGGCAGCACTCCTGATTGCTTTCAGCTAGAAATCTGTCTCTTACCGGTTGAAAACAATACAAAGCACAAATGAACAATAACGAGATCGCATTCACAAAAGGCAAAGTGTCAGCCTTGCTAGAAGTAGTGTTTTCTTTGCGAGCTACAAGCAAGCGACGAAATGTCCCTTACACAAATGTGCATCGATGGCATAATGATGATTTTCGACTTTGTCGTAAAGAGGGCTCTGGCCGTCCACGCAAAACATCCAAACGTAGAGACCGCCTAATTTTGAGATTTGTTAAAGTTGATCCAAGTCTCTCGTTAACTGAGATGGCTGCACTAGACTCGTCTATTTCTAAGTCCACTATTCGTAGAAGACTTATTGAGTCGAATTTCAAGAGCTGTAAGAGGCCCTCTCAGATCGAATTATCAGATCAGCATACAAAAAGACGTCTCAGATGGGAAATGAGTCATTGTCACTGGCGAAATCAATGGGATCGGGTTGTCTGGTCTGGTGAGGCATCAGTCCGTCTGAAGGATAGTGATGGTCGATTGAGATTATGGATAAAATCTGATCAGGAAATTCCGAGACATTTACATCGTCCCCGGGTACAAGGTGGTGCGACTCTACTGATTTGGGCTGGCATTTGGACCAATGGCCGCTCTGAACTTCACATACAGCAAGGAACCATGAATTCTGAACGCTATGTGAATGTTTTACGAATGAACATTGGCCAAATGACAGATCAACTTGGTGATCCATCGACTTGGTTATTTATGGATGATAATGCTACGTGTCACAGGAGTAGTAGAGTCAACTTATGCAAGTCTCAATTAGGGCTTAGGACATTATCTTGGCCAGCTCGTTCTCCTGATCTGAATCCCATAGAAAATGTATGGAGTATTCTAAAACGTAGCGTTCGTCGTTCACTGCTACCTACAGATGGCGTATCACAACTTACGTCACTGTTAAAAAGAGAGTGGAGAAAGTTAGATCAGTCAAAAATCAACGATATCATCGAATCAATGCCTAGACGAATTGGTAATGTCATTGACAATAAGGGTAGGGACACAAAATATTAGCTTCTTAAGAACCGTTACTGTATCATAGCTTATCAGATTACATAAGGACATTTAAATATATTAGGGATATGAAATAACATGAAAAATGCTTTCTGTATCATACTTATGTTTTATTTAGTCAAATTTTAGGATGATCCACTTTTTATGAAACGGACTGTACCATAGAGCAAAAATCTTCCGCACAATTTCACGCATTAGGGCCTATGTTTTTCATTAATTGTGGAATGCAATAGCGCGTCATATAGTGTGTCAATAACTGTTCTCCGATTTTAGTCATCATATAAATTGATATTTCAAAAGCTATCCTCGTTTAAGAATCTGCATTGGCGCTGGCTTTCAGGCATAGAAATTGACGACAATAAAACTTCTAGAATGGAAATTAAGCTTCATGCAATGCACAATAACGGCACATAAATCGCACGCATTTTCACTTAGATGCACCTGCCAACGTCTGTATCATTGGGTGAGAATCAGTCACATGAGTAAATCGAAGGTTTTAATTGGTGGTTCATGCCCCAACTTAGTTCCCCCGGATGTGCCGCGACCTTGAGTCAATTTCCATTCTAGCGAACTTCAGATAAACAGTTTATTTCTATGAAGTAGACTTAATGATGCTACATGAACGTGAATAAAGCTTTTAAAGAAGTAAGATGCAAACCGTGGTCCCTCCCACTTAGAGATGTATGTGTCTAAATACGCGAAAAAATTTACAAAACTATTTCCTATCCTACTTGTCAGAAAAAAAGATGTACCACTTAGAATTTCTTACTCGCCAAATAAATTTATTGAACTACTTACTGACCTAACGTTCAGCAAAAATGATTGAGAAATGAAGGAACACTCAGTGATATCTTCCCACTGCAACACGTGTGCTTGGTAACCGTGCGAAATACAAGTACAATTTCTCGAAGTTTAATTGAAAGAAATCGTTGCAAATCTTTTTCATCTATGCAAACCACGTGCTATACCTGACATATAACCAATTTTAAATACAAAGATAGAAATGACCTCCAACCGCATTCAAACAAATATTTTTTTCTCATAAAAATGATCAATTTTCTTACTGCAAAAGTAGTAGGAATTGTGCAGCTGTTTCATGTATTCGGTGGAGCTCCTTCACATTCAAAATACACTTAAAAATATCTAAGGATGCAGTTTTGGTGATAATGCTTTCGATTAAAAGGCTTAGTTATTCTAGGAAGCTGAAATGCCTCCACGGAAAATATTTCAGAAATGAACATTGCAGATTCACGTTCGTGTAGCATCATGAAGTCTACTTAGTCATATTGTAGTAAATAATATTCTCCTAGTGAAGGTCGTCAAAAGTGAAAAGTCTCTGATATATATTGAATTTATAGAGTACATGCAGATTTGGTGTCTAGTGCATTTGCAAGGATGATGCATGCATGCAACCTGCATGCAACATTAGCTAGCATATGGAGAAAAGTAGGAGGAAGTCAATACACAGAAATCTTTGAGAAGATTCGAAGAGGCGATATCATTAAATATTAGAGATAGATAGATTTCTTCATGATGAACACACGCAGGCAGGTTTTTAGCTCTATCATACATTGTGTTTGTTATCGTTCGTCAAGGGCAATCGACTGCATCAATAATTCAATCGGTACCAATTAGTTATAATCTTTGGCATATGGCACAGCCAATAAATACATGGTTAATTTGTTAGTGAAGTGTATCTATTGATTTTGATGATAATGCTGAATTAAGAACATTATGATATGTTTGTTTAAACTCTTAATTTGCAAGGTCGTTGTCAAGACAAAAAAAACAAATCTGAAACAGCTGGATTTCATCATTTGTGTACGGAATTTTGTTGAGACTTTTAGAGTGTCTGTCTGACGGTAATCCCCATTGAAAATGTCTGTCAATAAGCGCATGATGTTCAGTACTTTATATACATTCAGTTGTGTGTACTTTTTTCGTCGGCTGCATATCCTGCACATTGGTCACTTTTCATCGGAAAATGAAGTGTCTGTCTATGGATTGTCCACTCTCAAAGCGTCTGTCGAGGTTATATTAAAGGTAATTGATAAAATTATTTTCATTTTTACTAGGCTTCATATTCGGCCCATTATACTGCAAATTTGGCACTTTTGAGTGATGTTTCGGGGACTGTGGTGACCATGGGAACTCGATAGAATTCGGCAGACGCGCACTTTTGGGTTGCTGAGAAACACTATCATCGGTATAGACTTGTCTGTATTTCGGCCGCGTTCCCTGCAGAACTACGCTCTGGCGGCCGGACTATAAATCGAAGGTTTTAATTGGTGGTTCATGCCCCAACTTAGTTCCCCCGGATGTGCCGCGACCTTGAGTCAATTTCCATTCTAGCGAACTTCAGATTAACAATCTATTTCTATGCTTTCAGGTGTGCCTCGCCCGTCTTCAGCTATAGGTCTACAAGCCGAGAGAAAGAGCGTTAAAACCACAGAATTAGACAGGTCGTATCGTCTTCCGTTGACTAGAAGGGAAGCATTGGAACATGTAACGTAAATCAAATGGCACACTCTCCTGACTAAATACCATAGCAATCGAACAATGAGCAACCAGTTCAACATTAAACGCGCAAAATTGTTCGAAGTTTCAGTGACTTTTATGTATGTGTGTATATTTTTAAATAATGGTAATCGACACTTTCAAAGAGAAGTTACAATATATAAAGGTTCATATATCTCAAGGAATGACAAAAATAACTTGACGATTTGATGATTTCAAGTGTGTAAAAAGACATCATTCATTACAGGCTGTTTTGATTAAATGAAATTTAGAATTTATCTATCGTGCAGAATAGACATGTGGCGACCACACACACCACTAGTAGCGATAGGAGTAAAGTAAAGCGTATCATCAATTCCATCATCGCATGTCATGTCGATAGAGTTTGGTTGCTTGGAAATCTCTCCTCTCGAGCGGAAGGCAGGCATTCATGCCCTGCACCACGGCCACAAAGAATAGATGAAAAGCGATTTTAGGAGCATCATCAGCCGGACATATATCGTTTTTGTTACTTCCAACCACAAAGGAAAAGAATATTCGGATCAGCGATCTCATGATGCAGAAACATTTCTTCTTAAGACCAATAGCCTCAAGATATCAGATCATCTTTAGTGGAAAGAGTCATCCGAGAAGCATCGATGCACTCTGTCCAATGTGGTCAGACCAAATGCCTTTTCTGTTGACCAACAAGACAACAAAGAATGCTTTTTTATCATTTTTTTCGATGTTCGGTTTACAAAAATGAGCATTCTTCCGCTTTGACGCTTGTTAGACTTTTGCACTTCCTTGTATTGATGGAGAGACTGGGGAGACATGTGATTATCCGAACCATTGTATGATGGCTTCGTGATTGATGTAAATATGTCTTTTTTGAACATCTTTGTAAATTGGCAGCATAGCCGCAATATATCAATCATATTGATAATTCGACGAGACCTTCATGACTAATGAAAAAACAAAAAAAAAAACCGAGAAAAGAAAGCCCCAATGATTGAGCTGTGTGGCACTAGAAAAACTTCAGCTGACTTCAGCTATTCTTCTGTGCACGACAACCCCACATCTGACATACTGACATCGACTTTCCAAATAATTGCCCACTACCCATAAAATTAATTACTGGCGATTGTGACACATAGAGGCGATTAGCCTTAATCGAATCTTCGAATATAATTATGCCTTCGAATTGAACAATGTCACAATTTTGATGTCTAGGCACTTTGTGAAATGATAGACACTTTGTGAAATGATCATTAGGTCGAATATCTGTATTGAACCGAATTGATTGGGACCCAACTCCTTCAGAAATAACGTTTTGTATTCACCAAAATCGGTTTTTTGTAATTTTACAAAATGACTCACTCAAGCTATTTGTCTGGAAATGGGGTAGTAAGCGGTTTGAACCTACATCGTCTGTTTGTGGATTAGAGGAGACCTTCGGTAAAAGTTCCTTTATCAACCGGATCACACAGCAAAGAAACACAGTCGATGTCAAGTTTCACAGAGAAGTTTGTCTACACTTTTTCGTGCGCCTGCTAACTTTTTTAAAAATGATCGGAGGACCCAACATCATTGAGAAAACTTTTGCGCAATGATCTGAATTCTTCGAATCTGAAGGAGTCGTGGCGATCGGAGCATTTTGAAGGAATTCAGAGCAATCCGCAAGCGACGCACGACTATTTTTCCTGTCTCTGCAATGTATCAAAAATTTCTTTTTGCCCACTTATTAAGTTCCTGCATGCGCCATCTGTTTGAATCAGTTTGCACTTCTAGCAAAGTGATACGATTAAACAATCAAATTCTGTGGTTAAGACTCTTTGGTGAAGACTGGTTAAGACATAGCAGAAGGCAGGCAGCAGCATTCATCACAATCGGATAGGGTACTACATTCTCTTCTCGACTGGCAAATTTCTTGAAGAGATATATTACTTCTAAAATAAATGAAAGCAACAATTAAAATCCGATTATTTAAAAAGCAGATAGAACTCGAAGCCATGGTTAGAGTCAGACACTGCTCTGCAACCCTGCTGAAGGTGTTACTCACTACTATGCAGGTATCTTCTCTCATCCTCCTCTTGCGTCCGCCCATCTGCACCTCACATACCTTCAAACTGTCGAAGTTCCGTCTGTGGCTCTAAGTGCATCACTGGTCATCGTTAGCAGAGCGCATCCTCACCTCCCGCACATTGGCATCGCGAACTTCTTCCCCTTCATATTATGAAAGCTACATGTATAGCAGCTCAAGAACAGATCATTGGCCAATGCATGAAATAGACGGAAATACCTTTTCAAATCAAACTGATGATTCCTAATAATAAAATTATCAGTCAATTGGCTACATAGAATCAGCATGCAGCATGTTTTGCAGCGATTTCCTATTGTTTAGTGCAAATCACCTAATGCTGTTAGTTATAGTGTATACATGCACATAGGCTAAATCTGTGATTTTTCCATGTACATGTATTAACTGACCACAATGAGGAACACAGCCTTCCCTGGATATTACTTTAGCTAGGACTTCAGCTAAGCTACAATTTGTTGGTATGCTGTACATTCAAAACCTACTCGTACTAAAAGATGCCAATAGCCATGCTAACGATACCTAGCCTAGAGGATGGCGGATTAGGGTGACAGATAAATGCTAGGTTACCTTGTCAATGCAAGCGAGACAAGGTTATAGATTTTTATAGATTTATAATTATAGATTAATAATATATATAGATTATATTTTTAATTTATAGATTATCAATTATTCTAATTTCTCGTCACACATATAATTGTTTTTACAAAATGCTCTACAAAAAACACCTTAAGACAGGAACCTACCACTATTGCAGGCTTCAAAAATTTGATTATTATTAACATACAGCAGCATCGTTGACGAAACGATCAGCTGAGGTGACCATCAACAAGCAGCTGTTTTTCCTACGAACTTAAACAAAAGCGAGAAATCGGATTTCTTTTGCATCACCATATGTATACATGAGCTTTATTGGCCAAGCGTGTTTGTAAATCCTGAGTGCAGTCGCCATTGTCATTCATTGATACTAAGGGCTGTTTCACATATACGACTTTTTGTCGCGCGGTTGTCGCTAAAATTTGGACTTTTCACATTGGACTTCGATTTCTGCGACTGTGAATCATCGGACAAACCATTTCGATATTTCAATTTCATGAGACATAGAAAGAGGATGTGTCTTAGCCCATTGGAGAAGGATTTGAACCAAAATTACTCTGAAGGCAGGTTTCAGTTGTTTTTTTTATTTCACCAAAATCATGAGGAAATTTGTTATCAGAGTATCTCAAATTTATTACATAGCTCGCGACAATATTCAAAATCAGCATAAAACATTCCTAGTACGAGTATATCAGCTATTTTGTCTCGCCGTATGCTCAGTGTAATAGACATGTAAGCTCATTTGATAAACATAGAAATCTCAGCAACCTATTCAATCAGTTCATGGATGAAAGTGGTCCATTGCGTCATCTATTGATAGCACAAGTAAACAAATTTTCATGAAGCGACCACTTTCATCACATCAATAAGAAAAGCTACAATTTTCGCATTAATATTAATATCCGCTGTTTTTGCAAGTGGTCCAGTCTAGTTAATCAATGAAGCATTGTACATGGACAGGGCCCTCTAGTAGTCTTGCATGCAATGAAAGTAACTCTCTCCATGCTGGAAGCCATGCGAGGCATGATCTTCTTCATATTCTGTGAATCATCACAATCTGAGCACTGACGGCTGAGAGCGAAGTCAAAATGTAAATTGGTGACATCACAGAATCAGATTGTTTAATCGTGTCACTTTGCTAGAAGTGTAAACTAATTCAAGCAGATGGCACATGCATGAACTTACTAGGTCGGCAAAAAGAAATTTCCAATACCTTACAGAGATAGGAAAATCGTGCGTCGCTTGCGGATTGCTTCAAAATGCTCCGATCGCCACGATTCCTTCAGATTCGAAGAATTCAGATGATTGCGCAAAACGTTTTTCGGTGATATTAGTCCTTTCGTTCATTATTAAAAAGGTTAGCAGGCGCACGAAAAAATGCTCACAAACTTCTCTGTAAATCTTGAAATCGTCTGTGTCTCTTTGCTTTGTGATCCGGCTGATAAGTCACCGAAATGTCGTACAATTTGGCGTGATTCATGTTGAACTAGCTACCAATTGTTCGATTGCTATGGTATTATGTCAGTATAATGTGCCATTTCATTAGCGTCACATGTTCCAATGCTTCCATTCCAGTTAAACAGAAGAAGAGACGACCGGTTGAATTCTGTGGGTGACATGGACTGACTTCAGTCATCGTCGATTACACGCGCATGGAAGGCACTATTCTTCGATGTATGCGAAGGTCAATAGCCTCAACACTTTCGAACTTCAAATGTATTGTTTGTGATCATAGAAATAAACTGTTTATCTGAAGTTCGCTAGAATGGAAATTGACTCAAGGTCGCGGCACATCCGGGGGAACTAAGTTGGGGCATGAACCACCAATTAAAACCTTCGATTTACTCATGTGACTGATTCTAACCCAATGATACAGACGTTGGCAGGTGCATCTAAGTGAAAATGGGTGCGATTTATGTGCCGTTATTGTGCATTGCATGAAGCTTAATTTCCATTCTAGAGGTTTTATTGTCGTCAATTTCTATGTATGTGATAGAATCGGTTATACTGAACGGAACTTAGCAATTCGGAATGCGTTTTAATCGCCACATCATGCTGAACTCAGAAATGTTCTCAGTTTGAGATACTGTTGAAGATTATTGGTAGATCAAAAAGACAAAATCTCTCAATTTACTTGTGACAAAATGAAAACGCACGACATGTGTGAAAGGCTCCATAGACTGTAGCATTAAAAAACACCCACCCGACTTCCGCGATGCAAAAAGTCGCATGTGTGAAACAACCATAAGTACTTGAACACGCTCTTTCCGCTATCTTGTCCACTCATTTACATTCATTTAGTCTTGTTGATGTTCCGCTTCAGACATCTAGCCTTTCCTTCCTTTTCCATTCTTTTTATGAATGGAAAGATTTAAATTGTAGTCATTTTTTTTGAAAAATATAGATTCTCTGCATATGATTGCTAAAATAGTTATGATTGTCACATTCAGGGGGGGTGATTCTCTGTAAGAGTAATTTTAACGAACATCAGATTTCAGACCACCAGAGTGGGAACCTAGTCCATGCCTCCGACTTTTTATATAATTTTGCCTTGATGTCCTCTTGAAATTAAAATTTCCTTTATTTTCCTTTATTCTGTGTTGATGCACAATCGAGTTTTAAGTAGTTTTGTTTGCATGTCTATTATGGTCACTATCAAGTCAGAATACAGACTTAATTTGCATTACGTTCATTGGAAAATTGACCTTTCTGACCCTCGGGACTAGTTCTTGGCGTGACCATCAGTGTTAAAAAATGTCATCTGTAGACCAAACAACGCAGACAAAGCAATTTATTTCTGTGATCATGGATAACGCAAAAATCATCAACCATTGACAGTTAGAGGACATAATGTTCCCTGACACACAAGCACAATGTTCTCCCTGAACCAGCGTGATTTATGCGAGATTTCATTTAATTTTATTGGCAAGAATAGCTTTGATAACGTAGCTATTTCCTTTGTGGGTGCAAGTCAAAACGATTTGAAAGCAGGCAAGGGCTTTCGTATTTCGTATTATGAATGCGCTTATTTGCAAATATAAATATATAAACTTGCTATATTAATCTGAAAATGCATTTAGTCGGTGACAATCAATGTATATGAGCTTATGAATCCTCATACCTTTAATGGAAAGCATCTTCAAAGAAGGTTGAACTTTAATAGTTGATTAATCAAGCATCATTTACAATTGCACTTAAATGATTAGCAGCTTTAAATGAAACGACCCGCGAGCAAGGCGCGGGTGGAAAAATTCATTGGCCTAAGCTGGGCTCATATCTTGACCAACATGCTCGCGCCGAAAATCCTTTCCAGTTCCTAATCTGTAGGTAGACCATCATACCGGACATAACCCGACATGCGTTGACCTTTCACATGATTCAAGCTACTTAAATATGATGCCATGATAAATACCAAACAGTGTATATCAACAATGTCATTATTCAGAAGCACTGCCTTTAAGACCAATAATTCTCTATTGAGTCACTGCGATGTCTCAGCAGCGTAGTGAATCATCAGATGAGAAAGGTATTGTCAAGTGGTCAAGTTGTGAGTCTGACATTTATTGCCTCTCAAATAGCCTCTTGAAAATGTGCACTCAACCATATTAGATGATGAATTGATTCGAAGATGTTAGTGATACAAGGTGAGTGCATTATTTCGAAATCATAGGCTTGCGTAATGAAGAAAATAACAAATATAGCGGCGACAGAGCGCTTCTGATCACCAAGCCCTAGATAAAATTGAAATATGTAACAGCAAAACTTATATGAAGAGACAATAAAGGGGAAATAATTCAAGTTTTTCTAAAACTTTTGCTCATAACCTCAGGGTCAGAAATAGTTTTTCATCTTAGCAAATTGTCCGCACGTTTGATTCGTGGATGACAACTTCTAGATCTGAACCGATGAACTTCGATTTTAGTCTATTTAAACTCACATTGTGCCATACGTGTGGCTGCCTTCAATCGGTTGTCATTTGTTAATGCCAAAAATAGTAGTCTATTGTCTTTGGTAAATATTACTTAGTTTGAGGACTTCCTTTAGTCGACGACTAATATTTCAGTCATTCCGAATCAAACTGTCTACATGTGCATAAGCTTTTTCTTTTTTCTCCGTCAAATCAAGGATGATGTTCGCACAGTTTCTGGAGGTTGGAGCACGCATATCCTTTGCCACTAATAGAATCATAGAGAACAATAACATAATTGCCTCAGGTTTGTGGGTAAACAGGCTTCATTTTATCGCTTCGTGAAGACCTCAGATATCACGATTAAGCCATTTGATGCTACTACATACAAGAGCACATTAACGACTGATTATGATACTGCGAACCGAGTGTACTGACAGCTACATGTTGTTATTAGCCTTCTGACAAAAGAAAATGAATCATGAAATTATGAATTAAATGCGTCAAGATCATGCTACAGTCCGTTTCATAAAAAGTGGATCATCCTAAAATTTGACTAAATAAAACATAAGTATGATACAGAAAGCATTTTTCATGTTATTTCATGTCCCTAATATATTTAAATATCCTTATATAATTTGATAAGCTATGATACAGTAACGGTTCTTAAGAAGCTAATATTTTGTGTCCCTACCCTTATTGTCAATGACATTACCAATTCGTCTAGGCATTGATTCGATGATATCGTTGATTTTTGACTGATCTAACTTTCTCCACTCTCTTTTTAACAGTGACGTAAGTTGTGATACGCCATCTGTAGGTAGCAGTGAACGATGAACGTTACGTTTTAGAATACTCCATACATTTTCTATGGGATTCAGATCAGGAGAACGAGCTGGCCAAGATAATGTCCTTTTGTGACACTTTGCAAGAAAATATACTTTGCCATTTGTGAATGCGATCTCGTTATTGTTCATTTGTGCTTTGTATTGTTTTCAACCGGTAAGAGACAGATTTCTAGCTGAAAGCAATCAGGAGTGCTGCCAACACCACCGCAACGAAGTCAGGAAGCTATGGAACATGAAGTCCAGTTAATCACATGTAGCAGTTACATTATTGTTGATGAATAATGGTGCTATACTGGCTCTGATTGACCGATTTTCTTTATTTTTGTTTTGCTTGATTGCTTTTGGCTTGTAGAACAACATATTGCATAACAAAGGAAACAAATGTAATTTTATAAGAGTGAGGTATGATTTTGTGTAACATTGCTAAATGAAGATCAAATTATCTACTACTTTTTTATCTATAACAGGAAAACAACTCAATATTCATGCTTGAAATTTCCAACTATGATATTAGTAAGCACAACTGACATATCTTCCAAATTTCAGAGAAATTCGTTCAAGTTTGGCGGAGTTAGACAAAGTTGAAGTTAAGGCGATGTTTAAGGGTGATCCATTTTTTATGAAACAATCTGTATTTTGTTATTTTCTTTCGGAGGAATACTGCAATATTTCGCTTGCGAAGTACATCAAAATTCTTGGGAATTCTGACGAAGGAATTCAACAGGTATCACCACAGAATTAGACAGGTCGTCTCTTGTTCTGTTTGACTAGAAGGGAAACATTGGAACATGCAACGTTATTGAAATGGCACACTCTCCTGACTAAATACCATAGCAATCGAACAATGAGCAGTCAGTTCAACATTAAACGCGCAAAATTGTTCGAAGTTTCAGTGACTGTTATCAACCGGATCACACAGCAAAGAAACACAGACGATGTCAAGTTTCACAGAGAAGTTTGTCGACACTTTTTCGTGCGCCTGCTAACTTTTTTAAAAATGATCGGAGGACCCAACATCATTGAGAAAACTTTTGCGCAATGATCTGAATTCTTCGAATCTGAAGGAGTCGTGGCGATCGGAGCATTTTGAAGGAATTCAGAGCAATCCGCAAGCGACGCACGACTATTTTTCCTGTCTCTGTAAGGTATTAAAAATTTCTTTTTGCCCACATAATTAAGTTCCTGCATGTGCCATCTGTTTGAATCAGTTTGCACTTCTAGCAAAGTGATGCGATTAAACAATCTAATTCTGTGGGTATCACAATTTGGGTTATCTCATTATGCTTCAGAGATGACAGGGTCTTCATATTTTTTGCAAAACAATGTCTGAAGTAATCTCGTGGGGGCAATTTGCACGATTTTCGCACAAATGTGTCGATTGGCCACAAATCGGAAATATGTGACTTGCAATAATAAAGTCCACCTACCTGTTACAACATCTGAGAGAGGAGCCGTAAAAAGCCAATGACGAATTATTCCTTATGATCCCCGGAATCCGAGATCAGCAATGACAGACTTCTTTAGTGATGGGGTCTCTGGCAGACTCCCAAAGTCAGCCCCCAAATGCACAAACTTTCAACTAGGCTAGATCCGCTGAGAGGATGCAGGTTGAAGCCAGTCCCAAATCACTAGTTTTGATCCACTTCAATCGCAATGGACATTAACAAACATTTTCAGTGGTGGGGATTTAGGCTTTAAGATTTAAACTGAGACTGTACCGCCTACTTCTGACTCACGCTTTAACTAGAAAAATGAGGATCATTACTAAGTATGAAAGAGCGCTAAAATGTGGCTTGCATGCATTAGTGTATCAGATTTGTTTTTACATTTAACAACAAAAGGGCATTGACAATGAATTATTATGATTCCAAGTTTAGCATCATTTATTTAGGCTGGCATTTAAGCATCCTCAAATTCGCATATTAACAGTTAGCTATCAAATTATGAAGTGCATGTATTGATAAACAATCAAATGAAATTAGCAAAATATTTAGAAGGATGCAATATAGAGATTAATAATGATCTCAAATAAGTTCTTTTCTCATAATGGGCGCTGGTTCTCCAAATTCAGGTTTCATTTTAACATTCTACTCATATTATGTGTGTCATGCCTAACAATCATTTCATACTCAATAAAAAAATTCGTTGGATAGTCATCTTTACACTTTTCAAATTACTCGCGATTTGAAGGCATGCAACTAATTGCAGCTGTTCCAGTCAACTTTTCTAAATCGTTTTGAATGTGCGTGATCGAGCACGGTTGCTGTCACCTTTTACTTAACTTTTGTGTCCATTAGAAATGAGATTTCTATAGCACACGCACGTATGCTAATTTTCCGGAGAAACATAGTGACTTGATAATAATAGCATGCTGCTTCCCGTACAAAACAGGTCAAATCGCATTGGAAAGATAAATATATACATATTTGACTGAGCAGAGGGTTCAGTGTTTAATGAAAGATCCGTTTCCAGGTCTAATTAATGGCAATTTAATCTGAAGCATTGTTGACACAAATGTTATGAATCTATTCATCAACAAGTGCGTCCTTACCTATCGTCTGCCTTATCTGAACTTATGAAAAAGGGGCTTCATCCAGGCAAGAATTATACAACCATTATGTCATCCAGGTGCGATAAGAGACTGGGTGTTTGATTGTTATATATACATATATTAAATGAGAACATTCTCATTTAATAGATTAAAGAAATTCGATGCTTACTCTAAGCCACTTGAAGAATTGAATTGCCGATAATAAAAAAACATCGTCTGATGCAGTTGGAGAGTTTTCCGGAAGCAGTTGACTATACAATTATCGAAAAAGTAATTGCAACGTGTTTGAAAACAAAGTAAATTCATTACTGTAATCAATGGCATGTTTAAGTAAATAATTTTGCAGTAGTAATCAATCAGATTTTATGAGTTTAGCTTTTACGATTCATTTATTGCATTTACTGCCTTTTTAATCCATCATTTCCAATTTCTTTATAAGCTGAACAACATTTTGACAACCCCAGGAAGCGTTAAACACATGCATTGAGTCGATGGCAGCAGCAGCTGCTCACGAGAGGTTGTTGATCTTAATGATTTTCAAAAAGTTATTTTACACATCTTCTCAATAGACCTAGAAGATATTACCGGTAAAAATATGATGTGCAAAATATATTCCGAAGATGATCGATAGAGTGAGTTGATTGCCCAAGCCAATCATATCGGAGAGTAAATATTTGTATCGGTATTGGAGCGTTGACGATCCTAAATAGTGCGAGTTGAAAATATGAAAAATTTTATCGAAATGAAATGTCTACACATACATTCTGCAAACATCGAAATAGTGGATATGTATAGAATACCCCTCTCATATTTTCCAATTTGTTCGAAACCTGCTAAAATTTATCAATCACCACGAGGTTCACAAAGACATAGAAAACTTAAACGCATCTACTGAATTTTTCCATCAACATACAAATAACAATGTAATTTCAATATACTTAAAAACGGGTATCACTTGTCAGCCGCATATCACGTAGGAAAATGTAGGCGAAAGGGTTGGAAACGGCCGCCGAAATTTTGAAGACCGGTCGGCCGGCAGGCTCTTTTTTAACTGCCGGTTAATTTATTCAGACCCATGTCGACTGTTGACGACATTAAGTCTACAATAAGTTGCTTTGTCAATCATCACAGCATTAAGATCATGAAAATGTAACATAATTTGAGACTCGCATGTTTTGCGAAATAAATATTGCGAACTGTTCTTTAAACAGTTAAAAAATGATTACCGGCAACTTATTCATGCAGTTCAAAGCCTACTTTATCTCAAATAAAGTTTCCAGAATCATGTATTCTAGCCTCTATGAATTTTGGAAGCATTGAGTGTTCCTCAACCTATTTTTTGCTAAAATATTCCAGATCTTTAATAGTTTCACTTCATGGGATAGCTTATATAACACGTGGAGCTTAGAGATGCAATGATTACTGGACTTCAATGCGACACAGGGCCTTACCAGAGCATCTAACATTGGAACGTGGATAATTGTTTTGATAAGCTAACTGTGCGCGATAAATTTTGATTCACGTAGTATAGGTACAGAAACCTTCCCGCTCGGTCTTGGGACACTCACTGAAATGAAAAATTGATGACAAGTTTGGCGAGCTCATTGTTCCTAACTCTTATACGTCAGCTAGCGGTCATCAATATAAACTCAAAATATCTGAATTTGAACTGTAGCGGAGAGAGTTTTTAATTCACGTTGCAAATCACCAGAATTCCCTCACAAGAGAAGAAATAAATCTCACTTCAGTGAATCACTTTAAACAAGTCTGTACGTCGCAGGCAAAACATTTCGCAAAATCAGCACAGTCAGTGATCAAGTTGTTCATCTCAAAACATTTATGGCTAGAAAACCAATTATTATATCATTGAAGTTATTATATTACATTATACAGGCTGTCCCAGATGTCTCTACGAATTTCATTTTTATTTTGCAAGAAAACTAATAATGATACAGACATGAATCAAATTTTATTTTGAAAAGCAGACATAGGAGATTTGTTTGATATATGGCTGCTTAAATGGTTTATTTTTTCAATTTTTATTTCTCCCAAAGTTATCATTGTTTTTTTAATAATAATTGTTTTTCTAATAATAATTTTTTGATATAGTTGTTTTTTCCTTTCAAATTATATCCTATATGAAAAACAAACATAATACCAACATGAATAAAACTATATTTCAACACTTACGAGCAGTTTCAAGTAAGTTGATGACCTTTGTTCAATTTCAGTTGGCATCGGGCAAAGAATCGATAACTCTTGCCAACATCTCTTGATCAATTGTCGAACACACATCAGCAATCCTTCCTTTTAATTCAACCAAACCTGTCATCTTTTTCTTGTATACCTGATTCTTGACATTACCCCAAAACCAATAATCCAGGGGGGTGATGTCAGGAGAGCGTGCTGGCCAGTGGAAATCAAAGTGACGACTTATGACTGAATCTTTGAAATTCTTTTGCAAAAACAATTTCACCTTTTTTCCAATATGCGGTGGCGCACCATCTTGTTGGAATGCTGTCCGAGACATAATTCTTTTAGATTTCAAGAAGGGAATGCAGTGAGACTCCAACATTTCAAGATACGAAGCAGAAGTGACACTTCCATCAAAGAAATAAGGCGGTATAACATATCGTCTCTTGAGATCTACCCAAACCGTCAACCTTGAACTGTGTAAAGGTTTGGGTATGCGAATTTGAGGATTGCTATCATCCCAAACAGCACCAGTCAACGAAGACGTTTCTCCGGAAAGATGAAAATGAGCTTCATCTGTAAACAGAATGTCACTAAAGTCACTTCCGAACTTTTCGATCATTAAGTCGACAAATTCCAAGCGCTTCTGAAAATCAGCTGGAAACAGTTCTTGAACAAAATGAGGGGTAAGGTTTCAAATCCAAATCGTTTCTCATTATTCTGTGTACAGAGCTTTTGGAAATCTCGGATGCTTCAGCAACCTCACGCATAGAGCAGATTCCAAAATTGTTCTTTGATTTAAGTTCTTCCACTGCTCCAGAAACAGTCAAAGCACGATCACCGCTTGATGAATGTCGCCCTGATTTGGGGAGGTATTGAATTGCCGAAGAAGTTTCAAATTTCTTGACGAGATTTCGAATTCCGCCTTCAGTACAGGGAGGATGCCGTTCACCAGCTTCCTTCTTATACGCACGCAAGGTAGCAGTTGGAGAGCAACCAGATGAGTAATACAGTCGAATAAAGCGAGCGCGTACGGAGTTATCCATCTCGTCAGAGCACAGTAAGAACCAGAGTGAATCCAGTAGAAGAACAGTCATTTGAAAATTTTGTCGAGATTTTTCAAAATGAAGATATCGGACAATGACTCGACAGCTGAATAATAAGCTAATAAATAGAAAACAACTTTCAAATGTTGTGTGATAGAAATTACCATAGATACTTCAGGCGTTGATCAATGAAGAACATCACTCGCATCACTCGATTGGATAACAATACAATCATTGTTATTACAGAATCTATCGAAAAACAATGATAACTTTGCCGCAATGAAAAAAAGATAAAGAAACCATTTAAGCAGCCGGGCATATACCAAACAAATCTCCCATGTCTGCTTTTCAAAATATAACTTGATTCATGTCTGTATCATTATTAGCTTTCTTGTAAAATAAAAATGAAATTCGTAGAGACATCTGGGACAGCCTGTATATACACAAGAGATAATTGAAAAAATTGTAATAATTCTTTTGTAAATGATACAGCTGAAGCGGCCAGACCAGCGAAATAATTAGTCTATTTAAATAGCTTTCGATTATTTTTCTTATTCCGTTATAATCGCGCGTCGAATTGTTCTTTAGTGTATATATAATATAATAATTTCAGTGATATGATCTCCAAGCAATTCTTTGATAGAATTACTCATTTAACACATCAAAACAATTATTATATTGGAACTTTGAATCTGTTGACCGCTGAAAGTTTTCTTGTGGAGGCGGGATATAAATATACGCATATATTATTGTTGTATCAATGTTATGATAACATCTGTGCCCGTTTGGCTCAATGTTTTGATGATCTGTTTTCAATTTGATTGAGTTTGAAAATGCAGTTGACATCACCGAAAATTATAAAGTATGCCTAAAACTCATCAGATCTATGAATAAGTCATTACGAGTATTACTGCTCATCGCACAAAACATGTCATTGAAGAGCGAATAATTGGATTGTATGACTCTCGCTTATCCAGAGTACCAGATGGCCTACCATTCATGCATTTCACGTATGCTGTGTGGAAATCGAATAATGCATAAGTTGACCAAATAAAGTCTGACGATCAAGGTCTTAACCAACCGATGTAGAGACGCGCGTCATCCACTGTCCCATCCCCGACCGGCCGGGGCGGTTTTTAATAAGCTAACCACCGACCGGCCGGGCGGTTCCAACCCTAGGACGGGTAATACCCGTCGGCTGCGATGAAGCGGTTGATGCAAGTATTTTGCGGCTGCTAACATATACTTGCTCTGTTATTCTACATGTTCTCTTTTATGATAGCTCTTCATATTTCAGGGGTTATTTTTCTTATTGCCTGTGCAGTAATTACATCAGGAGATGAGGAGAAAAGAACTGAATGCCTGAACCACTGCTTACACAATTTTAAGCAGGCAAGAGATAAAGTGAGTGCCGTCTGATAGGTACTTGATTTGTAATTGCATGGTTTTATAACACCGAATAAGTAGAAGTACTCTATTCACATAAAAATCGCTCTTAATCACAAAACTCCATTTGCAAACTGATATTGAGCTGTTGATTTGTTGATGCAGTAAAATGGGATTCTTAAATCCATTACCACTCAGACGGTCAGGCCGCACTCAAAAAGCCCTGATTGTCTTTTTTTGATTGTGTCGAAGGAAATATAGAAAGCAAGAAGAAAAGATCGACGAATTTTTCGACGAACTGACCTCAAATTTATGTAATCTGGACATTCAATTAATTGTATGAGTTTGGTATTCAGATACCAAATACTTGAAGACGCGGGATAAATTTCTTTCAAAAGAGAATTAGTTGATCAAATTAGAATCCTGAGAATGAAATCAAAGAAATGCCATTGTCAAAGTAATTTTCACGACAACGGAAAAAACTAGCCATTGTTTTTTCACTTCCAAAACTCTTATGATGCTGGTAGCTGGTGTCACAAGGGATGGACTCTGCCCACCATTCGTAGTTCGTTAATTCCAGGAAAATTACTTTTTTAAGATAACTCTAAATACTTCAATGTGTATACTAATTATTATCTTATGTTATCTTATTATCTTAATGTTCAATCTGTTACTTATCACATCATTGAGTATTTATTCCTTTAATGACATTTTGAAAGAAATTCCAATTTCAAAGTTTCAAAATTTCAAGAATTCAAAATGCCAATCGAAATTTTAATATTCATCTATAGGTCGCAGTGATAAAAAAATTTTGATTCTACATGTATTAAGAAAAGTGAAGTTTAAAAAGCAAAGTAAACTCTGATGCGATATATTTAAAGTCAACGCTCAATGTGGAAATGATGTTTCAATCATTCTAATGATTATAGTGCCTTTTATTTATGGCAAATGTTTGTATTTTTCAAGGAACGTGTTATCATCCTAAATTCTATACAGAAAACAAGAGGATGTTGCCTCCTTTTAGCATTATTTAATTAAGGAAGCAAGAAAGATTCACATAATCGAAACTCGATTTACTTAATCCTTAACTGATCAATTTTGTGCTTCAGCCGTAAGCGCATCTGTCGGACGAAAGGCTCCTGGCGAACAATACAGATGCATTAAATTCAAGCACAATATTGGTTCTTAACAATTTTTCCTCTAAAAACACATGTTTGTTTTTACAACAGTTGTTTGAACCTCATTTTGAATAAAATATTTCAATCAAAATACTTTTGAAAAAGTGCTTTTGACATAAAAAAAATTTTGGCTCAATTTGGAAATATACATTTTTTTCACTTGAATGATATCAGAGGCTTGACAGCTAAGTGGTTGAATAATCTCGTGCAACCGGTGCGACGAATTTTTGAGGGAGAACAGGAGAATGCAATACACCCTATCCATGGCTGCTAAATTTCTGCGCGTCTGCCGAGTTCTGACCGGTTCCTGTTCTTATCAGACAGGATAGGAAAATGCGCATGTAAATCCAAGCGGATGCGGATTGAAGTTTTTGAAACCCGTTTCACTATGACCGACTCAGTATGACTTGACTAAAATACTTTTTCTAATAATGCCTCACTCTGGAAGAATGAAACATTTGTGCTCATCTCTGATTGAGCGCTAAGAGCGGTCGCGGTAGGGAATAAACCATTGACTTTAAGCAGACTTTAAACCACAGATCAATCCCTAGAGAAAATTTTCATGACTCCCTGTGCGACTTATGCCTCATAAAAAGGGTCCTAAGTGGGAAGCACCAACTGAGTAAATATTCATAATTTTTAACATGGAATATCTTCAGGTCATTTCCAACCCTGCATATGTTTATGATGTATTCGAAAATGCATTTAGAAACAGTATGTTTCAGATAAAATCTAATCAAGATGCTATGTCTGACGACTTGATTTGAAACGATTTGATAAATCTGAATGTGTTTATCTTCTTAAACAAAATGCATGAACTGTATGACCTATAGGTGGTTCCACTGAGTGGGTTTCTACACAGTGGTTCTATAGAGATGGTTCTACACTTACCGAAGTACTGCTCACTTAATCCCAGAAATGCAGATAAAGCTTACCGAAAACCTTACTCTGCTTCCCATTCATGTGCTCTCTTTGATCTTGTCTGTCACAAGAAGAGGTACCAGGTAGACCTTGACCGATGTATAGTTTAGGTAGTAGCCATTGGGTGAACATCATTCTGTGAAAATCACATTGTCGGTCTAGTCGGAGCCGGAGCCGAGGTAGCTGGACCACGGCTCTGAAACCTTGGTTCGAAATTATGTCGTCACTGAAGAGCCTGATGCCTCAGAACCATTCGCCCAATACTTTTCGAAGACATCTTCTTACACAGGAGATTTTTTGAAAACAGTGTTAATCCTGGAACTAGATCGGAAGCCGGGTGAGAATGGGCTTTGATACGAAACCCTCAGCTCTCGGATTGCAAAGTCATTATGGAATTGCACTCTCATACAGCGCAGAAGCTCTCGAATGCCAATTGAGCACAATGGGGTTGCCATGTATGAGATATTGTGGAGCAATCTCAGAGTAGATGCGGGAAAGTATGTTTTTTCTACAAATAATGAGATAGCTGTATAACAGTGATAATGGATTTGCTACACTGCAAACTTACTTTAAATCATTTCAACAGCACAATGTTATTTCTAAAAATACAAAGAAGCACTTAATTTACTTCATGCTAGCTTGAACACATCACGGTCATGGGATAATCACATGATCTAAACGTGTATTGTTTTTGTTATCCTTTGATGTAAATTAAGTGTCAGCGATTGCTTAGTATATAGCAACGTGACAATATTTATTTAAGCTGCTAACGGAACATAATACAATCATTCTTACACTTCTCAAATTTCATTTGCTTTATACATCACGATTTCGAAGACATTTCGTCGAATTTTGATAAAAATGTATTTATTTTTCACTGTAAATTGAATTTTAATTTATTTAACGATGATCCTAAGAACTTTTGGTTGTGTTGTTGAACCTCGAGTGCTATTGGAAGTGGGCAGGGCGGGTACTCGAACTAAAGGTATCACAACACTCTAGCTAAAGTCTGATTATTATATCAAATGTGACGCTAGTTTCATTATCAGCCTTTAATTACGTACGAAAAGTGGATTATACTACAACGTTGCAAAACATTCAGTAGTTTTGTGCAAGAGACAATTGCTTTCAGATGCAAAGCTTCATGTGAGCAATAAGTAGAAGACAGCCTCACAGCAGCTGTGATAATAACTTATCCTTAACTTTTTGTTGATTAGGTCCATTCATTTTGCTAGTGTTTACCTTTCACCAGTACTGCATTTTTCAGACTCTTCAAGCGTGTTATGACAGCTATTCAGAAGAAGTTTTGAACGATCCAGAGAGCTACAGCCTTGGACATGGTAAACTGAAATGCGATGAGCAAAAGAAGACGATATATTCTTTCTATCCGGATGAAAGCTGTAATGCTCGATGCGATGGGGAAATCAAGAACGGATTGTGGGACTGGCCTGATGACATGCGCACGCCTGCACCGGTCCTCCCAAATCCATACATTTGACGCTTAAAAATTATCCTCCATGTCTTGACCAGATTCTATCCATGTAAATGCAAGATACTTTGTCATAAGTCATAGCGGCTGACAGATGTTTTCAGAGTTTCGACCTTGGGTTGATGCATTGAGTGACACTGATCAAGAAAAAAGTTCTTGGAATCCAGCTAGTGTTTTAAAAATGGTAAAATTGCAATGGCGAATTTTCGTGCATTCACAAGCAAGGATTATAAAAAATTGATTGTAATTTAATTGCTCTTTTCAATCGATTAATTGAAATTGGCACTCGTGAGTAGTCACTTAATCAAAATAGAAAACAACAGCAATCAATTAATTGAAATCAAAAACAATATCAATCAATTAATCAAAATCGGAAACAATATGAATCAATCAATTGAAATTGAAAACAATAGCAATCAATTAATTCAATGCATGGATTTATTGTGTAGCAGACGTTTCAGTTTGCGTCACGCATCATCATCGGTGAACACTGAAAAGCAGAACGTGGCAATAAACGTTGGGTTATATACCAGGCAGAGTTCATTCACAAACAGTGAGATTAACGTTAACAAGTAAAGGGGATAAGCAAAATAAAAACAAAACTAATTGCTCAGATTGAGTCTGGTTATTCATAAGTTTAACATTGCTATTTACATGCGACTTTATCATGTAGTTTCACCAATACGAGTGTATCTGGTGCGGAGCAGAATGGAGAACGATTGCTCGGACGGCATGCGAGTATGGAAGGAAATTTCAGAGGCTAGTCTTCCTTTCAGGTGTTCTTTTATGCGAGTAAAACTATGGCACCGAGTTTCCCCGATGTAGCATTCAGCACAATGCTCATAGCTGTATTTGTAAATGAGACAGGATTGCTTGTTGAAAAGGATTTTATCTTTACAATGACAAAGCTATTGGGTTAAAAAAAAACTACTAGAAAAATATAACATTTTACATAGGCAATATAAATTTAATAGCATATATATTTACAAAGATAATAAAATAATAAAAACAGAATATCCAAACATGACATTCATTTATAAAATTAATATAATAATTTTAAACTGGAGTTTTGAAATCTACCAAAGTAAACAGACTCATCCTGGATCGGTAGATTTTAAATGGAAAATAGTAAGAATCATCAAGGGTAATTGCACACGGGTGGCTGCCGTGTCCATTTTCATAAAGAAGGAGGCCAATTTAATCAATGTGAGTGAAGGGGAGGGGTGTTTTATCCTTCTCATCATTGTTTTGCGCTCTTCTTAGTCTCCGAAGAAATATTCTCCATACGATGTGGTGCTTGAAATGCCATCGTCAATTACTTTCTCTCTATGTATGTGTTGATATTGCCAAAGCACTCAGAGCGCGTGAGCATTACTTTTCAGTCCGTGGTCAACTTTGCAGTCCTGATGAACTTTCATGCTGCAAACTATATCGACGTCATGATTTTATTTTCTATATGTATTATTTCGATTGTAATTACGTTGAATATCCTTGACAAGTGCCTAAATCTAGCATTTGAAACATAAGTGCATTACAATGTTCTGAATTGAATCAGATCGACCTAATGCAGAAGCAAAAATATGAAATTGGTAAATAAGTTATTATTAACACAATTGTCTACATTATTTTGGCTTTCTGCTAGATAGCTGACAATATTTGATAAAATTGACATCATCGATCTTCAAATCTTTTTTCGCATCTGCTACTACTGCTATTTCCTTTATTGTCATTTTTGCGGTTCTTTTCATTATTAAGTCGTCATTTGGTTAATTGATAGAGTGTAACAAATATTGGACACTAGGGTATAATTCTGATTTAATTCTTTTCACGAAGATTAAAAAGTCAACTTTTCAGTTCGAGGAGCGATATCGTTGTCGGGAGAGCGCAACGATCGAGACAGCAATATCGTTCACAGTACTGAAAAGGACTTTTTAATCGAGTGAAGGTAATTTATTTCTATGCATGCATCTCCATCTGGGAGATGTTAGATATCTTAGCGTACTATTTGTCGATGAAAAGCTATGACCATACCATAGAATTCTAAATTTCTCTGGACAGATAGGTTGAAATTGGCTTCCTACATGATCAGGCCAGAAATCCTAAATCAGACTACCTAACAAATACTCATTTATCACTTCGATTAGCTACAAATGCAATTTTTTGTAACACAAATGTTCATTGGCCTGATCATGTAGAAAATGATTTCAAATTTTGCTCACCTATCTGTCCAGAGAAATTTAGAAGTCTATGACCATACCACGACATTAAGAAATCTATGGCCATACTTAGAAGTACATAATATTTCTATCCATGGACTAGTAATAGGCATATATTGCAAAAGAAGACCTTTTGAATTTATGCTTGAACAGAATTATACCTTAGTGTACAATATTTGTTACACTCTATCAATTAACCAAATAACGACTTAATAATGAAAAGAACCGCAAAAATGACAATAAAGGAAATAGCAGTAGTAGCAGATGCGAAAAAAGATTTGAAGATCGATGATGTCAATTTTATCAAATATTGTCAGCTATCTAGCAGAAAGCCAAAATAATGTAGACAATTGTGTTAATAATAACTTATCTACCAATTTCATATTTTTGCTTCTGCATTAGGTCGATCTGATTCAATTCAGAACATTGTAATGCACGTATGTTTCAAATGCTAGATTTAGGCACTTGTCAAGGATATTCAACGTAATTACAATCGAAATAATACATATAGAAAATAAAATCATGACGTCGATATAGTTTGCAGCATGAAAGTTCATCAGGACTGCAAAGTTGACCAGGGACTGAAAAGTGCTGACCAAGGAATGAAAAGCTGAACAGGGACTGAAAAGCAATGCTCATGCGCTCTGAAGGCTATGGCCATATCAACTTTTCAACACATGCATGGAATAAAATTCAAATTCAAAAAGTCTTTTTTGCAATGTGTAGTAACCTATGTCTATTCCTAGTCCATAGATAGAAATATTTTGCATTGCTATGTGTGGCCATAGATTGCTTTATGACATGGTGTAGTCGACAAATAAGAAGGTAAGTAATGATACTTTTATTAATGAAATCAAAAAATGATGCAGACATAGCGATTAACAAACAATACCAATTAACCTCACATACATAAAATAATTATTAAGGAAGACTAAATGTTCAGCGAGACCTAGAACCTAGGTAAATAAATAGAAAACAAGCGAAATCAATTGTTTCGGGCAGTTCTGGCTAACAAAGCCCTTGCATTGGACTCAAAGATATCTAACATATTCCAGATGGAGATCATAGATATCTATGGATGTCTCATCACTTGCTATATGTCCATGTGGAGATGCATGTATAGAAATAAATTACCTTTACTCGATTAAAAAGTTCTTGTCAGTACTCTGACCGATATCGTTGTCTTGATCGAAGCGATATATGTCGCTCTTCATATTGAAAAGTCGACTTTTTAATCTTCGTGAAAATTATTATTCCATTATTATAGACGTTTGCACTGCCATATAATTTACCTTTCTTCATGCGTTTTTAGATGATAGGATAAACAAGATTTCTTGATTCTTTAAGAATTTTCTCTTTCCTCACAGAAAGATTATTGTGCTGATAGATATCTGTAAATTTTACATGATGATTTCCACCATGATCTTTGCATTTATTTCAGTATATTTAAAGAATGGTTCTTGCATCGACATTCTATGTATTGAATGCATTGAAATATCATTGCAGTTCCTCGCACTAGTGCAAGAACTCAATGTCATACAGGAAATACAGTACCACATAGCTTATCATTCTTCCACCTGCAATTGAACTCACTGTCTAGGTTGCTTAAAGCACTCGGCGCTTCGCTCGACAGTTCGTTCAATTATGGTGGATGCATTGCAAGCTATGCGACAATAAACATTTCCAGTATATTATTGCAGTTCTTTGCATTTTTATCAGTGCATTCAAAAAGTGGTTCTTGCACTGACAATCTAAACATGCATTGAATGCATTGAGATATCATTGCAGTTCGTCGCACTAGTGCAAGAACTCAACATCATGCAGGAAATACAATGCCGCATAGCTTGTCGTGATTTCACCTGTTATTGAACTCACTATCTATGTCACCTAAAGCACTCGAAACTTCGCGTC
Organism: Prostheceraeus crozeri; assembly: GCA_907163375.1. Taxonomy (NCBI): domain Eukaryota; kingdom Metazoa; phylum Platyhelminthes; order Polycladida; family Euryleptidae; genus Prostheceraeus; species Prostheceraeus crozeri. The sequence continues at coordinate 588,610 of CAJQUW010012358.1, forward strand.
TCGTGTTTCAAATAACATAGGCAGTTCGTTCAATTATGGTGGATGCACTGCAGGCTACTCGGTAATAAGCATTGAAATTTTGTATGCTGTTTGATGTTTGTAGAGCCTGATTTGGTTCATTTGTACCAAGACTTCCGCAACGTCATACAATTAGACATTTTAGACCTATTTTGAGGCGTCTTTCGCAAAAAAATAAAAGGAATATATATTGTATGGGGACGATTCTTCTTGGAAGAGATGGCCGGTACAACAACGTTTCCGAAAGATAAGCTAGACTATAAGTACGGTGCTAATTATTACTGATAGAATAAGGAGAGGAGCTCCTGTCGAACACCTAACCGTGGCATGATTTGTGCGAGCCCCGCTTTCAAATGACCAAGAGAAGGAAATTGCAAATCAAGAAATGAATTAGTCCCACGCCGTGTTCAATCAGCTCAGCATCGAAGCCACCATGCCTTGTAGGCAGTGAATAAATTTATATCAAAAGATTCATTTTTTGCGAAGATTATGTTCCTGTGGTCCAAATAATATTTTCTAAATTTTGAGAAGCGAAATTTTTGCAAATTGTTCCTGTGTTTGCATGCAAACCACATACAGCCACTATATCATTAGTACGAAACTTATCAGATGGCAAAAGGAATGAACATTTACAAAAAGCTATGTCAATTAAGCGAAAATTAACCTGATTATCAAGGCAATTTCGCGAACCACATTATAATGCAAGTCTTCATGGAAAAGTTGAAATCTTATTGCGCTTCTTGACTGAAATTTCAAGTTTTTGATTCTATTTTCATCGGCATAATTTTATGATTCATCAAATTATTGTTTCATTTCTTAAATCTGAATAGTAATGAGGACCCAATTCATATCTTTCAAAGTTAATTATGATCATTGACTTTTTTAAGAATATTTTGCTCTTTCAATGGTAGGTTGTGATGTGATCACGTTTAAGAAAATACTCTTATGTTGAGCATTTGAGTTATATTAACCCATTGAATTGCTAATTTAACTCGCTATATTACCTCTCCAAGGTTGTCATGACACGGAGGATTCAAAGTGGTGCAAATTTCTCCAAAAAAGTGCAGACATTTGTATATCTGACTTTTATTACTGAGTCTCAACTCAAGTTCATTTAATAAAATCGAAGCTGTATACACATTGGGTATTTAATTGTTGCTGAGTCGATACTCTACCTAATATACTTCAGGCGTGTTTTTAAGCCACGCTTCTTCAACGCTTCTTTTAAACTCTTCATGTAAGTCTTCTTAGATTCAGATTGAGTTATGTATTAAAATCCTAATAAGCTAAATCTTGGTTCTTGACAGCATGCTAGTGCGTGAAATGTTTGGTCATCGGTCCTGTGTATGTGTTAGTAGGTCAGTTTATGTCATGATAATAAAGTCATGTGAGGTCATCGCTGATCACGCTGAAGATGCATTCTTTACAAAGCTTTTCGGATGCAATTACCAGGTTCAAATAATCACATGCTATTTCCAGGTTATTATCAGGTGACTACATAATTATCTTACATAAATCTGCAAACGTCATCATTCAAGAAATTTGAAAGTTTCCATGTGATAAATGAATGATAAAGTGCAAATCGATTCATGAAACATCTTCAACAAAACAGCGGGATGACCATTCTGATGACACATGCCTTTCGGGCACAGATAATGATCAGTAAAGTTGCAACTGTGCAGAAATGTCGCAATGAAAAAATAAGCTGTCACTATACATGTAGATGGTTGGAACAGAATCCGCGTTGTCTTAAGAAATCGTGTGAGTACCAATAACACAATCTCCTTCTCATCAGATGAACTAGCTCATTATTTTTCGTCAGTGTATCAGACAAATGAAGATGAATCATTCTGTTTAAGGGATACTTTGCCCTCATCTTTGCCTGATACCTCCTTGGAAGTGATGGGTTACGAAATTGATTATTATCTTCGGATACTGAAGCGTGGTAATGGTGGACCTGATGACATCTCTTTTTGAGTATATCGTAATAAATCAACTGCTTTTGCTAGTGTCATAGCAATTATCTTCAACAAATGTTTTTCATCTGAAAGATTTCCTACTTTGTATCAATTCAGTGACATTGTGACTATTCCTAAATGGTCTAAAATATCTCAACTTTCTGATTATCGTCCTATTTCTATTAACCGGGTCCTTTCTAAACTTCTGGAGCGCATTGTGTTGCGTAACTGGATTTTGCCGTATGTTGCTCATAAATTGGATCTGATTCAGTTTGCCTATGTTCCAGGTGTTGGAGAGAGTACATCCACAGCTCTAACTTATATTTGTGATCGTGTCCTCAGTTTTCTCGATAGAAAACCGGGGCCGTACGTTTGATTGCTGCCGATTTTTCGAAGGCATTTGATAAACTGCCCTTTCGTTCAATCATATCTTCATTGGTAAAATTTGGGATCCCTTATCAAGCAATATATTTTTTGAAAGACTTTCTCATGAATCGCAAGCAACGTGTGCGGGTGGATGATGATTATTCGGAATGGTTTGAAGTCGGCAGTGGCGTCCCTTAGGGCAGCGTTCTTGGTCCATTGACGATATAAAGCCTATTACTCAAAATTCTGTTTTTGTAAAGTGCGCTGACGATGTCACTGTATTAAATTATGTTCGTTAAGTTTCAGATGATTGCACACAAGCTGAATAGGATCATATTGAAGCTTGGTCTGAGAATGTCGGTCTTGCACTCAATTTTTCCAAAAGCTGTGGAATGAGTTGTGTTACAAAGAGACATTTAGCTTTTGATGATGTCATCTCTAGCTGTGGCACCACCATACCTACAGTTAAATCTGTTACTTTACTTGACGCTATCTTTCCTGACAATTTTACTTGGAATGAGTCAAAACAGCATCCAAGTGTTATCGTAAGATGTATATTATTCGTATCTTGAAGAGAGCAAATTGTTCCGACCAAGTGGTTTATTCGTATCCATGTTTTTGTAACTTACCAAAGTACCCTTTTAATAGAGTATTACGTGTTGAAAGTCGTACATCGTATTTTTCCGTGATTTTTCATTTTCTGACTTGTCTGATACTGTTGATTCCATATATCATAAGTTGTTCCGACAGGTTGAGTCCAATGTTGATCATCCACTGAGTTCCATGTTTACTGAAAGATCGAGCAAGTATTGCGTATGGACGCGAGCTTGCATTACTGCTCCACATGCTTTTACACGTCGTTATGGTGATTCGTTCATCAAATATGGCCGCTGATTTTCTGTTGACTACTTACATTGATTTTAGTTACTTTTCACATTTTATACTTGTCATGTTTTCACCGCTACTATAGTGAATCAAAAAACTTAACTTGACTTGACTTGAAAAAAACTTGGTCAAATTAGTCTACTCAAACAAAATGAAATACCGAAGACTGGCGAAATCGAAAAATTTCCTCTCTATCGATCCCTCCGAATGAATTCGTCAAGGCACAGAGCACCACTTGACGCTCCTGTAGAAAAATGAAGCGAACTCAAAAAATGACTGCAACGCCTGCAGGGAACACTGAAAGTCATTTTAGCATCATTTACAATTTGTTAGAAGCCGGTGCAGATCCTGAAAGTTGATAAAGCTAACACAAGAATTGAATTTTGAAGTGTAAATAGAGCTACACATCTACTCGTACAATCTCCCACCCATTGAGCACTAGTCAGTGCTAACACCTACAGGCGTCGTCCCGCTGGTTTCTAATCGGTCCTTTCCACAACCCTTCAAATATAGAGTTCCTCCCACGCAAATTACCAGCATCCATCAGAGTGGGAACCGAGTCTTGATCTAGATTTTTAGAAACGTGATAATATTTTTGGCCGGTCTTGGGCCGCTTCTATTCGCATCCTCTTAAAATTGTCATTTTCTTTATGCTGCGCTGATGCACAATTGCGATAATCTTTATCAAATGTCGAGTGCGGATGTCATCAGCCATCGATTGTTATAGAACATAACGCGCATAATCTTCCCCTTAAATGTTCATTCACACCCGACGCACTCCCCCATATGGGTTTATTAGGGTTCTGAACAAAACTTCTGACGCGTGACGACGCACCGCGCCGCGTCGGGTGTAAATGGACCTTAAGAATGGTAACTTTTAGTGCGTTCTGCATCAGATAAGTCATGAAAAACGGTTTCTGACATAATTTTCGCATTATTCTGTAGTTGATAACATGGCAGTTTCCATTGCGGGCGCACTTGCATACTTTGAATTACAAACGTGTTTCCGAAAATGAAAAGTGGTTATTATTTACCTCACAGCTGAAAAAGAGCCTCGGATCGGATCGCGGCCTAGTGCAACGGGCTCATGCCGAAATAGTCAGCCAGGTTCTCTTGCTGACAAGATCGCAATTGTCTATATATATTGATTGTTGATGTGCTCAATAAACTTAACTTAAAATATCACGAAATATGCGCCTAAATGATTAAACGTTTGAAATGGATTTCGCAGATGACAGGTATGATGCCAATGCTTGCATACCATCGCTTCCCTATTACTAAGCAGTAGTGAATTTTTCTTGTGGCATGAAAATGCAAGATTGAAGTAGTAAAGTTAATAAATCGTCAAGAGAGACAAAGTGCTTTGTTTATAGAATTAGTATTTGACATAGAGTAAGTATACAGTTGGCAGAGTGTCGACTCAAAAAAATTTTCTGTATACAGTGAAAATTTTTATATGAAAAGGTTCAGTTTTTTGCGGAGACTACGTTCCTGTGGTTCAACAAATTATTTATTTTTAAAAAAAGCTAAATTTTTGCAAATCATTCCAGTGTTTATATATTACCGAGATGAAGCCACTTTATAAGTAGTATGAAACAAGTTGGATATCAAAAGGAATGACTATTTTCGAACAAGCATCTTAATTAAGCAAAAATTAGGCTGTTGACAAAGATTGCTGATGATCAAGAAAGTTTCATGAACTGCATTGTAATGCAAGTCTCTGCAGTTCTTCAAGGAAAAGTTGAGATCTTAGAGAGCACCTTGGCTGAGATGTCATGCTTTTAATTCAATTTTCAGCGGCATGATTTTATGATTCGCAAGGCGTCATTTCTTGAATCTGGTTAATAATATGTTAATGTGAAACCATTTACATCCTTTAAAGCTAATTATGATCATTTTCTTTAACTATGACTTTTGGCTCTTTCAGTAGCAGGTTTTGTAATATGATAACGCTTAAGAAAATAATCTTATTATAGTAAAGCTGAGCATTTAGTAATGGTTGCCCATCGAATTGCTAATTTAACGAACCATATTATCTCGCCAAGCTCTCATGACATGGAGGATTCGTGGAATACTATTCTTTCTTCTGTATCGCTATCATGTCAGTCAAATTCGTGTACATTTCTCCAGAAGTGCAAAAATTTGATTATCTCACATGCGGTGCATGGGTCTCAGTTTGGTACTCCATTCTCAGTTTGTTGTGGTGCCACATCATTGCTTGTACACACGAATTTAAAATTACACCTGATAGAAAATACATCGCAATCTGTTGTAATTTAAATTGGTATATAACAAGCTGGCATCAGAGCGCATACAGTGCGCTTGAATTCAGCCAGTTCTGCCAATGCTTCATCCTGACTGGAACCTTGGATGACCGGGCCCGATTGACCTGACGGTGGCACGACCACTTACAGCAAACAATATTCCGTAGCGAGTGCAAGCGTAAGATCTTTCCTTGACATCGCTGAAAGTCGCAAGCAGTCCTCCGACTCGAAGAGTGCAGAACTCGGGTGGAGATGCCTCGCGATATCTGTTTATGGAGAATAGGGGAAGGAGTCGAAGTAAGTTCTTTTGCGCATTGGTAGGAAAATATCCATGCTGACTGAATTTGCTGAAGTCAGAGCTGCAGTAATAAGAAAGCTTCTGGTGGCCTTAATGCGCTGCAATATCAGATCGTTTTTTGCACACAATCAATGCACAATTAGGCAGGAAGAGTTTGCCATTGCTGGCAAACCTGTTAGGTTCTGACCTAGATTTTTTTCTAAAAGTTCATGAGCCATTTTTTATGTGTAAGGATTGTTTGAAAGGAGCTTAATAGGACCAAAGTAAGTATATTACATATTTAAACACTTTGAATAGGACAGTGATTTGGTAATTTCCAAATTTGCTATTTTATACTAACTCTCTAACTTCTGAAACTTTCTTAGTCATTCATCATTGTTCTTATTGATCTAGTATATTTTTTTGCATCTAAACGAAGAAAGTCATCAAACTTGCGTTGCTGCTCAATGCGAATTATGATGTGCTCTTTCCAATCCGAAATCTTGTTGTTGTGTCCTTCTGAATGGATAGATTGACAGCAGGCACACTTCTAGGCGATTTTCTCAAGGCCTTGTGACCAGAGGCGGTTAAACATAAATTGTTAATTCAGTGTTTAAAAAGGCTCTCCTTTTTATATTTAATTCACACAGCTAATTTGACCATTGGTACACATCTCACACATAACTGTATGGTAATAGCTAACATAGGGTTCTCTGTTTGTTGTCATTGAATTGTACCCGCTTGCGCTTTTGCAAAGTATGCAAAAATCATGTGATGACATTTATTACACTGTTAGGGAAAATAATAAAAGAAACTTCTAATTGAGTAGAGTGCCAAAAAACCATGGAAGTATCTGAAAGCAAGAATAAATTCATTGATTGATAAGTGATTATCAGATTTTTCTCTTTAGGGTTGTTAAGTAATAAGCTCTGTTGACAAGTAAATAATAAAACATGCTAGCGTTTATATAGATGTTCAAATATACATCTGAAGCTGGGACATTCCCATAACGATGTCTACATGTTTCATAATTTTAATAAACTTATAGTTAATAAGACTTAAGGTTTGTCCTTAAAGAGGAGCAGCGTGCCGCGTCCTCCGGCAGACAGACAAACGTTCAAGGGCGTTGCGTCTTTTGACTATCTTAGACCTAGGACTTGATTTTAGAGCCAAACTTGCGAGATGTGAGTGGAGGACCTTCCACTAGTCATTTTTCATCAGCCGCTTCTATAGCGCGCTGGTCATTTCCTAATGGTCTTGGTCCTCTGACTTGTGATCCTCGACAAATGCATGAATTGCAAGTAGTGTCGTTTAAGCAGAAAGACTTGATCCTGATTTGCGTGCCGGGGGCGGACCTACCCGACCCCCATAACAGAGCCGCTATACCGGGTGGACTTCACCCTTAAGAGTACGATAATCGTACAAGGGGCCTTCCAACAATTGATCTCCTCTCCTTGGTCAAAGTTCTCGATTCGATTGATTGTATATATAATATATAAATAGAAACCATGTCCCTGGCTGAGAAATATCCAAACTTGACTAGAAATGATTTATATGGGTTTAGTAGGTTTTTTCATTACATGCCTTCATTTTAGACTTACATACATCCTCTGTTTTCATTACATAAAGGTCTTATTAATTCGTTTAATTAGATCTTCAAATTCGTGAAATTCGATCGAATAACGTAAAGCAGATGCGACAATTAACGTATTACCTGGTCGGGCAAATACATTAATTCCTGTTATAAGGTATGCACTGTCTGGAAATGTCAATCAACAACAGGGAAATCAAAATTTCCACTTGTATGAAGACCTGAGGTTCGAAAAGACCGTCTCTACTAGATTGGACTCTCACCATCGTGGTAATCAACGGCTTTGTCATTGACTCCGTTTCTTTGACAATGACGCTCCTTCGGGTTAAATTTTCGGAATTAATGTATTGAAATGCTTATATATTTATTACGCATATATCGTCTATATATCTCGAAGTGTTTTTTTTTAATTTAGCTAGTCATTTTTATTTTTAACCAATAGGTTCATAAAAGCAAATTCGCAATTTACAGAAACACAAGTTGCAAACCCAAGGACTGCAATTCCCTCCCAATGGTAACTCTCGATTTAGTGGTGAGAACGTAATAAAAAAATTGTAGACTTCAGACAGACACTTAAAGAATAGCCTTCTTAAAGAAGAGTCACGTCATAACAAGTATACCCTTTATATTTGATTTTGGAGAAAACGACGACTTCTCATATCCACACAAGTATCTAAGATTAGTGGTGGAATTGAATGATGAAAGGGATGGAAAAATTTTATTCCTTGATAGCACCTTGATCTAAGTTTGTATAAAGTGTTAGAGAAGTCAAAACTTGATAGAGTGGACGTTCACGTTACGTTAGAAACTCAAAAATAAAATAAGTCGAGGCTACACTCAAAAATAAGAATAAACCAGTATTACTCCTTCTCAACTTCACAGTATCTATTGGAAATTTTCTTCTTATACTTTCAGACTTTGTTGATATTTCACCGATAACTTTTAGTTGTACAACCATGGCTCGCAATGAATCTAAACTTATAAGAATGTTTATGCTATTTTGGAATCCTTGTCAGTTTAAGTAGTTTAAGGCGTTTGATTCACACTAAATATATATTAAAGTTTGATTTCATATCTTTAACGTGTTTAGTAAGGACTTCCTTATCAGAAATAAGCTCAGGTTTATAAGTTGCATTGCCTACTGCAGTGGAAGAATCTATGTCAAAACCAAGCTCGTCCATCAGGATTTTGAGATAGAACTTTTTACATATGAAACTAAAGTTGTTGAAACTATGAAACTAAAGTATATCCATTAACCAAGCAAGAACATAAAGCTCCACTTCGCAGAAAGTATGGCTCCCTACACTGTAAACCGTAGACCGACAATTGTCCTACAAAATTACTGACAAAATCAACCGACGATTATCACCTCCAATATCCTGCGATATCCCACGAATTTGTAGGTTCTCCACCGACATCGGAACAAATGCTTTGTATGCAAATTAACTAAACAAAAACTGTTGAATATTGATTGATTTTTACGATTAGTGATTGCATGACTTTTGGGCAATCTGTATTATTGTGTGGCAAAACCATGATTTATTTTGACATAATTTCATTAAGTACCTACATTTTTGATAAAATTTGAGCTATAATTCATTGCTATTCATTTTGTCGTTCTTTGTCAGATATTGTAAGTATTCAGTGGCAATCATCCTACAAGAACTAACGATGACCGACAAAATAGATTTTGTAGGATTAATGTCTGTCAATTGTCAGTTAGCGGTTTACAGTGTACGTTTTCACGATTGGCCCTTACACGACTATGCTTACACGCAAAATCGAGACATTTCAGACGCTTATCAGCAAATCATGATATCAGGCTCATGAGGCACTATAGTGCGGGTGCATGCTAAGCCGGCAAAAAGGGCTGAACCGTGCAAATAGAGGGTGGAGGTCGAGATTCTTGCTCAAATACAGATTTAGGCATGAAGATTTTATCCTGATATGCATCTCTTTCAACACTTTCATATTTCACGCAAAGTCAGTAGCCAAAAATGCTTGTTTTACATGTAGCCTACACTGTAAACTGCACGATACCAAAGCTACTTACGAAACCGATGTGCAAAACGAGAATGACAAATTGTGCGAAGGCACTATTGTTCGTGTTCACACAGTACGAAAGCGATTGGCTCTCCTATTGGATGATAAAGATGATCCAATAGGAGAGCCAATCGCTTTCGTATTGTATGAACACGAACAAAGGTGCTTTCGTACATTTTGTCATTCCCCTTTTGTACATCGGTTTCGTATTCAAAATCACCCAGCTTTCGTGCTCTACAGTTAAGTGTAAAATCCCTATCTAAGATGTTAATTGTTTTAGTCCGTCGTAATTCACTGCTGCTGCATTTGCAAGCGTTACTATGGTTACAATAATCAGCGAAATTTAATATTATAGTCAGGTGCAGAATATTTATCTGAAATAACACGTGCTCCAATGTACTAAACAACTTGAATGAGGAAATTGTTATTCAGACTTAACGAAATTGATGATATAAAAATAGTTTGGCAAACTGCATGTGTTTTATGAGCGACATCAGCGGGTGCAATACAAGCATGCATCCACAGCATCGTTATAATCGATTTCGAACAATTTGCGGTTATTTATGTCATCGTGTAGATCGCTGCGGCATTATTTTTAGTAAACATAGCATTCGTAAACAATAGTATATTTAGTATTGACAACAACTGAAAGTGCATCGGTCATGCAACTATTTCTAGGAACAGAAGTGCATGCAGTAATGGCTAAAATGCATCGAAGGCAAAAATGAAGGCTAATGAAGTGCACAATATCCTAAAGGCTCATAAAAGAAGGTATTTTTGCATTAAATGACTTATTTACGACTCGCAAGTAGAGCGAGCGCACAAAATCTGTCACATTTGGAGAGTGAGATTAATCTTTTCAGCTGATTTTATCAGAAAATTAATAGGCAGTGGCATCACACCGGCTGGGACGGTATAATTTTGGTCTTGCAGCTATTACTTCGGCTGAGCAGGTAATGCTGATTACCTCAAGTAAGTAAAAGATAGAAATTATCAACAGCAAATGCAGCACTGAATTAAGATTTTGTTATATTAAGTCTTTTGAAGTCGCTTATCGCAAAGAAATCTGTTCAGTTCGTTTCAGAAACCACTAACATTCTCAAAAAATTAGAAAGTGAAGCAAGACTATGTAAGGCAATGAAAGAACAGAAGCGACCATAGCCACATTCCGAGAGTATTGCATTGGATCAGCCCGTGAAATAGGCGGTAAAAATTGATGAATTGCATAGAATTTATTAATATTGTTGGAATGCATTTAGTTTAGTTAATTACATTAGATACTAAATCTTATTCAAGTCATTGAATTGCGATAAATTTATGAAATATAATCCATTGTATGAATACTTAAAAAATGTCAACATTTCAATTATTAGGCCTATTTCATTTATTAATAATGATCAAGTTTGACATGCAATTTGCAATGATTCAAGCAAGTCAATAATTTCAGCACGTGTGAGTTTTGTGCGTATGCATGATTGATAATGAGAATGAGTTAATTGTCATTTTAATTCAATTAATACACATCATAAAAATATTTTTCCTTTATAACATTTGATATACCGACCTTAAATTCTTTTCACTTTATTGAATTACACATAGTTCGTCTAACTTCCTACGGCACTTGAATTGCACCGTAGAAATAAAAATAACAATTTCTTTAATTCATAAAACAGTATTTCATGCATGAAGTGCATAGAATTTGATTATTTTGCTGAATTACATCATGATTGATCAACAATGCAATAAATAGGCCAATATTATTTCTCTGTTATTAATATAAAGAGGTAAATAGTGTAGATAAGAATAATTGCATGCAGTGCTGAAAGCTGACAGCGAGTAATTGAGTAATTTCCTCTGGTGTTGTAGTCTGATACTGATCCATACATACGTGCGCAACTTGGTTGATTTCTTGCTAATTGCGTTCATTGAAAATCATTTCGGATGAAAGTTAACAGGATAGTCAGACTATCCATCCTATTTCTGTTATCG